>VXAD01006096.1:566131-625066 GCA_013399195.1 Dicrurus megarhynchus
TTTTTTTACTATGGCAAGGTTTGGGGAGTTGGGGAAGCTTTTCTGAGAAGAGATCAAGGGCTCACCCTATGTTGGTTACAGCTGGCTCCAGCTGACTCCAAAATGGCCCCACCACTGGCCAGAGGCTCCTTCTTCAGCAGAGCTGGTGATGTGTCTGTGAAAACACATTTAAAAACAATGTAAAATGCTGTAGAAGCTGTGAGAGAGGAGTGAGAAAAGATGTGAGGGAAAAAACCCTGCTTTTACATCTTTTCTTCTGCTGTCATGTTGAGGAGGAGGAGTGACAAAGTGGCTAAGTGAGCCACTTCTGGAAGAAGCCAGCCAAGGTCAAACCCACCAGAGGAAATCTGAAATAAGCTTCAAGACTAGAAAAATGACCGGTGGCATAGATTAACATAAAGCTGTTTCTGCTGATCTTCTTCAGAATCAGCCCCTTACTGACCTTCAAAATAATACAACAAATGTCATGAAACCACCATGCTTTTAAGTCTCCATCACCAGTTCTGTCACCTCTGTTGGTGCCAGGCAGTGGGATTTTAAAGGTTATCATCCTGTGCTATTGGATACTATCTCTAGGTTAGAAACAGGAAGTGGTGACATGCAGGATTAAAACCTGTTTTGATATGTAGCAAAGAAAATTAATATAAAAATGCACTACTGAAATTCAGACCTTTTAAATGTGTTTGGGATAAATTGAAAGCATTGCACGTGACACTCTTCAGCGAAAATAGTTTTTTTACCTCACCTTTCCACTTCCCTGGAAGTCAGGAATATTGAATAAACCTACACTTTCAAGAAGTGACTATTTTTTCATTTACAAAGTATCATGTGAAATTCTTGCTTGGGTCCTTTTTTGAAGTTTTACTTCCCCTTTTTAGTTGTAGTTCCTCATGCTTATGGTGATGGCATATCTACCAGAAAGAATAAAAGAAATTACCTAGAAATATGAGGGAATTACCTACAGAAATGTAATGGAGATACCTGTTTTGTATGATTACAAAACACAGTACCTCAAACTCCTTACTCATCTAAGAATACCTTATTCACAGGATTAATCTTCCTGATTTACACAGTGTCACAGCATGAGCAAGGAAGACACAGCAGAGGAACTTTTGTAGGGTTGGGCCCTCAAGTGACCCTCAACGGTGATTGGTTTCTCCTTTGGCAGTAAACTTTCGTGAAAATAAATTGCCCAATCTACAGTTTGTCCCTGTAGTGTTCCACTGTTTACGGATCATTTACAACACTCTTGTGAGCACCTTGCTAAAAGTACTTTGAAATATCAAAATGGACATTATTTGTGTAATAAGGTTTGGGGTTTAATAGCTTCATTCACACATGAGGAATCACAGGCTTTCCTGATAGGCATCTATTAAACAAAAAGGTTTGCAACCTCTGCTTGAGGGGAGAAAACCTTTGTGTTACTGCTCTGGACTAAGATTAAATAGGCCTTATGTCTGAGCAGGTTTTTTGTAGCAAGAAAAACCAGCAGATTTTTAGTACAATGCTTTTGTTAGGGTGATGACTGAAGTGGAAAATAATCCATGCTGCTCTCAGAAAGAAGAAAGGGATTGGGAGAAAAGTTTAAAGAATAAGGAAATCTGATTCCTGAAAGTATGTCCTTAGCTCTGATTTCCAATTTTACTAATGTTCTTGAAGTTGCAGGTGGGTGACCAGGAGAAATTTCTAAAATTCTTATTTTTCCATCTTCTTAGCAGTCAAAGAAATTGTATTCTTAAACCATGTGTGGCACCAATGACATTCATGAAGATGGGATGAGCAAAATTCTCGCTTTCAGGTATAGAAGCCATTTTTGTCTATATTATAAACCCCTTCATTATGCCTTTTCTACTTAATTAAATAGCTTGAAGGAACATCCATGGGTTCTGAAGTTTCATTCTACCTATAGTGAAATTTTTATTAACTTTGGCATGATTTTAATCTGGGACAGCCTTAGGACAGCCTCATTTTAGGCCTTCGTGCAAGCTTGAGATCATTCCCAGTAGGCATTTCGGATGTGGCTGCTCTGATCTGGAGGCTAAGAGAGTTTTACAGGAAAAGCAGAGGCCTTTCTGTTTCACTCAAATTTAGTGCCAGAGGAAAATTCTGATCAAATTTGTTTTAAATAATTGATGGCTCGCTGCCCCAGTTTACCATATAAACTCTTAATACTGGCACTTGGTACAGTACTTCAAGAGATTTTTTTAGCCTGATTCAGTTTTTCACCCTGAGCTACCTACTGTAATTTCAGTTGCTTTAGAGTATCATGCATGGTTGTCACTTTCCAAAAGGTCCTGAGTTCTCTATTATATTTGCCAGTTCAATGTGAAGGTTTCTGGCAGCTTTAGACAACTCAGGTGGTGACAGAGCTCTTTGCATAGAAAACTGACTTTCAGCTCTGGTGAAAATTAATTCACTTTACTAATTATAAAGAAAAGCTACTGTTCCCACTGTTTGATTTACACCTTACACAGCTCTGATTTCATCTGGTTTATTTTCTCTCAACTCATATGCCACCGAAGAATAGCACAGGTCAAATGACAGATCTCCCTATCGCCTTAGCTCTCAAAGATATGTGACATTTCATATGGCTTTAGATACCAATATTTAGGCAGTAGCCTATGTTTTTATCCTTATGGAATAGGTATTTTGATCTGAAGCTGAATTTTGCCCTCCGTGACTGTCAATCAGAGAGCTTGTCCTGAAAGAGACACTAAAAAATCATTTCAGTGAATAGACATGACTGTGTCCATACTAATAAATTAAAAATGGCCAGGTCAATGGCTTGGGTCAATCTGAACTTTATTGAGTAATGCCTGAGGGCAGTCAGGAGTTAGATAAGAACAGGGACTGCTGTAATTAGGCACTTAGGACCTTACTATTTTGAGTAAAAGGACTGTTTTATGGTGTTGACCAGAAAGCTGTCCCAACCTGACCTCTGTTTCCTGTAACCCTGCTCAGTGATAATCTCCAGTGACAGTTGTAAACTATTTGTCTGTCACTCAAACTGGATTCAGGAGAAGCAGATAACATCATAGCCAAGGGCTAATTTAAGCAATGCACCTGCTTAACCAATAGTGCTGGTCAAGCACCTTGACTTAAGCCAGGTTTGGAAGAAACTAACATCTTTAGTCAGAATACAAATAAAACTGGATCAATCATGGTACTCCAGAAAGAGTGGACATAAATAATACGGCAGTGAGCTCCATGCCAGGATCTCCCCTTGAGCAGTGACACCTCTCAAGGTTACTCCTAGAGGCCAAAAGAGTCTTTATTGTGTCAAATACTTAGTGGATTGGAAAAGTTTTAAATCTTAGATACGTGATTTAAGGGATTGATTGCACAGATCTAATCCTTTAGACACAATCCACTGACCAAGTCTGGGACTAAGTCTGGATTCAGCCACATCTAAACTCCCCATTGAGAAGCAATTCAGAATACATGAGTCAATGAAAAGCTCTCCCTGACCCCATCCTCTATGCAGTAAACACTCAAAAATGCCTTGCCATTGAATCTTGTTAAATCACTGTCACATTTACCATCAACTTTGTAAAATCACTGTTTTATATCAATAAATGTGCAACTTCTCTCTTGAGTGTGTGTCATTTCACTTGCAACAAAACTGCTGTGCTCAATGATCTCAGTTCCAGAGAATGTACTTTATTCTGCTTTATTTACCAGTTTGGGTGTTTTCTCTGTGAACAGTTAAGTTGCAGTTCTGTGTCACAGTGAAAGCGATGTCACACCTTGGTCTCTCTCTGCCACAGGATGGTCTCATTGCCTTTCTCTTCAGGCCCTGAGTAACTTTCATTTTCATCTCCTACTTCACATCAGTGCTGGGGCTTGTTTGATCTCTCAGAGAAGCAGTTCAGAGAAAGCTGTATATTTTTCTACTGTGCTTATTTTATGGGTCACCTGAGAGTTTCATGCCCACAGAGATCACACTTATGCAAGTGTTTTCACAAAGGAAACAACCCATGGGTGCAACAAGCCAAAGAAAAAGGGAAAAGAGTATGACTAGAAGACACTAAATCAGTATTTCCTTAATTCATGCTGTCACAGTGCTGCCTGTGGGTGCAGATACCCTACAAGCCTGTGCTAACTTAAAAATGGTGGTGCAGCAGTGAAGTGACTCAAGTGGTGTCCCCTCCTTCTGCTTCAGTGGTGGGAGATTTTAGTAATGTGTTTTAGCCTCTCCATAGGGTGACCCACATCAAGGGTCTGCTGGTAACTAACTCTGCCTCATGGGTTAATCTTGGCCCCTTTCCCTGGACACTCTTTCCCTCCCATTTCTCACCAGAAGAGGAGGAGAAAAGAGAGTGGAAAATCTCAAGGACTGAGGTAAAGACAGGGAGATTACCCACCAGCTTGCCACCACGGGCAAAACAGGCTTGGGGAAAAATAGCTTAATTTACTGTCAGTTAAAGTAGATTCAGGTAGTGAGAAATAGAGACTAAAACATATCCTTCCCACCATGACACTTCCCCAGTCCTCTCTTCTTTCCTTTGCTCCTGACTCCTCTTCCCTGGGCTGCAGGGGGGTCTCTGCTCCAGAGGGGTCTCTCTAGGCCTGCCAGGGAAAGATCCCTGCTCCAGGTCTGAAGCCCCTTCTGCCCTGCTCCTTAGGCCCCCTTTGGGGTCCCTCTGCTGCTCTTCCTCTGCTGCTGTTGCCCATAGCCCTTCCTGGAATCTGTTTCCCCTGGCTCCCCCAGCTTGGCTGAGGGGCTTGGCTGGTCTCTGGGTGGGTCACTGGAGCTGGTTGGGACCGTCTGTGTCCAGCACCCTCTCCCCACAGAGGAAACACCATGCAGCCCCACTGTCAGACCCTGGGCACAGACATGTACTACACAGTGCAAGAAAGAAGACCCAAGCAGCTTTTTGGGGGTCTGAGATTTTGTAAAACACCTCACATAGTCACAGACTACCCTGGAACAGATTGGCAGGAACAACGGCCCCACTGCCACCTGAGCTGGTTAATTCAGAGGGATGTTATAACAGGAAATACTTTCCCACTGAAAACTTGGTGCTGCCATTTTGTTACAGATTCCATATAACAGGGAGTTGCCATTTTATGAAATGTCATATTGTATGTGGTTTTTGTATGTGTTGTCATACTGCCCTTGCACTGCCTGGCAGTGACACCTTCCAGTAGAACAGGTTGTTCAAAGTCCCACAAGGGCTCAAGGAGAAACAACCTGGTCTTGAACATTTCCAAGGTTGGGGCATCCACAGTTTCTCTGGGCAGCCTGTTCCAGTGCATCACCACCTTCCCTGTAAAGAATTTCTCCCTAATACCTAATATAAACCTGCCCTCTTTCAGTTTAAAGCCATTCCCCCTCGTCCCAGCACTCTTTGCTTTTGTCAGAACTCTCTTTCCTGCTTTCCTGTATGGGCCATCTTTAGGTTCTGGAAGGTGCTAAAAGGTTCCCCCAGACCCTTCTCTTCTCCAGGCTGAACAGCCCCAGCACTCCCTGCCTGTCTTGATAGGAGAGGTGCTCCAGCCTTCCCTCTGATCATCTTCATGGCCATCCTCTGGACTCACTCCAACAGGTCCATGACCATCTTGTGTTGGAGATCACAAAACTGAACACAATAATCCAGGTGGGATCTCACCAGAGCAGAGCACAGGGGCAGAATCACCCCCTCAACCTGCTGGCCATGTTGCCTTTGAAGCAGCCCAGAATACAGCTGGTTTTCTGCACTGTGAGTGCACATTGCTGGGTCATACGAGCCTCTGTGTATTCCTTCCAGGCTCCTGTCTTTGCTTCTACCCTCTGTAGGCTTTCTTTTTGTGGTTCAACTTTGTTTTGTGATTCCACTTTTAAATAATGTTCTAAATACTCTTTTGGTGAGTTGTCACAATACTCTTTCACCAAATGTCCTGCTACATGTCTGTCAAGGGCTACAATGTTGATTAAGTATAACTTTATAGTTTATAATTGATTTTTCAGCTGACAACCTTTTTAAAATATCTTTATCCATATTCTATATGCATCATTTATTATTGGGAAAGGTAGCTGATTCTCTCCTGAGATTAGCAGCATAATGATCAGTGCTAGATGAAGTTCAGTTCCACAGATCCCTGCTATGAGAAAGCCATGATGTTGAAAAGAAAATGGAGCTGTGCAAGAATCAGACAGGCATATTTAATGAACCCATACTAACAAGAAGAACCTTGTTTTCTGCACATGGTTACCTCACAGACCATATTTCATACAGTATCCAACATTGAAGTAGAACTTCAAAAAGCACACAATGTTTGCGTATTCAGTCTCACATTCTGTTAGGAACAGCTGGAGGAAAAAAAATGCCATAAGTGGAAGAAAAGAAATTATTCAACTACTTTATCATCAGATGATTAAGATAATTTGGCAAATTGTTTCAGAACTATTAAAATAATCATGAAAATCTGCTGATAAAAATGGAAAAAATGTAAACCTTCAAAAGCAGACTAAGTCACTAAAGAGCAGCCTCTTCAGGCTATTTTCATGGTTAGGATTGCTGTCTTCCACAGCAGCCCTCATACCACATCCAGTTTCAAATTCTGTGGTTCACATGAAAGGAAAATACATAAAATAAGTAAATAATTAAATTGTGTTCCATGTAGTTCTGCATTTCCCTATCCTGTGTCATTACAGCCTATAAGAAATCTCAAAACCAGAAATATTTGCTAGACCAGCAAGAAAATTCCATTTTTCTGAATTGTTACATCTGAATATAATCCTATAAATCAGCTAAATAGGTAAAGGGAAATATTGTCTCAAGGCAGACACACAGATGTGACAAAGAGAATGCAAAGCTGGTATTTCCATCATGTCTTTAGTCCTGGTCCTGTTGTCCGTCAGACATAATTCCTTGTTCACTGAGGAAGGAATTAGTACTCAACTACTTACTGTAGGTCACAAAATTCTAATACGGGGAAAAAATGCACTTCATGTAAAATGATGTATCAGTTTAAATATCATGTAAGCAGTTCAAACTGCTGAAGACTTTAACTTTATTCACATATGGTTTACAGCTCCTGAAATCAACAGTATGACAGTGATGAATAATCTACAGTTGTTTGAACAAAACACAAAAAGCTTGTTTGAGACCCTGCGTTCATCAAAAATTATCAGGCCAAAATCTCTTCTAATAAATCTTACCTTTGCATGCTATGTCAAGATAAAAATACTCACTGATAATCTTTATGTAAGCAATAATATTTTTATGTAATCATCAGAACGTGAAAAAAAAAAAAGTAAATACAAAAGAGTAATCTCATCTAAAGAAGCTCTTTCAATATTCACTAATATATGAAAAATCAATATTTATGATGGAGAAGAATTCAATTTTTTAATTCTAATCCTTTTTTCTTTTAAAGCACTCTCATGTCAGCTTTTGTGAACTCTACATGTCCCATTTTCCAAGCCAAGTTTCCAAGTACCTTCTGTTCAGAACAGCAGTTTGTTTGTCAGCTGTTTCAAAGAGGGGATTTGTACCCCCAAGTTTCCCACCTTCCTAGGAGAATGATCAGTGTTTTAGCAGATGTGATGTTATAGACATGTCTGCTGGCATGCTGCTAACCACACACATGTAGGAAATGGAACACTGAGCAGTGTGTAATTTAACTAAAGCACAGAAAAACGTTATTAGCAGGATATAACAGGTACTGGATACTGGCCAGGCTCTCACAGCCTTTTTCCTTCTTTCCTTGAATTCCTAAGATCTTTCTCCTTCCTATGCCTGCTGCTGTGAACAGATCACAGCATATGTTTCTTTTCTGCCTCCTTCATCACACAGACAGAGATTTTTGAAGCTTTCCAAGAGGTCACAGACTTGCGGATAAGGATTTAACACAAGCCTCCTCCCACATCCACCCTCTCTGTGTACAATTTATCTCAAAATAAAGCTTCCAGTTCACAGTCCAGGAAGAACTGGTTATAGTTTTGATATTCTTCTAAGATGTTTTGTACATTATATTGGGGTGATGGATGTTGTGGGGTCATGAAGGAGCACACGAGAATTCATGAGAGTTCATCTTAACAGTCTTCAAAATACTGTGAATGTTAAACTGCTTTAAGAATTTGTTTAATGGATGGTTTGAAAATTCCTTTCCTTCATCTAGTCTGCAATGTTCTAGATACGTACCACTGCTAGAAGTTGTTTAAAAGCCCTGGCTGTTTCAGTCCATTTTGATTTCTAATCCAATTGCCCAGGCTCTTTGGGTACATGGGTGTATAATAATGTAGTTAACTCTGGTGCTGATTGGCAAAACAGGTTGCCAAATTGCTTCTGATCAGATTAGAAATTCCCCTGTTAGATTTTCACCACCCTGAATCTTCCCACTTTCGTGGAAGCTTAGTGTCTTAGAAGAGATGACAGTCATGTCTACTCCTATACTGCTACTAGGCACATGTAAGAAATTGCATTCTGGACAATCAATTTTACACACATAAATGTATTAAATATTTATGAAGTATGCAGGTAGCTGGTCAGAATTCTTCAATCTTTTTCTTTCTTTCCTCAAGTGCTACTGTCCCATCTATTCCTGTTTTTCTTTCTTTGAAGCCTGTGGGCCCAGAGAGCAACACAAATAGGTCATGACACATCTGTCTTCTGAGGAGTTATCCTGATTTAAATTCCTCAGCAAATGGCACCTAATTTGATAAATTTGGGTTCTATTTGCTTTGGAAGTGAAGGAGGGAAATTCATTTAAGTTTGCTTTTATTCCACTTGGAATAACCACATAGTAATTTCATATGCTTAAGCAATCCATTTCAAATAACACCTTTAATTCAGAATAATTTTATTGAAAGTGGCTGTGTGGGCAAGCTTAAGAACTCAATTGAGTAACTATTAAGAAAATTAAGGAAATCTGGAAAAATACACATACAGACAAAATTGCATCCTTGAAGTCCATTCCATCACTGAAAATAGAAGACAAGAAGAAAATTGCATATGCACATTTACATAGATAAATAGAGCTGCTCTTTACTCTAATGCAATGCATTGGTAAATTACAACAGAACATACCAGAATTCTCTTCATTTAAAAACACTGTGAAAAAGTAAAGCATCAGGGATGATGAGAGTGCTTTTACGTGATCAAAAAGACATGACAACAAAATGAAGACTGCAGCTAAAAAAAAATAAAATAATGATATGGAGATTGCTTTGATATTGTTGTAATTGAGCTGAATCTGAATCAGTCATGCCAACAAACTGAGTCATGAACATCTCAAAGGAGTGTCCTGTGCACTTTGTAATACTTCTTGGCCAAGGCTGAAATCTGTTTTCCAGGGGCTCATTTGTGTGTTTTCATTTTCAAACAGCTGCTTATTTTTTTAGAATGAACAGGACACATCATCAAGAAAAGGTTGCTTATGTGTAGATGAAATTGAATAGAAAGAAGGCTACACTAGAGTAGCAGGGCTACTTCATTAGGTTGTATGGGTCTCCAGTAGATTTCCTTAGTCTGCCTAGTGCTGAGCAGTGATTTGAATGTTGGTTCTGCCACCTGAAATATTTCCGAAGTAGTCTTTCATCCAAAGAAGCAATTTCATTTATATAGTCTGTCAGATTTCTGTTTTCTCCGGAGTTGTGGTAAGCAGGAGAGAGACTACAGCTTAAATTTCTTGTCACTTGAACCTGTTACCCCATTGGGTAGTTTTAATATGGACTTTGCAACCATATTCACATTTTTGCTCAATGACAGACTTTGAAAGATGTGCCTTTTCACCTGACTTGGAAGAAAAAACTTAAAAAAGCTTTTCAGGGCTTATAATTTGAAGTAATTTTCTGCCCATCTGTAACCTAGAAATACCTAGATGTGTCCATAAGATAATGTATAACATCAAAAAGATTAAAAGTTTTTATTAAGCCCAGATGAGTAAGCTTTCTTTCTTTCTTATCCCCTTACTAGAGAATGAGCTGCTATATATGTGTTTATTTAAATAACCATCTCAGACACTTTAAAGCCCTGAGAGAAGGGATATTCATGTGAAGGCTTTTCACATCCAGAGGTAATCCTTTGTGGAATCATATCTTTAAACAGCAAGAGTAAATCCAGGCAGTCCCAACTATGTGAGGGAAGAAGTTACAAGGGACCCGTGGGAGCTGCAGAGTGGTTCTGTCAAAGCTAAAACAATGGGTTAGCAAGTAGATGTCTGTGATATTGTGAGGAGGAGTGAGAAGGGTATGTGACACTACATTTCTACTAATGTGTTTGCATTTTAAATATTTAATTAATAAATTTAAAAAAAAAAAGTTTGTTAGCCTAGACTCTCACTATATAAAAACTCCATGTTCAGACTTCATGTTATCCATTATAGCTAAATCAGCCCTGCAAAAGTCCTAAATACTCTAAAACTTGAGTTGTGTCTCGTGTTGCTCATTCAAAACTACTCAGCAGTTGTGCCTTTCATCTCCCAAGCCTCCACTTTGCAGCACATTGCACAGTGCAGACAAAAAGTGACAAATTCACACACACATAAACAACCTTTAAACCAAAATGTTAATTGAATAAAATGACTGCAGGAGCTGGTATGCACCAAATTTATCCCTCATTGAATTAATTCCACTTCATAAATAAAATCTAGTCTTAAAGGGGGATAAAAATGACAAGGCCAGTAAACCCAGATAATACCTTCAATTTAAACTCTCCTAATACCTAGCTGTTGCATAAAAGTCAATTAGTCACCGTCAGACATATATTCTCAAAATATTCCTCTTGGTAAATATATTTAAAGGATAACTGTGATTGGCATGTTGTATCAACAGATGGACATGATTTTTCAAAAGTCATGCTTGCAAGTGTTGTGGGAAAGAGGTTGATGAATACTATACATCAACATTTTCTAATGAATACCATAGAAAATTGGAGTGTAGAGATAAGACCTTTATTTCCTTTTCCCCTTCATTTATATTTTCAAATGGTATTTTACTGTTGAGAATAAATGTGTTGAAGAATCTATGCTCACATACCCAGTCCAGTACAATAAAGAAATAAATAAAATAAATTTTGCCCCAGATAAATAGAAGTAGATATTTAATATGATTTCCATTTAAGGAAGAGCATTCTCAATTTAAGTTTTTGTGACTGCAGCTCAGAATGAAGCTCAATTTCATCCATATATTCATTGTTCATAATGTTTTGGTGCACAAAGAGTAGCACAAGGTCCAGGCCTCTCCCTGCTACAGTTTAAGACAAGACCCTGATCAGCTGCTTAGATGTCTTTATCTGAGGTGCTCTTTGTCTTATAAATCAGGTTCCCATTGGGAAAAGGAGTCAGCATTCAACATATCATAGGATCAAAGAAAATTTTAGGTTGGAAGGGACCTTTAAGTTTATCTAATCAAACCTTCTTGTAATGAGCAGGGGCATCGTCAACTAGATCAGGTTGCCCAGAGCTCTACCCAACCTGACCTTAAATATTTCCAGGGAATTGGCATCCACAGCCTCTCTGGGCAAAATGTTCCAGTATTTTACAACCCTGATCATAAAAAAAAATCTTCATTATATCTAGTTTGAAGATACCCGTTACCTCTTGTCCTACCAACACTTATAT
Organism: Dicrurus megarhynchus; assembly: GCA_013399195.1. NCBI lineage: Eukaryota > Metazoa > Chordata > Aves > Passeriformes > Dicruridae > Dicrurus > Dicrurus megarhynchus. The sequence continues at coordinate 577,679 of VXAD01006096.1, forward strand.
TGGAATGTAGATTCTATATAAAGTACCAGCTACCTTGCAAGTGAGCTTTGAACAAAATTTTCCTGTGCAATTCAATGGGTTCCTTCCTGCTTCAGAACCTCTTGGGCTTAGAACCTCCAGACAATGGACATAGATATATTATTATCTGCTGACAAGAAGCTTCAGGTATTTCTAGGGTTGCGAGAAGAAGTAACATGACTCAACAGTAATTCTCAGAAAAATACATGCAAGTGTAGCTTTGTTTTGTTGATGAGCTGTTTATGAGATGATCCTAAAATCACCTGATATATTTGGTGTCAAATAAAACACGTACTTTTATTTAATTTTTTTTTAATCAAGACACATTTTACTTATTAAAAAAAAAAAAAATAGATGTTTGGTGTGAATTAAGTGTATCCATTACAATCTTTCCCCTGCACAGAAGATCTTAATACTAACAATAGCATTATTTTTAACTGGGAACTTCTAATAAAATGCAAATGCCCCAACAAACAAACAGACAAACAAACAAACAAACATACATCCTGACATTTTTCTCTAAGTTATCTTTATCGAAAGGTTTACTTTAAAAGAATCACAGGTGTCTGATTTTTATGAAAGTTTCTGCTCAGTTCTAGTCACAAACTTACTTGACTAAGTTGTTTTCTTCACTTGAGTAGATATTTCTAAGATCTTTTTCCTCTGATACTATCCAAGTTCAGAAAGGAACAAAGACTAAATAGGGCATTGTGATCAATTATTGTGATCATTCTAAAGGAGGCCAAAGAATGGCAGCAGTGTATGCAATTATAGCTCAAACACCTGGAAATGTACCTAAATGTGTTTTAACCCAACAGAGGTTTAACAGGACACAGGTTGCCTCCATTCTGTGTGCAGAAAGAAGTAGGACTGGTGTTTCCAGCCCATCCATATGTAGAAAAATTTTGAAAAATGCTCAGTTATCCTAATACTGTAGTTAATCCTAGGCTACAATTCAGAAATCAAGTGGTTTCAGCTTTTTTTTTTATCCTCACTTGAGTTTTACTCATTTCTAGTCATATTCTTTTCACTTCAGAATTTTGTTCTAAAGTTAATAAAAACTGTGTAGCATAAAACATCAGGACCCAAATTTTTCACCTTGTGTCTCCTCTGTGAGCTATGGGATTGCATACAATTAGGAAACAGAATTGAAATACCTCCATTAACTCAGTATTGTTGTTCTAAAGTCCATTTTTCTCATCAGCAGCTTTTATTTCTCATATTGGACTACAGCCCAGATACTCAAAGGTCTCTGTGTATGCAAAGTCCATTGATTTCACAGCAAATAGTTGCTTTCAATAACACTGAAATCCCTCTTGAAAAATATGGGCTTCATTTCTGCCAGAACCAAGTCTCTGCAGTACAGCAAGAATCCCAAGGCTCAACAAACTTTGCAGCAGTTCTCTAGGGTTTTGTGGTTTAAGAGCAATAACCTTTAGCTTTCTCACAGCTCCTTCAGGAGTGCTTTCCAGATACACTCTCCTTGGTATCAATTGGCTTACACCCCTGATTATTCTACTGCTACAGAATAAAAATGCAATTCAACCATTCTGAAGGAGGACTCTATTGAGGCCAGCTCATAGAGTTTCAGTCATCTGAATCCACTTCCCTTTCCTGTTCTTCATATGGAGTGTGGCAAAAGCGGTTTTCTGTTTGGCCTCCACACAATAAAGATGCTCCAAGCTTTTAATCCTGAATCCCTTCATAAAAATGTGGAATGTTCTTACACGTTCATCACTCGATATCCTGGCTTCTGGCCTATATTGCAATTGAGGCATCATAGCTTCACCAAAACCGTTGTGTCTCATTGCAGTTTTGCATTTTCTCAGCAATGGAGCTGTCAGTTAAAAAGAATTGGTCCATTAGAGAAAATATTTGCATATTTTAGAGTTACTAATGGAAGACAGTGTTGATGAGATGGAAAGATACCTTCCTGGTTCTGCAAGGACCTGCATCCAGGATCTTTGTATCAGTAGATAAAATTACGGCCCACATGGCTCCCTTAGAAGCATGTTCCATCCCAATTTGAGAAAGCGGAAGACAAAGTCACAACCGCCACATCTTCCTGTGCTGACAAGATGAATATCCTTCTGCTTGTTCTGTGTCCAGCCACAGCCACCTGCCTCACCAAAGCAGCAGAAGCAGGTTACAGTGTTCACATCCAATCTTAGCTCAGCACTGTGTGCATAGTTATGTCTTCCGTATTCTGAGGCAGAAAGTCTGCATTTTCCCAAAAGTGACACTGTTCGATAGTTAAGATGGATGAGGAGATCATGTTTCACATGTGTTTATTACTCTCTTATTACAGGAGAGATAGCAGAAGGTGGTTTTCAATTACAGGAGCATTCTGATGTGAAGATGTCTTTCTCCTTAAGGAACTTGCACTAAAATGTACACACAAAAAACCATTGATGAGAAGGCAGCATGTAAGATATGTCCAGACACAATTCTCCCTCATGGACTCTTTATTTTGGTGTGTATTAACTTACCTGTTATATTAAAAACTCCTTATTGTTCTTGGCTGTAAGTCAGAGTTCTCCTTAATCACCACCCAGTATTACCCCAGAGAATTTCCCTGGTATGTGATGACAAGCAGCAGTTTATCCAAAGGTGCAGATCACCCTAATGTACATCATGGCACCCGAGAGATTTAGAATTAAGGCACATACAAGGCAAAACTAAAGAGCTATCAGTAAGAACTGGTGGTAAATCATTCTCTTTGAAATCAGCAGTTTTATGCTAAGTTCCACCAGACTTTGATCAAGTTCCTAAAAAAATTCCCAAAACTAAGATGATGTGTTAATATTCAAAATTGTTCTGACATTCCCTGGCTGATCATAAGGAACAGATGTATTGTAATGTTATTGGATGTAAATAATAGAAACATAGAACCATAGAATCACTTAGGTTGGAAAAGATCTTTAAGACCATCAAGCCCAACCATTAACCCAACACTGCCAACTCATCACTGAACAATGTCCCCAAGTGCCGCATCTACACATCTTTAAATACCTCCAGAGGTGGTGACCCCACCTGCCCTGGGCAGCCTATTCCAATGCTTGACAACTGTTTTGGTAAAGAAATTTTTCCTCTTACCTAATCTAAACCTACTCTGATATGACTTAAGACTATTTACTCATGTCCTACCACTTATTACTTGGAAGAAGAGACCAACTCCCACCTCACTACACTCTCCTTTCTGGTCATTGTACAGAGCAATAAGGTGTCCCCTGAGCCTCCTTTCCTCCAGGCTAAAAAACTCCAGTTTCCTCCTCACAGTTTTCAGTGATCATCAGTGTAGCCTATATGTTTCTTCACATGGAATATTACAGACTAGTTGTCCTTGGATAAAATAAGACCTGGACTCACTTTTTGGCTCTGTTCTTTGCTTCCTGGACAAATCATTTGATTATTCTGTGCCTTAACATTCCACTTCATGAAACAGGATAATCAATGGTGATAATTTTGAGATAGGTTTATTAAAGCACTATGAGCAATCTACTTGGTACCGCTCAATTGTTGGGGAAATCTGCTCCAAAAAATCACTATACATGTCTTTAAACACCCTACATACACAATTTCTTTCATTCTATAGCATGAAGAAAAAACTATCAGGCAGTTATGACTTATTAGTGAGGATGAAATTACTCAACTGAATCGTGTGCTAAATTCTCCTTGATAAACACTCTTTGGTGAGACTTTCAGTTTTCTGGCAAACATAAACAGTATTTTCCTGGCTTGTATCTGCCTTCTGAAAAGCAGGGAATGAAATAGACCAGAGCAGTTGGTGACATGGGTAGAATGCCAAATATCATACTAGTGTGTGTGTATGTATACAAATGCACCACTCTGAAGCCATGTTTCAGAATAATGGCTAAGAAACACCAAGCAAATAAAAATTCAGATGCAAATTAAGGCGCACGCAGCCACTCCGTTCTGCCCACCCCCTCAAAGGAGAGAGACAAAAGGCAGAGATTAAGTGTTGAGATAACAATTTACTGGAAACAGCAATGAGATAAGAAAATGGACAATAACGGCAACAATCCTCATAACAAAGTGTGTAAAAAAAATGTTTTACAGACAAAATTCTCACCTAAGCAGTGTGTCCACAGCCACTGCCACGAGACAAAGAATAAAATGGCCCCCCAAGCCCCTCTGAGTGCACGTCCTTCACCTCAAGCCCAAGACAATATAAAAAAACAGTGATGGACAGACCATCTGCATCCACACTACTCCTCCAAGCCTGAGACAATGAAAAACAATAATACATAAACCCTCTGACAGGGACCGGACCCTGATAATGACACTGGTTCAAGAAAACAAACTTACATTCTTGGTTCAGCAGCATACTTGAGTTATCAATTTAAGCTGCTCTTTTCCTAAAATTTCTATAATGGAATATATTAATGAGAGTTCCCAGACAACCAATGGCCAGTGTAATTTCAGATTGCTTGAGGTTCATTAAAAACATCATCAACAGTGGATATAGAACATCATAGTCCTCAGGGTCAGCTTGTTCTTTGTTTCAATATTGCATGGCTGAAAGACATAATACCAGTATAAATAAGGTAGAACCAGTCTCTGAACACAAGTTTTCCCTGTTTCAAATCCTCTGAATCTTCTGAGATCCACATAGCTTCTAAGCAAATAAAACCTGTGTTTATTTAGAACTTGGTCCAAGTTTACCACAGGGATTTTGGATATTGGATAAACTTCAGGTTTGTAACAAAAGGAAAGGTCAATATCTTTCACACTCCATGTAACATCTATCTATGGATTAGCAGGGATAGTTTATAAAATTGGAAAACTAAGAATAACGCAAAATGCATAGTCAGTGCCCAAATGATTTCAAAGTCAAGTTCTCTGACAAATTTCAACTGGATACTGATTCTGCTAACAGTTTGTCCCGCATATATTTATGCATGGACCTATATGTGTTTTCTTAATTGAGAACAAATACCTCAGTATCAACAGGTATGTTTCAGTCCCTGCAAAGCTGGAAGCCACAATCCTCTGTTTGTTTCCAGTCTGTCCTAGTTATTTTTTATATCTATTTTTGTAATATCTAAGTGGGAAAAAAATATCCGTGTTTAAAGCTTTCTAAGTCTGGAAAAATGCCACAAATGATTCAGTCTCTGTGGCTTAAGCTTATGTAGTGTTACAGTGTGTAAATCTCCTATCTTCATTGTGTTGTGCTTTATCCATGTAAATCTCTTCATCATCCCCCTCTCACAGATAAGTTGTTGCTGCATCCAAAGCCAATATTAATATAAATATACACAGTTGCAGTGTGCTTAGGTCTGGCACATCTCCCTAAATACCCTTTTCAGGACCATTTTCTAAATCATTCTGGCCAAGAACGGTGGACATCTTGCTTACAAAATGTTACCTCATTCCATTGTTTTAAGGAATTTGCTTGATCTGTGCAGCTGAAAGGGTATTAGGAATGGAGTGTAAGTCATGTTTTTGAGAGGGACAAGCTGATTTCCTGAGATGTGCATGGGTTTATGTAGACAACTATCATGAAGATTCCAGCAGATCACTTGTGGAATCAAAGGGCTCTTGTTTCACATACCTCTTGCTTCCTGGACAGTTTGGGCCCAGCAGAATTAAAAGTTGTCCTGACAGTTGCACACCTCCTTCATCTCCCAGCTGCTTCCTGAAAGTCCTTGTGTCCTCAGGGTCCTTCAGTCACTGGCTTTGCATGAGCCACTGCATATGGTTAAAGCACGTCCTTGAACAGTCAACCATTTATTGTGTGCTGAATGTCCATTATTATTGCCAGAAATTCTACCTACTGAGCTTATCTAGCCCAACAGATTGTTTTATTGTTTATTTTTTTCCTTCCTTTTAGTTTGGAAACAGTTTGAAGAAGAAACCAGCTCCTTTTTTCATGATCTGAAGAATGTGTCACCTGCATCCCTGTCAGCGGCAAAATGGATGGTGTAGTATGTCATGTGTGGGTTAACATCTATTCTAAAGCCATACTAAAAATGCTCCTGATCTTCTTAGTTAACTTCTTAGTCTGGTGGATCTAGAAGCATTATATTGTGTTGTCCATATTGTCTCCTAGTGTGCTATTAGCAAACAGTGTCAGCCTTAATCACAGCAGCCTGATAAGGTGCCCACACTAAAAACAAACATTAGATCATCACAGCACTGAAAAAATGTTTATTTCTAATAAACTAAGAGCAAGTGTTCCCTGTCTAGGATGAATCACCCTTTCTACATGATACATCTATGGAATATTGCCTGCACTTTTGCTATTTGAACACACACAATCTATACGAATGCATTAAATAGATTCAAACCATACACTGGTACTGAAATCTGTCAGCACGGAACATCCTGTTTTCATGTTGTTAAACTTTTAGTCTTCAAAACACAGCACCCACACACAGGCTGCCTGTATTACCTCCCAGGACTGTGCCCTGAGAACGCAATTTGGACTGGGTCTAACTGCACCAGGCGTCAAAGCTGGCACACAAAGGAAGGTGCCCTGATACTCTTTCAGGGACGAGATGCACAGGTATAGGCAGAGAAGGATTTTGTGCATGAGGGAACAATTGCCAACTCTAGGCAGTAGATTTTTTGCTGTATTTTAAGCTTCTAAAACAGTTGTAATTTATCGACGAACACCAACTTCACTATATCACTGCAAATTAAAGCAACCTCCGTGAAAGCCAGCTTTGAAAAGCCATGATAAGGAAGAACTTACTTAAAATTGTCACAATCACTCTAGTAGATATGTAAAACATAGACACAATCTGTTTTTACTCTTGTCACGTTGTTTGACATGATGCCCAGTATTATATCATGGCAATATTTTTTGTTCTGTATAGTGCAAAGACAAATGCAGTTCTGGTTTCAAACATTTCACTAGTGCTAAGAATTTAAAAGGAACTTCAAGAAAGTCATTGCCAATTTCTCACTGACAATGTGTTTTGTAGATTCTGCAACTCATTCATTCTCACACTGCCTGAATATTTTCCCTCCTGAAGGCAAGTAAATTTCTGGTCCACCTTATTTGCATCGAAAGAGGTCTGAGCTCTCAAGAGAAATAGAAAGAAATTTATCTGAATTAAAACAACAAATTCGATGGCTACACTTCTAGTAGCACTTTAATCCAATTAATTCACTGTGGGAGTAGTGTTTTATATACACTGCCTCTACATACAAGTGCTGGTAAAACTAGTGCATCAAACAGTGCCAGGGAATGCTTCTAGATAAGGAAATACAATTGTTCACACTATTAAAATGCATCCTGTGATGCTGTTGAACTGTGACAGCTAGCAGTCTCCCCAAAACTGCTGGGAATGGTTTGGGTCTTATGACAGGCCAGGAATCATTCCCTGAATACAATTTGCATGTGGCCATGTGGTTTTGGAGACTAAGATAATTCATAGCATTAGTCAAAGGCATTGCCTGCCAGCTGGTCTTAGAACCAGAGAACAGCCCTGGCAGATCTAGCAAGGGGGTGGACGAGGAGAGCTGTGCATCCACTTCTAGCTGTGTGACCAATGCAAGCATCACTCTATGCTGCAATTAGTGGGGTGGGAAAGAAGGGAAGAGCCACCTCTTTTCTCATTTCCCTGTTTGCTGGTGAAACCGGGTTTTAATTTGATAAGGCACTGCTGGTACCTCACCTGCACACTTGGCCACATCTTCTGGCAATGTCTTCTACTACAATATTTCCTGCTCTCTGTTCTGAGGAAATTATTTGGAGTTTTCTTCCTCTTCATTCTCTTTTATTTCCTTTGAGATGCAAGTCAATGTAGGGGCAGTAATAAGGATAAAAAGCTGGGGTTTAGAGAGGAAACATTCTGTGAAATTAAGTTCAGATAAGGTAAACCCAAAGAAGCACCACATATTTATGTCAGTGCAGCGATGTTAACAGCTCACTGCTTATGTGCCCAGGAAAGATACTCCTCCTTATCCCACACCTAGTGTTCTGTGTCTCTGTCATGTCTTGAAATATCACTCTTCTTTCTAAGTGTAAACCGTTTTTTATGGTCCTTCTGGAGCTACAGAGTAGTACTTCAACCCAACCATGAGAGAAGGAACCTTGCCAGCACTAATTAATCACCTCAGCAGAAATTGCTTTCAGATTATGACATTGGCTTTGTTAATAACATTTAGAAATATCTGTCTGGCATTACTGTCACCATGCTAATTTTTGACAAATTACCACAGGATCTTGGTCAGCCTACTCTCACAGCTGGATCTTATTGAGAAGGCAGTGACTCGCTCAAGTCTGGTTTAACAATGTCAGGTCCACTCACTGACACACAGAAGGGGGGGCTGTTGGTGACAGTAAAAGGAATAGAGCTGAGAGATGAAGCATCCTCAGTACTAGCAGCTTGTCAAGACACGATTATTGAGGTTCCTAGAAATACTTCTGCCCGGACTACGGTGGAAACGAGACCATATGCCAGTCAATAGTATGGGTTTTATTTGATAGTAAGTATGAGAGACAGAGAGACAGAGAGAGAAAAGAGAGAAAGGGAGAAATAGGGAAATGGGTGGGGAGACACAGAGTGACAGAGACAGAATAAAAAGAATATCACAACTCCATGGGTCCCACTGGCCTCCTGATGATCCTCTTCAGCTGGTCTTCTCAATGGTGAAGGTCCCCCCAAAACCCATAGAATCCCATGGGTTAATATACCCTCAGGCCAGGTGGCAATGTCCAGGCATGTCCCCCCGGGGGCAGGGAGGCAGTCTCTTACAGCAGATCTGGATCTGTTGCATCATGTGCAATCCTGTGGTGCAAAGCCTCTGGGGAGCACTTCGGGGGTCTTTGATGGATTATGACTCCCCCTCAGCTGCCTCTCACGTGAAAGTCCCATGGATGTGGCCTGTGGTGTTGGGGGTTCTACAGCTGGCCCGGTTTGTGTAGTGGAGGATGGGTGTTCAGTGCCTGCTCACCAGAGGTTACACCAAGCACCCAAAACCTTCTCCCCCCTTGGCTGGGGGGGAGTTTGTGTAAACCTGGCTTCTGTGAGCTGTGCTCTCCCCCCACCCCAAACTCAGCCGGGGATAATTCTCAGCACAGCTGGTGGCTTTGGCTTCTTGTGGATGCATACCTTTCCCTCAGCCTGAGATAACTGAACAATAGGTTTCCCTTTATCTAATCAGCAGTTTGACTCTCAGTCCAAAGCCCCAGTCTTCAGAGAGGCTTCTATGGTTGTAGCTTCTTCACAATGAGCAAAACTTTATATCAATATTTGAAGCATGAACTATTTTCAGTCTCTGACACAACTACATTGATGCAGAGGGCAAAATGGATCCTTTACATGCTGTAATTCTGACTGGAATAATCCAGTTGACATGCTTGCTTCATCAATTTTGTGACATTGCTTTATATTCAGTATAGCCTGATGAATATGAGTATTACAGAGGTGAATGCTAGCTTCATTACAATAAATATTCTAATCTCATATCAGAACTTTTCTGTTAGTATTTTTATTCAAATGCCCAGTCCAATATGAAAATTCAAAATATAAAAATCATGTTACTTTAGTGTATGATCTCGGGTCAGATGAAATGTACTACAACTTTCTCATTAACTCTTAAAGCAGAGGATCTGGTTCCATGGAATTATTTGGTTATGTTCATAAAAGGAGATTATTACAAATTTTATATAAATACTCAACAGATGAAAAGATAGGTGGAAAAAACCCAAACAAATACTCCAAAATATACAGTTTTTAAGTGCAAAGAGAGCATAGACAACATGGGTGAGAGGAACATACTGTTAAGTTAAAAGGTAGGAAGAAATTCTTAAGCTTTTATTGAAGACATCTAACCCTAATCACCTATCTCTCAGATCAATTAGTTTAGGAAATTACAGTACAGAATCTCTGAAACTCATGAATTTCCAGCTGAAAATAGTTTTACTGTCTTCCCTCTTGATCCTAATGTACAGACATTCCAGGATTTCACAATTTAACAAATTAGGTCCTGATATTTTAGAAGCTTTTAAAAGTGTGAGGTACTGTATTACCTGGAATTAGGGAAATAAATTACCTTTTTAATTTCCCTCAGTGTAATTTAATATGAATATGTTACATGGAATGGCAGAAGCTGAGCAGCCCTTCATTTCATCAGGGGTAGACATACCATCAAGCTCTGCCAGACACCCATGGTCTAATCACAGAATCATTGGAATCTATGATTCCTCTTGATCAGTTGTCTTCAAGATGCATCAAATAAATCTCATGAAGTAAAAGAAAGGAGCACAGGTTTCATTGGTGCAAGGAGCAACTACAGCAAGGCAAGAAAAGGAGAAAGAAGTGAACAGCTTCTTATCCTGCTGCTCATTGCTGAATGTTTCACAGACATGATGGTGATAGGGAATCTTGAAAGAATTCTGTGGAAAAAAAATAAGCTTGGGGTACACAGATTTTTATAAAGGGGGTTTGCTGTGGGTTTTAAAATGTTTTTTTTAAACTCCAAGTATTTTTTTAAAAATCAAATTCTGTAAAATCTGTCATCATTAGTGTGATGCACACACTCTTAAGTACTGTGCTGTTCCCTGTGCTGTCAGCTAAACCACCATTAATTCAAACATTCTTCAAAAGTCATAGCACTGATGGTGTGCAGTTATCCTACATCCACACAACAGTAGTAGTACTGAATCAAAGGAAGCCAAGTGAATGGGTAACATGGGACATGTTTTGGGGATCTATTTCAACCTTCTAATGGCTCAAGAGTTCCTTTATTTTTCTCTCATTTATACTAAACTAATTAGGAAGAATTTCCCTGACTCGTCCTTGGTTACACTGGTGAATGGCTCATTTAAGCAGAGTCAAGCCTCCCTGGCTGCATATTTTCATGCATACAGAGACTTGGTGCCTCAAATACTGTGCAAATATCATGCATATAAATATAAAAATGTATGTACAGACACACTTGAGTGTATATATATCACAATATATCTTGGAGTTCGGGACCAAGAATTTTTGTCTAGAGGAGCCTGCACATACAAAAATCTGCGTGCCCATACAGACTCTGCAATAAAAATACAATTAAAATTTTATGAATATTTTCATCTTAGGTATACTGAAGTGATAAAGCACAAAATTTGATCTGAGTCATAAACCCAGGAAAATAGCCTTTCTACTGCTGTGGAAAACTCCCATTTGAAATCAGAAACACCAAGATGCCCATTAAGAATAGAATGTATGTCATTGCAAGGAAGTAAATTGCTCTCCATGCTTCAGCATCCTTCTGTAATGGAGTAGCAGGTTATACCCTCTCTGTCAACCCCCTTGTTAAGAAAGGAACTGTCTGTGTTTGTGGAACAAATACTTCCTTTCATCTGTCTTTGTTTCTGATCATGAAAGTGTCATTAGTATTTGAATCCAGGTAGGCAGAATCATCCCATCTATTTTTCCTTACAGAGTTTCTGGAACCACAAAATAATCAAAAAATGTCTTGAAAAAATCAAAAATAAAGTAAGTGTAAATAACACTTGCACTATAAGACAGTGCTTTAGGTCTCCTCATTGTTCTTCTGTTTCTCAGAGAATATATTTTCTCACTCTTTCTATCAGTTGAGAGCAACAAATTAAGGACAGAGAAGGAGTTGCTCAAAAAGCACATGTTGTTTGTCATAGTTATTGACAAGCAAGGAAGGTTAAAACTTAGATCTCACTGAACGTCTGGGTGAGATGCCTCACGTGCACCCGGCACAGAGAAAACAGAATTGATTCCTCCTTGCTGGATTCCCACTCCAGCTGCAGTCACCTCTGCCTTTCCACTGACATGTTTATTCCAGCCGAGTGACATCCAGGCTGCTGTCAAGGGCAGAGTCAGCTGTTTTCAAATAGATTTCCTGTGTTTTGAGGACAGGACTGAGGACCACCCCCCAACTCCTGGAGCCATTTCTGGGGACCAGGAAAGTGGTCCTGAATAGCCAGCCTATGTTGGATTAACATCGGTGTCCCAATCCACATGAACCATTTTGACAGTACTCAAAGCACAGGTCTCTGGTGAATCGTGAATCATGAATCATATCAGATTAATACCTCAATTAAAAAAAAATTAAGACTATTTATCTTCCCTGCTGTCCCCTCACCTCTACCCTTCCAAAGCAGATCTGCATGCTGTCACCAGAGTTCAGAACATGTCAGCCATCAAGGCGTAGGTAAGAAGGAAAGCCAGCTTGCTTTTTACTGCAATGAATTAGGCATGCTTTCATGGTTTATTACTGTGTCTCATTTTAGAACTGATAACATCTTGCAGAGGAATGGCAGTTTCTCCTAATGAGCCAAATGGATGGCTAGTCACTGCTGGAAAATACCCGAAAACACCATATAGGAGTTTATGAACAACCTGTTGATGTCCCCCTTGATCAGGGAGCAGAGTTCAAAGAAGATTGTCCAGATGGTAAAAAGGATAAAACAGGCTATTCAAGCCTGTTTGAAAGGCATGGAAAGCACTACTTCCAAACAAAAGGCTTTAGCTCACTTGATCAAGATGACATTGAGAGAGTTTATTTGTTGTTTCCTTTTACAAGTGATACATGTGAAATGGAAAGCACCAGGTAATGAAGAAACTTGAGCAAATTGCTTTCTTTTTCAGCTCATGTGCTGATGTCAGCCCCAGGCAACGAAACAAGCGGATTCTGATGAAGAAAGCAAAAGTGTTGATCCTAATTAGAACAGACAAAGGCATTTTTCATCCTGAATCCCTTGTTTAAAGGTTGACTCTTGGCAGACATGTGATTGCTCGGTGCGCTAACAGCACTGTTGACCAGGGCGTCCATCACACAGAGAAGGTGCAGCAAGTTCAGAACCAGAATTCATGCCTGGAACTGAAATGCCTGCCAGAAGCAGATAGGCCATTCTCTTCAAATGATGACAGAATAATTGCCTCCCGGTGGATGGCTAAAATCTCCCGGCAGAACTTTCAGGGATTCTGCAGGTATTGCTTATCTGCCTGATTATTGCTGAACTTAAGGAGACCTAAACAGGTTACCCAGGAATCTTCAGAATTACCCTAAACCCAGAAAGAAAGTAATTTTGGAACTTAGATCAAAGACTAAAACTTAACACCAGGGACCAGCCCTTTTTATTTTATTTGTTCTTGGAGTGTCTAACATTAGCAACCTCTGGCCTTGTGTCATTGGCTTTAAAGTGGTGTGAGAGACAAATGCAAAAGAAATTCAATATGAGAGAACATTAATCAAAAATATAGTTGAACAACTGCCCAGTGTTATTGGGATGAATCCAAATGTAAATGTTCTTTCTCACACTTTGTTTAAGGTCAGAGATATTCTAGAGGTTAGCTTAGATTAAATATTTTTTGTCATTTTGGTTACACTGAAGCACATCGGGGTGACAGATTTTATGTCTGGAGTGGTTTCACAAGGAAAACTGGTGAGGCAGTCCTGTTGTGCAGATGAGTGCTATAAAAAGCTGCTCTTGCAAGTGTAAATGTGGTACTGGATCTTGTCTTCACAGTTTGGCATCAAATGGAAGATAATGCATTCTGATACCCAGGGTTAATATCGTCACATTTTTTAGGACAGTTTATAAAGTGGGAAAAAAAGGCCAGATACAGAATCAAAAGATAAGTTATAAAATCCTTGGGGTTAGAAGGGACCTTTAAAGGTCACCTAGTCCAACTCCCAAATAAATGAAAAGACAGATTTGTTCTCTTTTTCACATCAGAGTCTGGTACTATAAACAGAGCATGGTTTTGATCTGGCTGGGGAAGAGAGCAGTTTTACTGCTGCCTGATTGCTGTTTATGGGGCCGATCCCTCTCCACCACTCTGGTGTCTCATATGCCTCTGCTCGTAACTGCAGCCACAAATGTGTGATTTCCCTTTCTGTGAGTTTCAGGGAATGGCCATTTTTCTGATGTTCTTGGAATGTAACAATAGAAAAAGGGAATACAGGTTCCACCCTCTGAGGACAGTTTGAGTTTCAGCCCTCTGAAAAGTTATGTCCTGACTCTGATACAGCAGGAAATTACTTTGTGCTCTCAGGGAGAGGCAAAGGAGGGCTTTGGACATCTACTGCAGCATTCCTCGGTGTGGGTCTGACATTGCGTCAGTGACAAAACCACCTGAAATCTAAGCAAGGTCAGATACTTCATTTGTACAGAAAGCAGAACAGCCCAATGTGCAGTTGTAGACATGAATTGACAGATCTTTCAATGTTCTCATATTCATTTGCATTCCTAAACTGACTGTGAAGAAGACCATCTTCATTTTTGGGAGGTCACAGATTCTAAAGGTTTAACTAGTGTGATGAGGTAACTGATATTTTTGAGACAATGCTTAAATTCAGAGGCAGTGACTTCAAGGAGGAAAAAGTGCTTAAACACATGAAATTATCCATTGGGGAAAGTGATTAGGTGAATACATGCAAATAAATCACAGAAAAGTTGCAAACTAAAATTTCCCTCTTTCTTTTTCTCTGTATATATATATATATGTATAAAGCAATGTGAGTAAATGTAGTCTCAGGATGCTACATCATTACCTGATGTAAATTGTCTCAGCTTCATTGATTTTGGTAAGACTAGATGCAAGTATTATAGAGGGGAACATTAACTGGTGGTTTATTTTTATATAAAATCTATCATCAGTCCACCCTACACTCCTGCGGCACTGAACTAAATTGTTGGGTAATACAAATTTCAATCTAGTAGTAGAGAAATGTTTTCAAAAGTTCAGTCAGCACCTAGCAAAAAAAAAACCAAAAACAAAAAAACCCCAAAAAAACCCCAAAAAACACCAAAAAACCAAAAAAAAAACCAAAAAAAAACCCCAAAAAAACCCCAAAAAACACCAAAAAACCAAAAAAAAAACCAAAAAAAAACCCCAAAAAAACCCCAAAAAACACCAAAAAACCAAAAAAAAAACCAAAAAAAAACCCCAAAAAAACCAAACCAAACCAAACCAAATCAAACAAAAAAATACAAAAAAACCCAAAAAAACCCCCCAAAAAAACCAAAAAACCCACAAGTGTGAGAAATAATGTCAAATATTTTGCCAACCAGAACTTTACATTGTGAGGAAAATGACAATACGTATATAATATTTTGAAATTATCAATTACACACAACTTCAGTTCCAACTTTTTTCTGAACTACCCAGTGTAGAAAGAAGTGAATGTGTTTTATGACCACCATAGAGAGTGATGCTAATATTCTTCTTTTATTGCTCCTCTTTTTTAAGTAACATTTCAAAGTGTTTCACTTTGAGTGTTAAAGCTCGTAGACTTCCGTGTTTATTCTCCAAGGTATTTTTGTATGTGATTAGCCAAGAAAAGACATAATCTTTATTGACCCCATTTGCTGGAAAAATAAGATAAGATAAGATAAGATAAGATAAGATAAGATCACAAAACTCAGAGAATAGATTAAGGTTACTGCTTTGTGGGTTATAACACATAACTCTTGATAAAAAGCATTGCAAATACGTAGTTCAAGGTTGCTAGTCCCAGCTGCATGGTACATGGCTCCAGCTCAAAGAAGCTGTATGGTACCCCCTAAATGGAACATGCTGTTACTGAGATCTTTGTGGAACATTTTTACCCAAAGAGCATTTTTGAACAGGATTCCTCATTGCCTATTTCTGTATTTGGATCACAAGAAGGAAGATGAGGCAATACTCATCTGTATTCATATCCCTTTCTGAGCTCCTTCTCGCTCTTCCATGTCTCATAACTGTTTTCCAGAAGGACGCAGAAACAATGCTGAAGCCTGAAGACTTCATTCCAAATCTGACCAGGAAAACAAATTTGTGACCTAAGCAAATACCAGTTTTTAAAGAGAAATTAAAATGATTAGAGGTTTCTTTTTTCCCCTCCCTCCCTCTCCACCACCATCCCCTGAACTAAAAGACTTCAAGAAATTCTTTTCGGAGAAGGCAAATGGAGACTTCTGTATCTTGTCAACTTCCTGCCAACTGAGCACTCTGGTCAATTTCACCTCCTGACCTCTTGTCACTTTCATTTTCTGCCAGAAGGCAGCGAGTGACTCTGATGAGAATCTTCCAGGCAGGGAGCCAGAGCCAGATGCTGCTCACCTGCTTCCTCTGCCTCTCCAGTTCTCAGCATCCCCATCTGTACCAAGCCTACTTCCAGTTCCCTAATTCTTCACATGAAGCGTATTTGACAATCTTGTTTTCGTTTTCCCTATTTTTTTTTCCTCATGTAGATAATAGCAACCAAAACTGTAATCACAATTTTTCAACAGAAAATCCTGAGGATTTTTTTCCTATGGAGAGTTTAGATTATTTGTTTTTCTGAATGGATTGTTTTCTGTTTGAAAATCATTCTGCCATAAAATTGGCTATCAGTCCTGTTCCTTTTTTTCCTCCTCTAGTGCCTAAAAAGGAGCTTAGCTGACTCCAGAATATGCAGGAACGATGCTTCCTAATGTACTCAGCATGGCTGCTTGTGTTGGAAATGAGATGAAAGCACTTGAATAATTTTCCTTCTCAAATGGCAGGCTAATTAACATATAGATCAGCTGGCTAACACTTCCATGAAATATGTACAGTACTTGTTATTAAAATACAAGCACTCTTTGAACTTCAGCAGTCACTTGAAAATTTTAATCTTCCAATTCTGCCTTTGTTTGTAATAGTTTAGATAAGAAATTGGACAGCCAGGATGCTAAATCTAAGGAATAATTTGGACACTCTTAATGTCGTGGTTGTGTCTCTATTTAACAGCATATATTATGCATAAGAACCCCAGTTCAAGGATTTATCTAAATTGAATGTGTTCTAGCAGATGACAGCAAGAGGATTTCTTTCAAAATTAGTGTGTGTCTTTTTAGGCAGAGTGAATTATCCCCAGGTCCCATGAAATCAACTACAGTATCTTCCACTGTCTCTTGGCAGCAATGGTGCCTTCTGCTGAGAAGAGACAATCAACTGGAATATGCTTTTTTTGCTGGACCTACATGAGATTGGATCATAGTGCATGAAAATTGGGAAAAACCTGAGGGTAGGGTTGCTAGTCCCAGACCTGTACATTCTGGATATAAAAGACAGGGTGAGTTGAATTCTTGATTCATGGTGGGTGAGACATAATCCACACAAGGAAATAGTTGTTTAAGCCTAAAAGTGCTATACAACAGGCAAGAGAAAGCAGACTCTTGACTTTAATGCATTAAAGAGCCTTTATGTTCAACAAAAAAATCCCTGTTATAAAATTACCTTCCTTGTTCAATATTTATGACTGTTCAATTTACTTCCAAATAAATACAGACAACAGATAAAATGATTGTAAAATTGAAAGATTGTTTTGCTTAAGCTCACTTTCTCTACATACTGTGATGTAGTCTGTGGATAAAAAAATGTAGGTTGTTTTTATGTTTGGGTGGCTTGGGGTTGGGTTGCTTCTTTGTGTACCTGGTTTCAGCAATTTCAATAAGTAAATTATGACATGTTTGTGGGAAAAAAACCCCAACAAATCAAAACAAACAAACAAAAAAACCCCAACAAATTATTTAACTTTTTTTTTCATGTATGTGAAAACAGTTGAGTAAAGTTAACTATTGGCAGTTTCAGTGGGCATATTTCAGTGCTCACCAGATAGATAAGGAATTTGGTGATGTGCTTCATTTGAAGTCTCTGGGATTTAGACATCTGGTAATTTTGCTATATTGCACCATTTTGTATATTTTTTTTTTCTTTACGAATAAACTTGGCCTTGTTTTGTAAGCTGAATCTTCATCTCTAGGACCAGTTTTGTTCACAGTTTTCCACAGAGAATCACAAGGGAAAGTGATGAAAAAAATGACAGGTGAAAAGCTAGAGGGACCATTCATTTTACATGTCAGACTGGAACCTTTTGAAACTTTCAAAACTCTTGGCAAGGGTTAAAATTTAGTCCAGTTTTTTAAGATTTCACTTTTCCAGATAAACACAAAAAGACCACTAAAAATATCCTTGCTGGATTTAATAATTTTTCAGTGTCAAAATGTATTTAGGTTTTGACACTGAAAAGAGACTGAATTAAACAGTAATTTATCTCTCGCTTCTGCAAGTCTTCTAGGAGGTGTTCCAAAAGAATAATCAATATACAACAGATAGACACTAAATATACCCTGAATATCTGGCAGTCTTTTATCCCTCAGGCTCACTCACTCTCAGTGCTGCCTGTGTATTGCTGGCAGCATGAGGACCAGCTGAAAGGTTGAGTGCACACTTACTGCTTTTCATTTCTCCCCCTGCAAATGCAGAAATCTCATTGTTATCAAGATGGCTAAGACATGCTCCATTGAAAAGAATACAAGAGGGGGACAAGTCCTGGGTGCCTCTTTTCTCTCAGAAAAATCACAGAAAACACT
Organism: Dicrurus megarhynchus; assembly: GCA_013399195.1. Classification (NCBI taxonomy): domain Eukaryota; kingdom Metazoa; phylum Chordata; class Aves; order Passeriformes; family Dicruridae; genus Dicrurus; species Dicrurus megarhynchus. The sequence continues at coordinate 596,019 of VXAD01006096.1, forward strand.
ATTTTATAGTTAAGTAACCACAATTATTAAATCAAGTCAGAAAGTTTGGGAATGATAGACCCAAGTCAGAGACCAAACGTCCATGTACCTTCCTCCATTGGCAGGTAAAAGAAAGAAAATAATCCATGACAAAAATTTGTGCTTCTCAAATCCAGACCTTGTATTTCCATTCCCTAGGTGCTGCCTTTAATTTGAGAGGTAGACTGAAGCAAAGGATAGATATGAGAACTAAATTTAAGCTCCTGCTTTAAACCTCCATCTGATGGTTGTGAATCTCACTGTTAAAAATTCCTTCTGGAGACCAAAGATACCTCACAACTAAGACAGGACAGCATAGTACCAGCTCGACATACCCAGGTACTTGCAGTGGGGGAGAGCATTGCTCTAATTAACCACTAAATGAGGTTGATCTGTTTTTTCAACTGATTGGTAGAGAAGTGCATGAATATAAACTATGCCAGATGAATTGTGGTATTGGATAAAAGTTATCATAAGCTGGCTGTGAGTTATTTTAGGCTGGAAACTAGACGTATATTCCAACAACATGAAAAGTGATTTGGAACAGAATTTCTATGGGAATTATGGGAAAAGGAGGGTCTAATTAATTTTATGTGGAGCTTGAAGAATTTATGAGTATGAATAGATTATATGGTTCCTTGAGTTGGCAAGGAGTCTGTTCAGCAACCCATGAAATAAATCCTTGATGCAGACTCCTCTGTCATCAGCTGAATCATCTATATTCACCAGGTTCTGACTTCATCTTTGGTTTAATATCTATTATTGTGATGAAGGATTAGTTTGGATCAACATTTTTTGTGGTGTTACTTTTAATTTGTCAAAGACACGGTAGGCGTTGTGTGTGTGCGTGTGTGTATGTTGCAAAACAAATATAAATACATTACTTGCATTAATTACTCTGCATTATTATTATTATTTGTTAGCAACATTCTTTGAAGCTGTTGCTCACCAAAACACTATCTCAGCACTTTTTGGTGACCTATTTGTGCAGAATTTAAGCGCTAGCCTAAAGGATATCAGCCGTGTACTACAGTAAGAATGATAGCAAACATAGTGATTAAACACCTTCCTCCTCAGCTTTATAGTTCTATTTTTAGTAAATCTTTATAGCCAGTGGGAAGATAAAGATTAGCTTGATCAAATGTTCAGTGGTGCTCTCTTTTCCACCCTCAAACAAGGGTTATGACTAAATCCCTGAGTGTTTAGGTAATAGCACACAGAAGATTTTAGCAAGTTGCAGTGGATTGAGCCCTGGCAGTCTGACACTTAGCTCTTGATGCCTTGGTTTTACAAGATAGTTATAGCTGGAGATGCTTTTCACTAAGTAGTTTTAAGTGAATTAAACCAGAAGGTGAGAAGACCATAATTTTACTGAAGAACTTCTTGTGTGTCTTGCCTTCAGAACACCACACTTCTGAGGTCTCCTCTCAGCACTGCTTGGGGCTGACAATTTAGGAATTATAAAGTACTTAACCTCTAAGGGTTAACAAAGGAACTTCAAATGAAGTGTATCACTCTTCTCTGGAGTGGGAAGAAAGAGAGAGAGAGATCTGTTTTAGCAGAAGGCTTCCCTGTGATACCAGGTAATTTACCTGACCTGTGTCTCATAAATCACTCTGAAAGGAGACAGACTTAAAAATAATTGTATGACTTCAAAAGAATGTAGGACTTAGATGGTTGTAACAGAAAAGACTACATAATACAGTTACAGCTCATGCTGCTCATAAGATTTCTTTTCATGTGATTATTTTATGTACATCTGCATTTATTCTCTCATATTCATATTTCATTAATGCTAAGTAGTGACAAATTTTCATAATGCTTTTCCTTTAAATGTAGGAAATATGATATAAGGACCAACTAGATTTCCTCCCCTGCAGTATTTTTTCAATAGCATTCCTTCTAGATCACCATTCCATATTTCATAATCTGTATCAGATAAAAACTTTTAAAGATTTTAAGTCCTGTCTAAAGACACCTGGATCTCACAACAATATCCTGAACTGTTATCACAGTAATGTTAGGTTCAGCTGCACCAGCTGATGCTAATATTTGTATTATCCTCTGTTGAGGACCACTATCCTGTTGCTAGGGAGAGCTAATTGGAGTATAAAAACCCTTCTCACCTTTCATGAAAACCAATTAATCCAGGGTTTGTTGTGATTGCTTTATGAACCCAGCTGTAGGGTGTGAAGCCTGAGAAAAGAGCACGTTTCATTTAACCAACAAAGAAACCTTTAAAAAAAGCAGAAGTGAAAGAGGTTGCTTAAATATTCTTCCTTGTAAGCCATCTTCAATTTGAATTTACTTCACTGATGTACAAAAATCCATGGTATCTCCTGCTGAAACTCTTCTATGTATTGTGTGCAATTAAATTTGGGGTAGAACCAAGATTTTAAACCCCTAGAGCACCCCCAACCACTAGATGATCAAATCAACCTTTTTCCTTCACTGGCTTTTCTTCATCTTCTGACCAAGTCTTCATGTGTGGGGATAAGCAGAGTTTTCTTCCACCCAAAATCTAAACTAATGAGTAGTAGAACACTGATGTGTACCTTGCTATGGTGATATCCATCAAGCATCCTGTGGTGCAGTTTTTGTTTTTCTTCTCTTAAGACATTTCTCCTCCTGGCAATGGTAAATTATGACCTCAGTAGGGACAATCACTGTCCCAATAACACGTGTCTGTGAGTTCTTATGATGCACTCTGTTTAGTCAGATTTTCACTATATATAGTGCTGTCTGTTCTCAGCAATAACACTCAGATTCTGGGCTGTCGGGTGTTTGGAAATACCCAGAGCAAATGGAAATTAATTAAGCATTTTGTATATTTTTATTTTGTTTCCAAGCTATTTTGAGTTGATTGGAACCTTTCATTCTCCTGCTAAAATCTATCAGTCCACTGTTCATATTACATACCGGAATGAGAAGGCATCCTGCTCACCCTGGATGGCCTCATTGATCCACAATAGGACCGATACCATAGTTATGCATGCATAAATATGTAAATGTTCCAAATATACCTGTACACATAGACACATGTACACATAGATTTTTAAAATTCTCTACCCAAAAAAGGTTCTTCTGTCACCTCTGAACTTACGATATTTCTAGTCTGAATCTCCACACATGCTTAGATATTTTTTCTTCTGTTTGAATTATGGTATTCCTTATTTTTCTATACACCACTCCTGATCTTCCTTTGTAGATGTTTGACATTCTTCTTGGTCTCTCTATCCTTTCTTTCCCTCTGGCTATTTACTGTCTGCTCCTTTTAACAGCCTCTTTTTCGAGTGTAACATAAGCACATTTGTTCTTGACTTAAAGTCATTGTCTCCTTGCACAATTGAAATGAAGTGAAATAAGTTCTCCCAAACCTTGTAATACTGACTTGTATCTCTTGTTAGTTACAACTCCTTCAAGTTAGTGAATAAACCTTGAATTTGACCTAAATATTTTTAAACTGGTATTATCTTACCATAAGTAGTCATTGGCTGGTACAAAGAAAAATAAAGGAATAAAGGGCTGGTTCTGATTCAGCTGTGAATGTTTCTTGGAATGGAGTAGGAATTATTGCCCTGTAGAGAAGATGGTTCAGAACCATTGAAAAAAAAATCTACTTCTTTCGTTTGGTAGTTTTGTGTTGCTTTCTTATACTCTTGACAGTGATGCCTGAGCTCATAATTCTTAGGGATGAAAATATCAAAAATCATACTATGTGAGGAAATCACCCTTCTTAGTTTTCTGTGGTTCCTATGAGTATCATCACCATTCTCTTTTAGTTTAAAGACAGTGGTTTTACATATATCACTTTACAATTGTTCATTTGAGGTTTACATTTCAGAAACACTAAAGTGTCAAAGAGATATAAAAAGATATGAAGTGGTTAAACTTGGGTTACTAGTATAAGAATCCTCTAATATTTGCCTATATATTACTTCAAAGGAAACCTCATACCAATTCAATCATACAATTTTATTATTCATTATCTCACTCTCAAAGCTTCATATACTTATGCTTAATTAATTTCTCTCAACTGTTAATTACTTTGAGTACAGATGACACTTACTCAGTCTCTTTTATCTATAGTTTTCATCATGTCTTTCACATCACCTAGATTCCTCCTCTGTACTCACAGACTTATCTGAAAAGGCATAACTGAAGTCTTCAGTGCTGTTAAATTGACCTCAGAGGAGCCCCAAGTTGCCCCCCAAACATTAGACTCTATTTTTCAATGCATTTTCCTAAACTTGAATTTAGACTGATGGTTTTGTTTCTTCCGTGTGATACCACTCTGACAAAGGAGTTATTATCAAAAAACACAGAATCACAGGAAGGGTAAGGCTGGAAGGGACCATGGTGGGGTCATCTGGTCCAACCTCCCTGTTCAGGCAGGGTCATCCCAGAGCACATGGAACAGGATTATGTCCAGATTGTTCATGAATATCTCCTGCAAGGGAGACTCCACACCCGCTCTGGGCAAACAGTTCCAGTGCCGGGTCCCCTGCACAGGAAAGAAATTCTTTCTCATGTTCAAGAGAAAATAAAAACCTCCTAACAAAGACTTAATAGAACACATTTTTATCATTCTCCTTGTCATATATGACACAGTAAAATTAGCTTTTTGCATTCACTTGTCCATCCACATACCATCTCCAAGTACCAAAAGTTATTAAAATAAAGTTATTGTTATTTAATGTTAGTTAAAATATTTAAAGTAAAAGGTCACTCCATACTGCCACAAGCTGACCCCAAGCATCCCTTTGGAGTGACCAGTTCCCCTCTAAGGCCACTCCATATTGCCAGAACCTGACCCCGAGCACCCCTTGGAGTGGCCATTCTCCTCATTTATAAGATTTTTAGTGTTTTTGAAGTTCTGGAAAGTTATATATGATTTCATGCAGTTTTAAGAGTTTGTGAATGTTAAAAGTTGTGGGACCTTGTTTGTATTTAAATATGTAATAATTATGAGAAAGAAAAGAGTTCATATTGTTTGTATAACTTATGTTTTATTTAAAAATTGAATGTGTAAAAATGTAAGGCTAAGACAGCTCCACTGGGCTTCCCAACCGTCACTTTCTAAAAATAGCTCCTCACTGCCACCCCTGTAACTGGGCTCCATGGAAACCAGAATTTTAATGAGGGACTTTCCCGCCTTTGAGCCACAAGTAACATCTCCCCCTAGACACAGCAGCTGATTGGCCAGGGAAGATGACCTCACGGGGTAAAACCACCAATCCCGCTGGGGCATGGAGGCGGGACAGGGGCGGGCAGGGGAGGAGCCACCACCCTTTATAAGGACCTCCGCTGGGAGGTTCTTTGCTTTTTCGCCTTTTGCACTCGTGCGAGTTGGTGGTGGAGAAGCCCTGTGCCGAGTAGCTGGCCTTTCGCTCTCGAACCGAGAGCTTTTACAAAATTCTATTGGACCTTAATCATTAAGGTTCACCTCGGCGCTGTACAGCTCCCCGCCTTGGGCAGTCGTGCAGCTGCTTGGGTGTCCGATTCCCGCGCCCAGACTTATTTTTATTTTTACCTTTTTATTTTTAAGAATTTTAATTTTGGCTTTTGCTGTTAATAAACTTTTTACTTTTTTTGCACAACAACAAAAGCGAGTTGTCTCGTTTTTATGACGCTCCTTATTTTCAGACATGGATTTTGACTCTAAATCATCATTGAAAATCCTAGTAGGGCCCAAGAAAGTTGTTGAGTCACCATCCCTGGAGGCACTTAAAAAGACTGTGGATGCAGTGCTTAGGAACATGGTTAAGTGGTAGGCTTGGCAGTGCTGGGTTAATGGCTGGACTCAATGGTCTTAGAGGATTTTCCTGACATAATTTCTGTGATTCCATGACCCAGACTCCCATCAAATAATGTTCACGACACAAATTAAAGACGTATCTGCAGCGTCTGTGGATGCTCAACAAAAGTCCTTTCCAGAAAAGGCATTTCTGCTTTTAGCCAAGGAAGTTTGGATGTCATTGTGATATGGCATCATAACAAGAGGGTACTGAGCGTAGATTAGGGGTATTCTTGAATAACCACCTGCTGTGGAAATCCAGGCTGCCATCCCCTCATATTTATCAGCATCTAAGTGTCCCTGCCTGGGAGAAAGGGCTAGGCAGTCCTTTATGTCATCATCATGCTTTGACCTGATCAGTCAATCCACCAGCAACAGCAGAAGAACTGTGACCAGTCAAAATCCTTTTCCCACACCCAGGGGAGTAAAGGTCAGCAGCTCCCTTAGATTTGCAACACAATCAAGAAAGTAACACAAAGAGGAACTGACAGCAGGTGGAAAAATGCATTTTCCTGACTGTGAGATTGTACTGTGGACAGAGCTGCAAAACAGATGGGAGCTTCTCTGACCTTGCCTGCTCCAAATTTATCACTGGACATGTTTAATTAAAAACACATCAGATTAAGTCATTTTGTTATATGAGAAAATGTTGGAGTCCCTCAGGTGCAATCCCTGTTGGAAGAAACACAACAAGCACAAGATTTTTTTTGCGGCAACAGAAATCAGCTGCAAAAAATAGTTTAAAGCCCAACCTGCTGGGGAATTGGATAGGAGTGAGATAAGCAAGTGCATTGGCTTGTGCTCTTTATTGCTTTGCTCAGGGAGAAGACAGTAACTTACAATAGGTGTGAAACACCCAGTTGAGACAAATTATGTTCATGTCACTCCTTTATTTCCCTATTTCCCTTACAGCTTATGTTTCTCTTGTATCAGCCTCCTTTCCCACTCAATTTTCTCTCTCTGGGACTGGCTGAAACTCAAACAAATTAACAGCCACATATGAGGAAGTTTTTTTAAACTGGGAGCTAAAAAGAATAAGATATTAAAAAACAAATCCCCATTTCAATAAATGTTCCACAATGTGTTTATCAAGATCACTGATTCTTCTCGAGAGATTTAAATTCAATCTTTAGAAATGAAGACCTATTCAATCTGAGACTGGAAAATTTATTGCAAATTGCTATCAACGGGTGCTAATAGTAGAATTTACCATTTATCCTTTAAATTCATGTTAAAGGGATGCAGGCCTTATGGTTAAAGCTCTGTGTGTGTGTTTGTTCATACACACACTGAACATGTATGTATGTGTACAGGCTTGGTTCTCTGGAGGTTGCTAGTTTATGAAGGCATTATAAGTCCCTGTCAAAATACTCCTTCTCTGGGCAGACTACAATCCAAAATGTGAAAGTATTTTAAAACAGTTCCTTTGTCATAAAGATTTACTAGTAGAAAATAAACATGTGGGCTTTAAGCCACAGCTGACAGACAGGAACTGTTAGAATAATGCTTGAGTAAGATAATCATAGATATTAAAGACGTCTCTGTCTTTCCCGATACATAAAAAACAAACCAACAAACAAACCACAAAGGCATAAATAGTAGGAGTTACAAATTCCATGCAAAAGTCCATGGTGGAACTGCAACCAGTAGAAAGAGGAATCCACTATTGCAATTTCCTGACTGACCACCCCGAGCATCAAGAGATCAGAAGTGATCCCAGTTTTTAACAAATACGGTTCCTATTCTAATTGCAACTCCTTCCTCAAATGAAATGTTGATGTCAATAACGCAGGGATTATGAGCCCACATAAAGTTCGAACGATACCTTCAACAAACCTTATATTTACACTGATAAATATGATTTGGGCTTTTTTTTGGTATCTGGAATGGTCTTAAATTATCAAGGAAGCTCACAGAACACATTAGCATGGTACTCCAGAGATTATTAATATTAAAGAGGAAATGTCTGTGAAGATGACATTAAGGATCTGATGTGAACTGACAAAAGCAAATGAGTTTCAAGTTAAACTTGCTACCTTGTCCTTAATTCACTTTGGGGTGTCTACCAGTGGTGTCAGAATTGATGTAAACTGGCATGAATGTTTAGGATGCCCATTGGTGTATTGGCAGAGGGCAGTGTCTGTGGATTGTTCTCCTAGTCACGTGGAGGATTGCTCTGGTTCCCTCAGATATAACTCAGACTTTCACATGTTACTTGTGAAGTCTCAAGTATTTTCTTAAAGGTCAGTTCAAGCAATTAAAAACATAGTCTGCATAGGACAGCTTTTTTCTTTTTTAAAAATTAAATTTAATTGTAATCATCTACCTTTTAATTTTTAATTCCATTTTCTATGTTTGGGTATCTTCAGATTTTCAGCTCCTATTTTTAATTGGAAACTATGTTCTTCTCTTCCTCTTTCCCCCAGAAAATTGATTTCTAAGGCTGAGGTGTTATTTTTAAGTACCCAATTAACATTTGAACATTTGTCTTTCAATTACTGTCTTTCAGTTTCACAATTTGGTCTGGAGCACATGAATTTATGTCCTCAGGCAGACATTAACAGCAGACTCAGGGCTGTTTTTAAAACTCCCTCATACACAGAATGCTTAAGGGGCAGGTCAACATACATTTTCTTCAGCAGCAGAGCTGGTTTAAGACATCACCTATTCCCAGCCCCTTCCTTTTTGATTTGGCCAACACTTCAATTTAGCAATGTGATGCAATTGTTTGGTTTATCTGGTGAATTATCAAACTTTATTGAACTCAAACACTTCCTAAATAGTTTCTCCTTGTCCATAATGTAGGGAATTTTGCTGATGCACTGTTGTTGTCTACCTACGGCACAAGGTGAGAAGGAAGGAGCTGAGTTGTAGAGGAGCCAAAATTTTTCCACAGAAGGTCACCAAGCATCACTTTGGTGCAAAAGCAAGTCTTTCATGTCAGGGAATTGTAAATTTAAGAAGGTACAGACACTTGAGAGTGGAGATACATTGCAACACAGCCTCACTGTGTCAACTGCTGGCATGAAAATATAATAGCCTCCCTCAATAAAGCAGTCAAGCAAATTTAAATTAAATTAGAAAAAAACACCTCAGGAGGGGAAGGGAAAAGAGGACAGGGACTACTAAGTGCCAGATATGAGTATGAGGCAAATTAAAAGACTTAACATGATGAATCCCTGTGCAAATGGGCTTTTACATTGGAACCGCTGTCAGTCTCTCCATTTTAACATGCTGCCAAGCCCTGCCATATGAAAGCATAAAAGGAATCATCTGCTGTGTTTGGTCCAGATTCAGCTCCCTCCTTGCTTCATGGACCACATACAAACCTTTTCAGAGACCAACTGACATCAGTAATTAGACCCTCCTTTGCAAGAACACACTGACAGGTACCTCAGGCAATTCCAAGTCATTCCGTTCACATTTGTGCACCCTCTGTCCTGAAAAAGCCTTGGTCCAACCTTCCCTCAACCTACCCAGAGGGCAGAGAATCTCTGGAGTTTTAGTCAAAAAGTTGGGAGCTAAAAAATTTCTCAAATAGGTAAAATGCAGCTACCAATAGAAACATAAAAAAATAAAACCTCCAAGTTCATCAGTGGTTTCCACGAACCTGAAGACCCATGGAAGTGAATTAGGGTCACACTTAAAAACATTAAAAATGCAAATCCCAAAGTTTAAACTAGGCAAAGTATTACAGAAAACATACGATTTTTAGAGCACCTCTCTGTCTCTACAGTAAGACTCTCACATTAGTCTTTTATAATAAATCATTAAATCAAGTTATCTCTTCACAGCATGACACACTGCCTGTGTCAAGAACAGGGGCTCCGAAGTCATAAGTAATGGGAAATGGATGCCTTTTTGGGTTTCTGGGCATGGTTGAGCAGTCAGGCAGATCTCTGTTTCTTCTTCTACATACTGAGAATTGTGTCATCCTTGACTGATGACTACTAATCCCTATTAGCAGAAGCTTACCAAGGAATGGATGCTGGATGCTATGGTTAGCTCAGATGAAATACTTGTTGGCTGGATTATCTAATTGCTAGTGAAAAATAATGGGAAAAGCACATGGATACTCAGCAGCATCTCACATGGCTGCTTAGGTGCCTAAACCATCTGCTCAATGACTCCTTCCCACACATTTCACCTCCTGCTGAAAAACAAGAAGACACTCTACAGGCACCTTCATGTCTGAACACAGAGAAGAATTCTTTAGGCAGAGAAAGTCATGACCCATTCGTGGGGAAGCTCACAAAATTTCAGCATCTGTACATATTCTATCCCTTTCACTGCAGTTTTTCCATCTTTTTATTTTTCCTTCCAGGGGACAACTCATATAGGAAGATGAACCAGATCTTCTGCATGGTGGTAAATATTTTAACCCAGCTCTGCCTTCTGCATTTTGTTGTAGGTTGTCTTCCAGCTGAAGAGAATCACCTCTTTTGATATGTTCCTCCCTTGTGTCTTGCCTGGCTGTATAACATGACTGAGGATTTCACTGCATTAGGAGCTCAGCATTCAGACATGGGAAAAGTTTGAGGATTTTCTGACAAGCCATTTTCAGTGAAAATCTCCTGCAGCACAGAAGCAGCATGTTAAATCCAAAGATTATTCGTGTATCTTCTGAAAGTCCTTTCATTGGCCCCAGTGGGCTTTAAATGCAACTCTCAATAGAAACATTACTAATGAGTTTGAATTCTATGAGGTGTGGCCCTTGGATAGTGATAATGTCTTTTACTAGACCATTTTGCACAAGTGAGAAATATGCAAGCCTTTTTTTCTCCATGTAAACTTGGTCTTCTGTCTTTAGGGCTAATGATGACTTCAATAATTGCAGGAAAATTTAGCATGAAGTGTAGTAAAAGAAACAAGCTATTACTCATCCAAATGCCAATAACTTTGGAGGGATTTCAAATGTGTACACTTCAAACCTATAACCGTGAGAAGAAAATGTTCATACTGGTGCACAAACTGTCCGGCTTCATGAAGATCAAATAATTCTCTAAAAATCGTTTCATGACCTCTTCTTGCTATTGTTGCTGCTGATTAAAAGTACATCTCTTTCATCTCAAGACTGGAGAGACTAGAAGGTTTTCTGCCTAAAAAAGGTGCCCAAGAAGCTTCCCAGCTCTCAAATCCCCAGTGGCTCCCAGGTTCCTCACAGTTCAGCTGTCAATGAGTTGGTATCTGGAGATTAAATCTTGCATATTCAATGAAGTGAAAGACAAGGGGATTGTCCTACATGAGCTGCAGAACTAAAGATAGCTTAGGATCTTTTAGCCCCATCTGATCTCGTGCAGGATTAATTTCCCTTAATTTTGATTATGTGTGAGTTAAAGACATAACCTAATATATATATATTTCTAGGTTCTCATTATATTCAATGAAAAAAAAAAGCAGCACATATACAGAATGATTTATCTGCTCTAGGACAGGACGACTCATTCCTCAGAAGAAAGTATTTCTTTCCTTTGACTATAGATAAATGATTAACTTAGATTAGATATCTATTTTTAGATAAAGTTAGGGCAGGTAAATTATATTCTAAAGCAAAAATTCCCAGACAGATTTCCATTAACTCTGAGGACATTGCTGTCATACATGGGAGTGTTTTGAATGCCTTTCATGGTCTTACCAGTAGCTTAATTTAATATTTGTCTTGTGGTAAACATCTAGAACCCATAGTGGGAAAGAAAGACAATTTGTAAACAGTTATCCAAAATGGAGAGCAATTTGCTATATACAGAGAAGATGTGTCACCTCTTTGTACAACAACAGGGTGAATCAGAATGCCCTCAGTGCTTTTCCCTTTGGGAAATACCCTACAGTCTCTGTTGAACCTGATGTAGTAAAGAGTAAGGGCATTCTTATTCCCTCCTCTTCCCAGTCAGCACTGCATGGATTATAATGACAGGGAGTATCCTGGTCTTGATGAAGTTGAGTGTCAGTTGTTGGTGTCAGCAAGGTGGAGGAAAGAGGCAGTTAAAAATAAACAAATGATTAAAGGTAAGTAGATTAATGAATGAATAAATAAATAAATTAATAATAACATTAAACCCGTCTTATAACACTGTTGAGGGGAACAGTGGCAGGAAGGGACAAGAAAATAAGATCTGAATACTCATTTCTGGACTCAGAATGGGTTGTAAGTTCACACCTTTCTATCACCATTCACCAATTTTTGATTCATGTAGGTACCCATGACAAATGACAGCAGTGTGTGATTAACGTTGGTCAGTATATATGGAAAAAATAATAATGTATTTCTGATTACAGATAAATAATAATGTTTGGAATATCTCAGAAGAGGGCCTCACAATAAACAGAGTAATAAATCCTGCCCCACCTCTGTGACCAGGCAACAGCTCAAGGTCTTACTTATATTTATTTTTGCCCATTATGAATAATTTTTCATTTCATTCAGATATTCTTCTCTTCTCTTCTCTTATCAGAAAATTTTAACTGCTAAGCCTATGTCTGCAGCAGCACAACTTTAGGAATAAAATATCAACTGTCACTTAGTAGTATCAAAGAGAGGATTATTTATTTAATTACAACTGTAGTTTCATCCCCAAAACACTAACATTTCATGAGTACATTCATAATATTATCTGTATTCCTTCCAAGAAGAAGCTGCACCATATCTTAATGAATCATAACAGCACTCTTCCAGTGAGGTATATGATCATATTGGCTTTAAGCATAACAAATAGACTCAGCAAGCCTTTCCTCAGAAATAAGAATGGTCTAGTGTTTTGAGACAAATGATCATGATCTGAGACATCTGTGTTCAGTTCTCTCCTACAGCCTGTGGCAATTTTTTGAGAGACATTTAAAATGCTAACTAAGGGTAGGATTCATCTGAATCAACTTTGACCATTTAAAATTGGATACCTAATTTAATATACTGGCCATGCAAAATATATCTATAGTCGATGGAAAGATAGAAGCATGTCTAGGAACTTGTTCTGGATAATTCATCATAGCAGTCTTAGAATAGGGGAAAATAACCCATTAATTTAAGAGTATTTTTCTCTCTCTGTCCTAGCTGTACAGGGAATTTAAGCTGCAGATCTCATTCCTGAAAGACAAAGTTAGTAAAAACATATTCATTCCTTGACAGGTGCCAAAAGATTGGTGTACACTTAGCACTTACATAGACACCTACAGAAATCAGTGAGGACTGAAAAGCACAAATAACTTTAGGTATCTTCCTCTTTTTTTGTATCTCCATTTTTCACCCGAAAGACAAAAATAACAGACTCCTGTCCTCTCAGGGGTCGTGAGCACAAAGCTATTAAGGATGATAAGACTCTTCAGCATAAGTAGATCGAAGGTTCGAGTTATATCCAAAGCCAGGTGGTCTGAAACCAAGGCCACTCCTAAACCCAGGAGAAATAACCATGAGTGCAAGTGTATTTATGCTTTGGTCATAGTCTACATGGCAGAAAAACATGGACAAATCCCAGGAAAAATCACATGATGGCCCTGCGGCTATGAAGGGGTTTGGCAGTGGTAAGCATGACTGAAGTAAGTATTTAGGATTGTTATTACAGCTGACACAATGCATCTTTTGCCAGATATATAAGATCAGCTATGTAAGTAGGACATAAAGTTAAAGCACTTGACTAGTGGTTAACAGATCTGAGCTTTGACACTGTTTAGCTTTGACACTGATTCCATGTCTGCCCTGTGTCATTTCCCATCTCTGGAAGGTCAGTCTCTGCCCTTGAATATAGTGCCAAAGCAAAGAGGAAAATCACGTATGATCAGTGGGGCCATGGCAGAGTTCTTGCTCTTGTCTATTTAATGTAAAGTAAGTTAAATACAGCATGGGTTTTGCTGTTTTTTGCATCGTGTGTTCGTTAAGCCTGGACACATACTTGAGGACTATTTTGAAAGACCAACAGGCAGAGGGGATCAATCCATTACACAAAACCAGATATCAGTGAAGAAACACAAATTAATATCTAAGAAACATTTGGGTAAGGATTGTATTGGGTGCTGAGAGCCCATGTATTTCTTGCTAAATACAATTTGCAACATTTTCTTTGTTTTGACAGAGGGAAGGTGATTAAATCTCTCTTGAAGCAGGAAAGGTTATAAACCAGCTCCCATTAATGTTTAGTTCTGTGCCTCAGTAGCTTGTACTTGATTGAAACTGAACCAAGATGAGCACATTTTGCCTACTTAGATTGCAAGTCCTTTACAGTGTTCTTAGCAATATTATGTTACTTTATGTGTTGCTGTAATACAAATAGCAACAATATTAACCAATAATAATACTTTGATTCCCCTGGCTAATTCCCTTGATCGTGTTCCATATGTGAAAAGAAAAATAAAACAATCTCAGAAACAATAAAAAATAATGGAAGGGTATTCATCTTACGGATATTCAATATCTCTTTATTCCTCTTATGTAAGCAACTGCTAAATTAAATGACACTGAGTTTATCAGCTGCAAAGGAATATGAATGGCTTTGTAGTTCAAAAACAGGATAACACTTCTTCTTTAAACAGTATCACAGCCTAATGCTGTCTATACACAACCAGGGCCGGTATTTATAATACAGCAATGTGACATAAGTTAAAGGATGAAACACCTCCTCGTTGATGAACATGTAAATTGCTACATGCTGATTCTTTGCTCGCAGAAAGTTTCAATCTGTTTTTACACAGGAACAAATTCTGAGAGGTGATATGTTCATTGAAGGAGCCTGGAGCTCTGCAGGAGCTGTGCTGAAAACAACACTCACAACCCCTGCTGGGTCACCATCAAACAATGTCCAAAAGATGGTTCCATAATGATTGAAAACAAGGATTTTCTCACGTTTTGAGTTTCACTTCCCTCAGCGTAGCAGTATCTTAGGCAGTCTTAAATTGTTCCAGATTTTCAGCAAGCAAATAAAAAACAAACAAACAAAACTCTGCCTAATTTTCATCCTCATATTAGCAAAGTCATTTGACCACTTGGCTTTTTGTACAGTCTTTCAGCTTAGATATCACTGTTCCCTGATGATTACTGCCATTCACCAGCCTTGGGCTTGTGACACTTAGGATCACAGCTGGTTTGGTCCTTTCCTGACACAGGCATGCTCTGTGTCTGCTCTAATTTGAGGTCACAGACTGGGTACTGCAACAGTGAAGGATATCTTTCAGTGTCAGTGTCTGCTCTGGAAGGATCCGCCAGCAATTTCAGAAGCCCGTATGAGTTAGAAAAATCAGAGTCTCAAGATATTATTATAGTAGTTTCAACATGTTTAGAAAGAGTCTCAGACATAGCAGCTCACAGGAGACAAAGCCAATTTCTTTACTGCTAGTTTCTCTAAAATGAGGGAGGAGACTGTGCCCCAGCACTCTGTGACCTCACCTGGAGTACTTCACCCAGCTCTGGGGTCCCCACCAGAGAAAGAACAGACACCTCTTGCACTGAGTCCAGAGGAAGCCACCAAGCTGATTAGAGGGATGGAGCACCTCTCCTTTGAGGAAAAGTTGAGAGAATTGTGATTGTTCAGCCTGGAAAAGGGTTCAGGGTAACCTAACTGCAGCCTTACAGTACCTGAAAGAACCTGCAAGAAAGATGAAGAGGGACTTACAAGAGTATGGAGTTACAGGACAAGGGGAAATGGCTTCAAACTGTCAGAGAGTAGATTCAGATTAGATATTAGGAAGAAATTCTTTACTGTGACGGTGGTGAAGCACTGGAATAGGCTGTTCAAAGAAATGGTGGACATCCCATCCCTGGAAGTGTTCCAGGCCAGGCTGGTTGGAGCTTGGAGTAACCTGGTCTAGTAGAAGTTGTCCCTGCCCATGGCAGGGGGGTTGGAACTGGATCGTCTTTAAGGTCCATTCCAACCCAAGCTGTTCTATGATTCTATGACTCTATAGGACTGGTCATTGGACCTTCTTATCTCCAACCATATCTGTGATCTGTCTGAGACAGTCGCAGTTTGCAGATGTCACAGTGATGCCACTGGCAGTGTGAACAGTGTAGTGGTAAGAACAATGAAGCCCCAATGTCCAAGACCACCTCTTGGTTTAGTCTATTACTTTGAATTTAGCCCACATCATATACCCTCTCATAACGTTACTTCCACAAAGATAAAATTAATCATTTTGATCTGAAGTCAAGAAGCAAGAACTGATTTAGTTCCTCCTTTTGTTGAAATTTAAATGAGATTTCTTCTACTCTGTTTGCAATAAGCTTGTCATTGTAGTTCAGAGCAGAATTTTCCTTGTAGGAAATGCACATGGATTTCAAGAGGTATGGATTCATCTACTGCTGAGCAGCAGCTTTTGACCAGGCTTGGTGAAAAACGAGCTTTAATTGTAAATGTTAAGGTTACAGAAAGTTGAAGGACAGAAAGGTTCTGAGGAGCAGGATGGTCTTCATCTAGCTAATAAAGGGTTGGTTTCAGTTACCTAAGCGTAGTGCATAGGAAATGTTTTGTAATCCAAAACATCCTAGTGAAAGGTATGACATAGGGCTTCCAAGAAACCTGAGCTGGTCTACAGCAGCGGGTAGTGGTGACACTGAATATCCTAAATGATAGGCATCTATGTTTAGGCATCTGTATCTCTCCCACAGTGTCCTTTAACTCCACAGCTGGAAGCAGATAATAAAATCAAGCCTCCAACAGTTAAAATCAGTAAATTTCAAAATGGAAATAAGTACTTACATCATGGCTGAGACGCATAAACGACATTTAGCAAAGGCCTGCCTAAATTCTCCCCTCACTGCTACTTCTTGCAAGGCAAAAAGTCTTTTCTAAAGCAGGGTAATTTGCTGTTATCTGACATCATGGAAAAATCATTGTGTGGAATTCCAAAATCACTGCTAATGTTAAATCAGATTAAATTTTTAGTCCTGCCCTCAGATAGCACTTCTGTTTGCTCTGAGGCAATTTCCATTTCTTTCGTGTATTTATAACAACTGATTAATTAAACATCTCTAAAAACATAGTTAAGCAATCCCTCCTGTACTTAAGTAACCATTCCAATACTATTAATGGTACACATGTACATAATTCATTTACACACTCTGTCTTCCTAGTTTCCTTTTTCTACCAAAAGGTCTTCATAAATACAGCTTTTGATCTCTAAAAAATCCTCATCTTTTCAAGAAAGAGCTCATTAGTCACGAATGTAGAAAAAGTAACAAAAGCCCAATTCCATAAAGGTTAAAGCTCTTCCAGTTCAACTCTTCTTTTTCATATATTCTTTTAATTAAGAAGCTGTTCTGATTCATCCATCAAATAAGCTTTTATCTTACATTCCATAATGAATTAAGACATTACCTGGCAATTCCTTAACTACAGCAACCCATTTAAGTACTAACTAAAAAATCCACAGTGGCATAAGCTGTGTTTTACTCAGACCTCAAACGTAGATAAATTATTGAATATTAGTTTGCTTTGGTGTTATTTGCTACTTAAAAAAAAAAAAAAAGAGGTTCTGAGTTTATCCTAATATAGGTAAAGGAAATATCTGAAATCTCAGCAGTATATTTGGGTTAGAAAGACTTCTGTGCATATTCCTCTATGTATTTACCTGTGACTCATGGGATAAACCGTTACAGACCCCACCAGGGCATCCAAGTGGTCAGGGATCATCACAATATAGATTAAGGCTGTGGTTTAGGTGGACAGAGTATTGCTATGTCCTGCACCCTTTTAGCAGCCTCATCATAAGACCTTGTGGAAAGAGGCAAGACAGTGAGTGCTTGACTACCTGTATATATTTCTCTGACAGTATCAGGGGCAACATTTCTCCCTGAAGACAATTCTTGATGCATTTGGCAACACTTCAGTTACAGAGCATATTAAACTGAAACTTCTTTAGAATCAGGACTGTGAAACTTGATCTGCTATATTCCTAGTGTGCCAGTAGCTCCACATTCCACCACATCATCCATGATGTGAGCTAGCAGGCACTTAGGATCTGGGATGCCAGAAAAACAGTGCTTGGTCCTCTTCCCTGGTTGAGAAGCCAGCATTTTCCATCCAGGACACATAGCAGCTGTGAAACTCAAGCTTATCTCTTTGGTCACATCTTTTGGTGCAGATACATTCCTGCTCGAAACTGGATGCCAGTTTTGATGGTGTGGCCCAAGATGGAAGGCTGGCAAGTCACAGAAGTTTGACTACTAATCCTGCTAAAGACTTATTTTAATGGCTGTTTATTTCAATATATCTGTAAGTGGGACTGGAGATATTCAGTAAGATACCAAGTTTATAATAGTTACACAACAAAAAAGCAGAGCGAAGTGATAAGCCAGGTAACAAAACATAACCTATGTCTTCCTTTGTCACTGGGAAATGTTATGTGCTTAATATGATGCTTTGCAATTGTCTCTATTCATTATTAAAGAGAAGTTTTCCTTTCTAAAAGAAGTCAAGAAAGAAAACATTATAAATCACAAACCATTTATTCCATTCATTGATTAGCTGATGGACCTAGATATGTTCTCAATGTTTTAGATTGCTTTGAAGTTTTCCTATTTTACTGGCAATGCAGATATTCCTGAACTAACAACACGTCACTCTGGAATGATTGACCTGTGGTAGTGGGGAAGACAAAAACCCCAATAGTAAGGTTGATGTGGGATTCAATTGACCAAAGATATATGAACCTTATAGATAAATAAATCTGAGTCCTGGGTTCTCCTTTATAGTCACGAGAAACAGACATGACTGGTGCAGTCAATCGCATGCTAAAGTAGACTTCCATAATAAATCAGATGAATTGTGGCCTTGAGATACTTACTCCACTTCCTTGGCTTTAAAGGAAGCCTGAATTACCTAGCCCTAGTCCCAGCATTGCCTTATAGACATGAAAAGAACCCACTCCAGTGATCTGGATATGATATAGTAAAATCAAATTTTCATGAATTATTAATATATATCTTTAATTATAAGGAGTCATCAAAATGTTTTATCTTGGCATAAACACCATTCATACACATTGACTAATTTGAAAAATATGTGATTGTGTGATTAGACCTTGTTCAGATTAAATTTATATTTCACCATGACACCATAGCATTAAGAACAGAGGTTCATGCACACAGAACAGTTATTCAGGTGGTACATTAAATATTGCTGGTCTGGAATTTTACCAATAGTTACAAAATGGATTATGGGAGGAGTACATGCTCTCTTGCAAGGAATGCCAGTCATCACAACAAACCTTTCAGTGTTTGTTTGCAATGCATTTTAGACATCTAGAACTTCATCAGTCCTAACTGTGCTGGAATACCTTTGTGTGGATAAAGAGTAACTTTAAAAGGTTGGGTCATCTAAACCGTTTCAGGGATGTGTCACGTAGAGGAGCAAGAACATAGCTTTGGGCCATCATTCCCATTAAGCAGCAACTCTCAGGAATTTGAAAGTCCTACACGTCCATTTCTTTTACATTATAGTTCTGGAAGATGATGCACCATAGCAGTGTTATCTGTACATTTTTAAGCAGCTTCTTTTTTGTTGCCTAAAAATCTCCCCAAAAGTATAAAAGAGAAACAAGATAGAAAGCTTTCCTATTATTTTATAGAAAAAAGCCCAAACAAACAAACAAAAATAAAGACCCCAAACAAACCCAACAGAAAACAAAACCAGAATTTAAAGGAATTTAATGGTTCTCATAGTGTCTTCCAATCTTTCTTGCTTGGAAACTTCTTTATGTACTGATTATTTTTGGCTAATCCCTTAAAGATAACTGAAAATATATGTGACAATGAATTCCATTGAAATATTAAGATGGAGGTATTAAATATGATATCTGTCTTAATCACTACCTTGACTGTTTGCAAAGTTTTGCTTATATGAACTTGTTTGCCAGAAAACAAAGAGGTAAGAAAATAAAAAAGAAGAAAAGGGAAAGATAACTACTATTATCAATTTATTTTTTCAAAAGAGGAAGAAATCCTCATCGGGGGCAGTGCAGAAGAGTCACTTTATACAGTCATTGCTAATGCTGTTAGGTGTATTTAGTTCAATCAAAAATTATCCTGTGTTACAGTCAGAGATTTGAATTGCCTTGATTAGAGGTGTGGCATATTTAAGATGAAATTGTGCAAGCTTGAGGCTTAAACACTTAATGTTGTCAATGTATATTCTGAATGTATTTCCATGCAGTGTGCATCATTTCCAGTGAAAATAAAGGTTTGGGTTGCTTTTTACTTGTTTTTTTTTCTGTCACTCTTGGCACAAAAAGTAGATATGTGCAAGAACCTGCTGGTTTGAGGTGGGAAATTTTACAGAAACACAAGAATGTTAAAGAAATAAATGAAATGACACTAAGGAAAAAATTTCCACCCTGCAGAAGTTTATATGAACATCCATGAGCTCCTGTTAAGTTACTGTACACCACTGGGAAATTGCATCGACTTCATAAATAAGAATGAAGAGTGGGTAAGAGTCCTTGATTTCTCTAAATGATAAAAGGTATATAACAGATATTATGGTATTTGACATTGAGAGATTAATTTCTTTCTTCAGAATGGCAAGGAAAGAAAACCCACTCAGAGTCATATTCTATAATAAAACAGAAGCAAATCCAAGATTTCACTCTGACTATACTGGTAAACTACCATTTATGAAATGTCTTTAAGCTGCAAACAGAAATCCTGGTGTTGTAACTGCCAGTCCAATAAGGAAATAACTTTAACAGAATCTAAAGGATTCTAACAAATCATAAAGGATTTGTAATTCTTATGGTGTAAATCCACCAGTTTATATACAGGTATTTTTGTTTTGATTTTTTTTTTAATAAATTCAATCCTTAAAAGCAGAAAACTTTTTAATAAAAATAAAATTTGTATTAGGGGGGGAAGAAGGTGATTTTAAAATCTTGACAGCTCTGATAGGTTTTTAATACAAACAAACAAACAATCAAACAAATAAACCTCCCCTGAATCTTTCTCCAGATATCTAAATAGGAACTAAACTACTGGGATTTAAATTGTATTCATCACAGACTAAATATGTTGCTCATTGCATGTAGCTTCAGGTATTCTCTGTAGGAAAGAGTTAATTGAAAGATTTCAGAAGCTTTGTTAGGTATTATCACGCTAAAGAAATTGTTCTGTAATACTGGGCTTTTTGGCCATTTACAATTATACTCATTCGGCTTTTATCTGAACACGGAATGTTTTTTCAGAGTTCATTTGAAAACCAAAGGATTACATATGAAGAATTTTTCTATTTTTGTATTATAATGATTTTCATCCAAGAATCCCCTGGCGGCTTAAAAAATTAATTGAATAAGCCTGTCTGTCATCTAGGCAAATGTTCTGTCTTATAAATGAATAAACTGAAGCAGACAGACTGAATGGCAGAGGCAGACGCTGATGTCTGAGCTCCAGACTTTCTTCAGCTAGAGCAGCATTGAGGCATGCTTACCATTTTAAGCACGTAATTAAGTGTTATTACAGTTAATTCAGTTGCTTATGTTCTGATTGCACTGGAAATTCATGCAAATGTTGCTTAACTGCTGTCCCAGTTTGAAGTAAGGAAGGTGGTACATAGATTGAGGGAGAATGTGGTAGATTCAGACCCCAGCTAACCTGGCACACTGTGGACTGGATTAGCCAGGAGATTTCATTTCACTGCTTCTCCAAAATTATAGCCAGGGATGCACACAGAAAATCACCTCAGCCTTTTGAGTTGAAGGCCCAAGTTCAGGAAAAAAAGTTTTACAGAGGTGAAGAGGCCTTAGAGGTAAGAAAGAAGAGCCAATGAAATTACTAGATGAAAATGGAAAGATCATTATATGCATATAGACCCCTAGGGTGAAGATCCCAGTTCTCTCTCTACCAAGTGTGAAGTTTTGAAAGTTTTCTAAGTACCTTCTAAATTACTGACACGCTTCCAGATAGTCCTCAAATTATGTTATTATTAAGATGCAAATGACCATATTTAGACTAGACTAGACTAGCCTAGAATAATAGGATATTTTACTTGGAAGGGACCTACAATGATCACCTAGAATCATAGAAGCATTTAGGTTGGAAAAGACCCTTAAGATCATCCAGTCCAACTGTAAATCTAAGAAGTCCAGCACTAAACCATGTTCCTAAGCACCACATCTACCCATCTTTTAAATAGGATTCTGTGATTCTATAATCTCCAGGGATGGTGTATCAGCCACGTCCCTGGGCAGCTCTTCCAGTGCTTGACAGTCCTTTCAATTTCACTCCTGCTCAACCTGGCGTTGCCTTCAATCTTCCTGAGTGTGCCCTCAATCCCCTCATCCAGATCATTGATGAGCATATTAAAGAGAACTGTCCCCAAAACTGAGTCCTGGGGAATACCACTTGCGACTGGCCACCACCTCAACATAATCTGTGATTCTATGAATCATCAGCACTCTCTGGGCCTGTTTTATCACCCAGAAAAGAGTACACTCTAGTCAAACTGCAGCTGCATATTTAAATTACCTTGTCATGAAAGAACCAGAATGATGTTGGTCTTCATCTTTTTCATTGCTTTTTTAATTTTTTTTTCTCTCCACAAATTCTTAAAACTTTGAGGCCTTGTCTTTTGTGGCAAAGTATCACTTGTACCTACATGTTAAACTATTTTTTGCACATTTAGTTACAGAATTCCATCACTGGCAAATCAAGGATCTGAATAAATTTGCTTATATTTGTATTGATAAAGGAGGTAAAGGAAGAAAGGGAGAGTGTCATCTTCACAGACACACCACATCATACTCTTTATGGTTGTATTCAAATGTCCCTACAAATTGCTATTTCTTTACTTTTGTGCTAGCAAATAAAAGCAGTCTGTGGCACAGAGGGCAAATGCTGTGGCACAGTTTTTATTCCCAGAGGGAGACTCATTCTACCTAAAGCACATGGTCTTGTCCACTCACCTTGGTAGCAAACATGCAGCTTGTGCAGGTTTGTGTTATGTTGGCTTGTGCTGCCCTGGGAAGAAGGTCAGGGCATTGGGAGAGCAGGTTTGTTGTCACAGGCCGAAGCTGTGCCAGGGGACATGCTGGATGATCATGTACATAACGCACTTACATCAGGTTTTGGTTTAGAGACACATCTTTCCCTTCCTACATTCCTGGAGCTGAACACTGTACTGCAAGTGGGGAAAAATTCAATTAATGCACAGGTAAAAACAATACATAAACACTTACATGTTAAGTAGTGCTCTGAAGAGGGAGAGAAAAAGAGAGAAGCTACATAACAAGCTGGTTTGTGTGCGTTGCATATAAAATATTATCTGCATCAGGGAAATTGAGAAGAGGAAAACAGAGTGGGTGTCTACTTAATGGTGTCTGGGGATATTCCAGATGCATAAAATTGAGTTATTGCATCCAAAACTACAGAGACAATGAGATAAATAGCAGGAACTTATAGAAGAGCTTAGCCGGCTTGTACATCTTTATCAGCCTCAGATTTTAGGTGATTTTTGAGAAAGTTGTGCAGGATATGTTTTCCTGACTGCATTAAAGATGCAGAGATGCTTTTAAGTTCCATTTCTAAAATAATTACATTTATTGCTTTGCCAATTAGGTCATCTAGAAGTCTGTGAAAACATTAGTTTCCTGTGATATTTGTTAGAAAATCTTCTTTTAAACATATGACTCACTGGACAAGTTAAATGCTTTTTCCTGTAACAACAGCCATAATCTAAATGCTTTGTCTGGAATCCCATCAATGCTGTACATTTGGCCAGCAAATGATTCTTGTTGCATTAAATTGCATTTCTGTTTTCCTGGGCTGCCTCTTCAAATTTTCGTGACACTTCAATTCATTAAGCAGATGGAGATGGAACTTGTGACTGAAATGCTTTGTTCAATAAGATGTAAATTCATTGCCTGCAAACCAGTGTAATCCAGCTTGCTTGGAGAAGGGTGGTTTCACTTCAGCACCTTCCTAATAACTGCTTGAATGCTCCCTTAGAGAAATCCATTTCTAGCAAATCATGCACCGTTGATTAAATACCTTTATTTAACGCTGCCTTTCCCTTGGTAGATGCAAAGAAGGTGAAACTGGAAAGTTGTTGATTATGATGATACTGGACAATTAATTATGCATTGTAATAACCTTTGACCCAATCAAAAACTTCCTTTTTCATTTAATCAGCCAAAATGAAAAGTGATCAAATAATTACATGTTCTTGTCCTTTAATCAAGCTGTAGGTAGAGATGTTGAGAGGAAATCAAGCAGAATCTTAAAACAAGTAACAATAATAATGAAGAAAATGCAGAAGAAGAAATAAACCTATTGAAATTAATAATTAGATTATTTTTTCACTTACTTCAGCATCATCTAAACAAATGGAGCCCTCCTGAGATGGGTTCTGTACTCAGCTTCATGTCTGTGTCACTAGGACATGAGGAGTTGTTCCTGACCTCTGTGTTCATACCTGGGTCAGTATCACCCACCACTTGTGAATAATTCTGGATCTGATTCCTCAGAGGCTGTTTCTTTTGTCATTATTTCACACAGGGGGAGGGAAGTGTCTTATGAAACCATCTGTGCACAGGTGGAAAAAGGGGTAAAAATAGGGTAAAAAAATCAAGAATGCAGTGTATTACATTAAATAGCGCACAAGAATAATACTTCTATATTGTTGGACCCCTCAGTCTTTGAAAAGTGTTTATCTTCTGAGAAATAACAGTATCAGCTCTAGACTTCAGTAGTTTTTTGATCCTGGGAAGTGCTTTTTATCTTACTCTTCATGAGTAAAACTATTGAGTTTAATAAAATGCTGAAATTGAGATGAGGATTCTGTATGGTTCCGGGGGGGTTGTTGGATTATTTTTTTGTGTGTAGTCCTTAATAGTGGGTCAGCCCTTCTCTGGGTGAATGAATTCTCCCAAGCTGAGGCTCTTGATCAGTAGGAACAGGTTCCTTTAGCAATGCAGTGGGTGTAACACAGATTGGCATTCTTGGGTCACCAGTCTCTCTTCTTGCAGCTCTGGGGGAGCTCTGCTCATCTCTTTAGCTGGAACGCGAAGACTTTGACTGCTCATCCCCTTAGTGCTCTTCCAACTGTTGTCTGAGCTTTTGCTACGGGTGCCTGTCCTTCACCTACCACAGCAATGCAGGCATCTTGACTGGAGATGTTGAAATTAAACAATTAGTTCTGGCAAGTCATTCACCAGCCAGTGTGACCTTTCTTCTCTGCTTTGAAAAGCTGCACCTCTCTGTGTTCTGATTCAGCTAGCTGTGTCTACAAAGTGAAAAAATTCAGAGCAGAGAATAATAAACATAAATCAGCCTATTTTATTAATAAGTTATTGAACCAGAAATGAGTATTGTTTAAAAATATTAAAGCAGTATAGGAAGAACTCCTAGATTTTTACTCCTAAATTTGTTAAAATTTGCCAAAAGACATCTCTTTTGTAATTAGGTGAATGAACTTGGCTATCTTTATTTCTGAGCACTTCAAGTGTGAGGCTTTATTGTACACAGCACATATACAAGAATGCAATGCTATTGAAGTTCCTCTTCAAATCAGTGAGTGGACATTAATATTCCTAGTATTAACTCTCCTTTCTAATGCTAGAAGTTTTCTTTGATGTTAACTAAGCTTCAGAAAGGTCCTTGAGTGTGTTTTGTTTCATTTTGAACACTGAAGTAGTAGTAACTTCATTATAGTCAGCATTTAACACATTATTTATTTGACTTCATATAAATTTATTTCTTCCTTTAATAAAATCCTCCTGCAGAAATGAAAATTTTCTTATTCTTTCTTAGGGTACTGGCAGGCTATGCAATATATAGTGCAGGGGTGGGATGGAGCACATTGTTCTCTTATGAATATCACTTTTGATCACATCATTAAGTACACAGTCCTGCCATACAGATGAGCATGGTGCTTGTGACTGAGAGATGTAGATATTAATGAGCATCTTTTCTTGCATCTGACTTTGACTGAACTTTTCATCACCTTTCCTGTTTGGAGAGCTTTGCATCAATTCCAGTTAAATCCTTGCAGAACTCATTTAATTTCTTTTACATGACTGACCTTTCTCACACACGACTGGCTGTCACAAGCTGAATAGACTTGTAGGTCTGGGTTTCTGAATCTTGAGGCATTTAATTGCATCAAGGGGCATTTTTCTGTAGGATAGGAAAGAATGCCCAATTACTTAACTTATTATATGCTTTAAAATTGATCCTGAGAGGTCAGACACAGACTTCCTGAAGCTCTTGGGGTTTTTTTGCTGTGGTTTGGGTAATTTTTTTATGGTGGGGAGGAGGTGTTTGCATTTCTCCTTTCCCTGCACACAGCTTAATAATAAAAATATCTATAATTACTAATTCAATAAATATTCAGCTTAGATGCCCAGAACAGCTTTTTGTCTTCAGGAGGTACAAAGGAATACACCTTCATCATCAGTTAATAACCCTTACTTACATCACCTGGTCTTATATTCACTGGCTTCTCTCAATCAGTGTACACTACTCCCCTTTTAAATCAGATAGATTTTCTGGTCATAAATGAGTAAAGTTAGGTTAACAGTTGAACTATTCTTTTCATTGCAGAAATTTGAAATTGACCATATATTCTATTAATTCTGAAATAATATAATTTGTATGATCTAGTCTAAAATCAAAGAAACTATTTTAGGAATATTGATGTGTCCAATATATTCAAACTCTAGGTTTTGGGGTGGAGTGTTTTGTGGTTTTGTTGTGGTTGTTGTTTATTTGTTAGTTGTTTTTTAGTTTTGTTTTGGTTTAGATTTTTTTGTATTTCGGGGTGGGATTTTGTTTGTTTTGGTTTTGGCTTTTTGGTTCTTTTTCATTTTAGATTTACATTAGGATTCATCTGACATAAGATAATATTTCCAGAATTTAAATATCTAGTCTAAGCTAGTCTTCACAGTCCCTCTAATGCTTGTGTGGAGAAACAGGCCCCTCTTGAGGGTAATTTGTCCTAATTATCTTGGATATCATAGGTTTTGATTAGTAGCTTCTGATAGTAAGAGTTCCTCTTCAAAGGAGCCTGAATGAGTATCTTAAACTGGATGCCTAAATTACAGTAGTTAGGGCAATGCAGGCTCCACCCCATGTGAGTTACAAATTCTCTTTCAGTCCAGTACTGTACCAGGTTTTTCAATATCTGAGACACATAAACCATGTAAAGTTTCTCCAGGGGCCTCTCCTCAGTGTCCTTCAAGCTACTAACCAACCTGGTAACTTTGTAAGCTTCAGAAGATATCACCACACTGTACATAAACAGGCTCTGCACTAATTTCCTGTGTGAGTTATTATTGAAACCTAAAGATGAGGACAGTTTTTAACTGCTGTCAAAGAGAATTCTGTCACAATAACTGATTAAGCACACCTCAACATCAGATTTTTTTGTTGTTGTTCTGTTTGCATTAGTGTAAATGGAATAAAAATGCAGAGATCCCTAGAAGAAATTTATGTGTAGCCTCACTGTGATACTAGAGATAATTCCTTTTTATTTTCCACAGCTTCAAGGCAACAGGAATTAAAAACAGTGAGATTCAGCTGGATGACTTTAGTCAACTAATCATCAAAATAGTTCAACTGGAAGAGCAGTTATTGGAAAATATCCAGGTAAGTAAATTCCCCATTTATGCCTTAACTTCTTACCAGAAACCAATGGGGACATGTAGCACATTAAACAAAAATCAAACACATTCAAAAATTCCTGTCTCCAGCTAATGGATGTTTTGCCACTGTCCATGTCACAAGTAAATTTAAAGCCCTCTTCCTCTATGAAGCCATCATTGAAGAAAATACTGTAGGGTGTGTTTATGTTATAAGAAAATAATAAAATTTTGCAAGTGACTTGAAGAAGATATTAAGGTTTACACATTTAATCTGTCAGATATAAGTTAAAGAGATATAACTTGATATTATATTGAAACTATTTTACCTATGTTTTCAATGAGAAAAAAGACTTATTCAGTATTTTCCTAAAATAACTCATAAAACCACAATGTATTTGTATTTGTATTTTTTTATTTTTACAGTGGGATGGTTAAGCTGTTTACAAAATGGCCTGTAAAAACTGAACATCAATTTAATTGTTACAAAGAGAAACAGAAAACTTTTGGTTCACAAATTATTTGAAATCTTTCTGCAACCTTTAAATGGAGCTGATGAATTTCTTTTAGTGCTTGATTGCTTGATATAGTTGGATTATGCTGTGATATAAATGTCAGAAACTGCACAAGAAGGTGGAATACAGGTGATCTTTAGAAAAAATCACATTATTTTTGTAGAAGTGGAAACTATTTTCACAGCATGACAGAACAGCTGGGGTTGGAAGGGACCTGCGGGACCCTCCAGTCCAACCCCCTGCTCAAGCAGGTCCACCCAGAGCAGCTTGCACAGGGTTACATCCGGGGGGGGTTTCAATATCCCCAGTGAAGGAGGCTCCACAGCCTCTCTGGGAGTACCTGTTGCAGTACTCTGTCAGCCCCACACTAAAGAAGATTTTCCCCATATCCAGATGGAGCTTCCTGTGTTTCAGTTTGTGCCCATCACCCTTTTTCCTGTCACTGGGCACTGCAGAGAAGAGTCTGACCTATAGAAAAGTTCAGTTTGCACATGACAGTTAACAACTCCCTTTAATGCCACAGCTGGCATCCAGCAGCTCCTGGGGAACATATTCTTTTCTTCATGAGGGTCTTACTTTAAAAGTCACAAAGTTCTGTGGTGTTTGTTATACTAAACTCCTGTTTCTAACGCTGACCTTTTTCTCCTGCAGGTATTATGTGTGGCACTGTGATTCCTTGACATGGAAAACTTCCCATGTGACCCATAAACTGGGCAAATGTTTGAAGAACTGTCATTTGTGGGCACAAACCTGGGGTCAGATGCCTCTCTGTCACAGATGCATCATGACTCTGAATCCAGTGGTTTACCTACCTGCAAGGGGTTTGGCATTTCCTTTTCCATCATAATAACCTTAAAAGTAAATGCAACAGGAAAAAAGGACCCCCAAGCTGAGGTTTTACAAAAGTCTGATATATTTCTAAGAGTTAATACATCTATTGTTGAGCTTTTGATGGGATACCCTTCCTTTTCGGACGAGGGTGAAAGAGCAGAGGAGGCTGCTGTCCTGCTAAATTCTTTATTTTCATAGTTTTGTAGTTTTCTGAAGGCAGAGTTCAAAGGGGTTACATGATAAGGCCAAGCAGTAACAGCAGCAGCAGGCAAACAGCAAGTAGAAAACAGCTTCTTCTTCTAATTCTAGTTCTAATTCAATTTTTTCTTACAGAAGTGTGG
>VXAD01006098.1:0-27769 GCA_013399195.1 Dicrurus megarhynchus
GAGGTGTGCTACAGTTACTCTCCAGGTTGAAAAGCAAAAATATGTTTGCTGAAGCACAGATGATCTTAAGACATTATGGGCCAAAACCTGACAGTTCATCACACCTTAGACTGTATCAGTAACACTGTCTGTGTGTCTGTGGGCTCTGTACTGTACACTAGATTAACAAAATTACGCAGATTAAACATATCCCAGCCTCTCTTTTCTTTCTTCCCCTCCCTTTCTCCTTTTCTTCCTTTTCATGTAGTTTTCCTTCTCTTTCCTTTCCACGCATTTTTTTTTCTTTTTCCTTCTATTTCTCCCTTTCCTTTCCCTTTTCCCTTTCCTTTCTCTTTTCCCTTCCCATTTTTACACTGACACTTTCCTGGATATTTTTAATCCTTGTCATTTCAGAGATTCCAATTTACCTTCAGGTCTCCCTTCCCATCCTCACAATTCTATACACACACACACAGATAACTACAATACACATGTATATATTTTCTGGTGCCCCATGATAATTACAGTGAGTTTTTCCCTGAGAAATGAACATCTGGAACAGATCACCTGAGCTTACTGTGGAGCTTCCATTAGCTGAAGGTTCTGGTGCCAACAAATGGACATGCATCTTTTGGACAACAACAATGAGAACAGATTAAGTTAAGTTCTTGAAGTCCTTTCTCCTTACTACTCCACCCTTCCAAATTCAAGGCCAGAGACACATGCGGAAAAGCAGCAAAGTAATTATCTTTGAAGACAGCATGAAGGTCAGACCTGATCTGACCCCAAGAAAGCAAAGTCAGTGGAAGGGAGAGGCTCCTTTTACTTCCATATAGCACAGACTCACACACAGGTAATGTACTTGCTAAAGCAAACACAATTTCTTCACTTACACAACTGTTACATTTACTTGCAAATTTAGAGAAGAAAATGTCAAAAGGTGATTACACATAGCAATGAACAGAAACACCCACATTTCTTTTACTACCACTCATAAGAAGTATGTGTGTGGGAACAGAGTTCATTTAATTCTAGAAGTCACAGTAGGACTGTGGCTGTCCACAAATTATATCCGACTTACTGAAAAAAGTTCAGAAACTTTGGAACACATTACTATATATTTAAAGTTGTATTAACAAGGACTGCCTGTACCACAGATTGTAAGCCTAAAACACATGCAGTGCAACTATTACTTTCTATTTTCTTATCACCTGGCAGAAATTTGAACTATAAAACATTAAGTTCCCAATAGCTGTTGAAACCTATGCAATTGTCCTCAGGTTTCCTATCAGCAGAACAAAGCTCGGTCACATAGTTCCACCAGTAGTCAATGAACAGATCTTTATTCTATCTCTGGAGGAAAAGGCCAAGCCCATGTTGAATGTTCTTGTCCCAAATCTTAATTAAATATCCCATGCAAAAACAGAGCAACACTGAAACCTTCCTAAAAAGGCTTGAAAAGACAGCTACAACCTAAAAAAAGCCAAGGGCCCTGTCTAGGAAACATGCTGTTTGGAGCCAGCACTTACAGTTCTCTTGATCTTGGCCTCTAATTCATGAGCTTTTCCCTTTTCACGAGTGAAAATTTTTGTCTGAGGGCAAAAGATGAAAAGCCATTTTGAAAACAACTCTGTCAGATTCCTATCCTAAATGTCAGTCTTGCATGGGTTCACTTTCCATCACATCAAAGGCTTCCCAGGCCCCCAGTTGGAATCACTAAGCATACGGGCTTTGAGACACTTCACACCATTTCACTACTACAGCCCTTGAAGACAGACTGGGTTTCCTTTAATTTTTTTGCTATTCTAATAATTTATTTGCCATGGCAGTACTGCTGCTTACAGTGGTTTGAATGTCTGGAGTATTTCTCTTCTGGAAAGGTTTAGTAGCAAACCAAACATTTTCATCTCCCTAGAAGCTCTCTCCATAGTTATTATTCCATCCATGGGTTGAAAGGTTAACCATTTAAAACAGAGGAGGTTTATGTCTTATATCAATTGATAATATTTCAAGAAAGGATGACAAAGGAACTATTTGTTGGAACTATTAGGCTGGAGTGAGTTTATTGGTGGGTAATTTTACAGGTACAACTGCTCCTTAGAGACTCAGTAGAACTGAAATATCTCCCAAGAGGACAGGACTATAATGTATTATATTTTTTTTCCAAAGAACTGCAGAAGAGCACCAAATGAAAAGCTGAGGGACAAAGCTAAGCACAGTTACAACACATATGCTCAGCAAAGCAAGATATCTTGTGGATTATGTCTTCAGTGCTTAACATGAGGGACTAGTGAAAGGATAAAGTAACCCTTGTAACCTTCTCCATATGTAATGAAATGCAATTCTATAATTGCATGGAAGAATACTTGGGACTTTGTCTGAAAAAAAATGAGGCAACAGCAGTCTCAGTAAATTCAACAAAGGGAATGCAGAGTCCTGCAGTTTGGGATTAATAACCCAGCAGAGGCTGGGGATCAACCAGCTGGAAAGCAGCCTTGTAGAAAAAGACCTGGAATCCTAGTAGAGAACAAATTGGACATGAGTCAGCAATGTGCCTTGGCAGCAAAGGTGGCTAACAGTATCCTGGGGCGCATTAGGAGAAGTGATTACAGGTTGAGTGAAGTGACACTTCCCCTGTCAGCCTGGTTATGGCCACACCTGGAGTGCTGGGTCCTGTTCTGTGCTTCTCAGTACAAGGCAGACATGGACAAACTGGAATAAGTCCAGCAAAGGTCCATAAAGATGGTAAAAGGGCTGGAGCACCTCTCGTATGAGAAGGCTGAGAAAGCTGGGACTGGTCACCTTAGAGAAGGCTCATGGAAGGAGCTCATCAATGTGTATAAACAAGCTAATGAAAGAAGGAAAGAAGATAGAGACAAGCCCTTTTCAGTGGCATCTAGTGAAAGTGCAACAGGCAACCAGCACAAATTAAATCCAAGAAATATTAAAATATATTAATATCTTAATATTTAATAAAAATTATTTTCACAGCAAGGGTAATTGAATATGGAACAGGTTGCCCAGAGAGGCTGTAGAATCTCCATCCTTGGAGATATTCAAAACCTGACTAAACATAGTCCTAAGCACTCTGCTTTAGCTGGTCCTGCCTGAAAGAGGCAGTTGGACTAGAGAGTCTCCTGACATTGCTGTCAACACCTCAAATATTCTGTGATTCTGTATAAAACCAGGTCAATCTTCATAAATACTATCTTCTACCTTAATCCACTATATGGTGAAAATCTGAAGTATGGAAGGTAAGGAGACCTCTGGGAACTTTATAGAAGCACTACCAAGAAGCTTCAACTAAATACAATACCTTCAGGTTATGTAAAACCTTTCCTTTGTAGCAAAACATTAATTAGAAAAGCTCAATTATGGTTTTTAGAAATGTCCATCTAAAGACATTTGTAATGATTTCTTAAGCTAAAATAAATAACCTCAAAATCCACCAACATGACCCTGCTTCTAGCATCTAAATAAGAGTGAATTATCTATTTTTAAAATATAAAAAACCTGCATTGCTAGAAGTTGAATATCCACCCACCTCTGTTCACTGAAAACCCAATCATTAAAAGGGTGTGTGTGGGAAGTCATTCCAGTTGAATGCCTTACCACCAAGAAACCAAACCAAACTCAAGGCAATCATTTGCTCTCTAGTTATTGATGTCCTCTGTAGCAGAACCCTTTGTCTCCACCAACACATAGATTACACTAAACATTAGTGCACTGAATAGTACAGGAAATTAACAAGGAACTTGTGGCCAACCATTTAAAATGTAAGTGCTTTAAAATAGTCAAAATCTCAAGTTTATATTTAGTCATAGAGGTGGCATGCATCCTGTAAGTTAGGTCACAACTCTTAACTAGTGGTCAAACACACTTCACAGGACTGTTTCTGAGAGAAGTCCACCCCTCTTCCTTTAAGTTCACTCTAACCATAAGAATGCATCTCTAAATGGAGAGCTTAAAAAGATTAACTGTCAGTGGACAAAAACTTCGGTGCTCTGTGGCTCTGAAAAATTCCCTGTTAAAGAAAAGTAGTTTTAACTTACAGGAAAGCACAGCAGCTAAGTGAAACAAAATTTGTCCTCTTAAAACCAGGTCATTTTAAAATTTAAAATGAGTAATTGTGGATTTAGAAACCTAAAGTACGGGCATGTAAATATTTTGAACTTTTCATTTTAAAACAGGCTTTTCATCCTTCCTAAATCAGAGAATCTTGGTGAGTAATGCTATCCCATTGCTATTTTGGTACAGCAACAATGAATCATGCCTGTTACTCAACACAACCATTCTTAAGAATGCTGGATTACCATGACTTGTACCAGCACCGGTGTTCTGGCATGAGTGTCTAGCAGAATTATACAGCAGTTGGACCACAAACATGAGAATTTTTAGGGGCACAAATGGGACTCCTGCTTCTCAGTTCCATGTAACTATTTCTGGACACTTATCACCTAATGGACTGTAGTTTCTGAAACTCATCTTAAATAAAAAGTAGCAGCTACCACACTGAAAAAGTCTCCTAAGTCTCTCTATCTTTGCGGAAAATGTCAATGTGAAGGAAAAATGCAAAGCTATCTGGGAACTCGAGACCAAATTTCAAGTAAAAATGAAACTTTAAAAATTTTGCTAGTGTCTCCCAGCAATTCTAGTTCAGATGTCTTGTGCCCCTCCTCTCTTCTAAAGCTTAGTGTCTCTAAACTATTCTCTCCTATCACATGCCAGACATCCTCACCAAGGCAACACTGATACCCCTGCCAATGACATATCATGAGAAACAGGACCTAGATGAGAAACTGTCCAACAGTGAGAGACAGGAGACATACAAACTGTATTTTTTAGTAAGGGGTTTATGCCTTATTTGACTTCTCATGAAAATACAAAGAATAGTTCTTTTAAAGTAAAAATGTACATTTTAACATATTTTACCAAGTCTCTGTCAGCATCTTGAATGCACTGAGAGGAACTGCTAATGCTTTTCCCCCGACTCCCCTGAGTTTGGCCGCTCAGGGCAGGTTCTGACACTGCACAGCTGTGAAACCTTGGGCAAGGTTGTGATGAAAATGTTGTGCAAGAGTTGGGACAACCCTTGTTAAGCACCTGTTCCCTTCACTTGGGAGCTATACTAAAGCCTAGACTGAATTTAAGACCAAGTCATATTACTGGTATGCCTGTGTCTGGCCAGGTACCTCATAGATCCTGAACTCACAGATTTGACTCCCTGGCTTGACCTAGGACCTGGATCATCAGTAGAGATGCACCTGGAGATCTGAACTTTTGGCGTGACCCTCTTTGCTGTCATTGGACCTGGTCTGCTCTCTTTTTTCAGGTATTGTGGGACTGCTCCTTCATGGCTGATGCCACTGCCCCCCTGCCTTCCTTGCTGTCAACTCCCAGCTCAGCTCAGTTGTGGAGAAGCTCACTTTTACTTCTTAAGTGTCAAATTCAGTTGTCAAATGCAGAGGGAAATAAAAAGCAAATGACTTTTCAGACAGCACTTGATGAAAGGTGGGTGGTTCTTTCTACCAATGTTGCTATTAATTCAGCCCAAAAAGTTTTAGAAAAACATGCTATGTTCATACGTGTAAGTATAAAGATCAGTACTCACGCAGAAGTTGTCTGCATATCATGCCAGCTTTTGCTAAAGTTCTGCTTCAGTTCATTCATCAGACTTATGCCAAGTTTTTGTTTAATTTCAACCAAGTGCTTCTCTTTGGCTGCTAGCACTTGCCGCAAAGTTGAAATTTCATCCTCTAGCTGAGGGAAACAAGGAGAAAGGAGAAAAGTATTAGCCTGTTCCCACAGAATGATAACCACATACAATGTTAAGAGGCTAAATGAATCTCAGGAACTTGTGCTTTTTGTAGGTAATGAGAGAGACAGAGTCAAGTGCTTGTGGAGATCACAAAGGCATGCCCAGAACAGAGCTAACACTACATTAAATTAATGCCTCAAACTGTGTCACCTATGTGCACCATCACACACATGCATTTGATAAGAGAGAGAATTATCCAGTAAGGAAGCGACTTCACCCAAATCTGCCTTAGGGTATGAGGAGTCTCAAACACCAACTTTTCATTCAATAGTAAAACGGGAATGGACAGGACAAGAGAAGACTGGAAAATTCAAGCAAATATCTGTCTTTGAATGCACAGGCTTTTAACTTCACATTTGCAGATTTTTAGTCTTCTGGTCCTGGAAAAAACAGACGCAAACTCTTAGGAGCAGGTTTAAAAAATTAGAAAAACTGCATGATAATATATGACTTGAGAGTCAAATGTTATATCCTTGTCATATGAGTTTTATGTATGTATTTTAGGCCCTACATATTTCAAAATTGTAACATAAAAATTTTTAGATGGACTATTCACATGAGCGAGCAGCACCCAAAGCATAAAAGCACTCAGAAGACAAAGCAGATTAGTCTTTCCAGAGATCCTACTATTTAACCAAATTCTGGGATTTCAAGCTGTAAAGATGCCATCCGACCCAAACAGAGGAATATAATTCTCCCTGAAGTAGACATTTCTTTGAAACATTTAAACAAAGCCAGTGTTTTACCAAGGCAAGAACCAGAAGACAGGACTGTAAGAAGTCTCTAAGGAGAGGGACTGCAGAACTGTCATGACATTGGCTCAGAATCCTGCTCCTTAGGCAGCACTCCTGCAGGTGAGCAGGGCTTTGCATTTTTCACCTGGAAGCCTTCCAATCCAATCTATACAAGCAGCACATAGAGATACTGAAGCTAACAAGTGCAAGTGACACCAGAGCAGCTGCCTTTCACTTCAGGTTTAGAAATTCCCTTACCAACTGTGTTCCTCCCTCCATATGTTAGTAGGATAACATATGGCTACTTATCTGATTACCATATGTTAAGTACCCTGGAACCACAGTCTCCCTGTGATTTAACTCCATAGGCTGCAAGGAATGATGCAAGAACCAGCTGAAACAATGCTGACCTCTAAGGCTATATTTAGGACATCAGTACCAGCATTATTTTTATTTTACATATTCATGCATTCTGATTCACTGTAAAACTGGCTGCAAGCTCATTGTTCTTGGAAAAGTCTCATCCTTGAATCCCCCAGCTATCAGTTTCTTTTCTCACTACCTGCTATCTAAATATTCAAGCAGGTCAGGAATTAAGCAGCAGGACTATGAAGACAAAGCAAAACCATAACCTGAGTGAAGCAGATAGCAATATTCACCAATGCCTGTGATGCCAACACTTCACCAGCAAAATACACAACAGTCCAAATTGCTTTATTCCTCCCCGTGTCCTTTATGCTCCATTATATTCCTAACCTGCAAATGGAATACTGTCAAGAGGCAGCTGTCAAGAGTCTCTCTTCTGAGAGGATAACTGGTTAAATGCTTACAGAAAGAAAGCACAAATGTCAGCATTCCTCAGGCAGCAGTTCAGAGCTCCTTTTAGTTGTTTCCCACCAACAGCAAACCCCTTAGTGCACAACTGACTGTTCAACACTGATAAAGAAGTTAACTTAAACTGATGCCAGGACACTTATGGGTCTGCACTAGGCTGATCATTAGGTACTTGGATACATAAACATTTCAGGGCTTCTACTAAAATTACTTTCCATCTGTTCCACTGAATAGACATCTAAAGCTGTGAAGGCCTAAGCAAGCATTAGCCATGTGCTCAATGGCAAAAGTATGAGCAACATTTTTGACTAAAGAAAAGTAATTTATTATTTATAACATAGCAATCAGTTTTGAATTGACAAAATCCTCCTCAACTTCCATCATTTTGAAATAATGACAGATACAAAGCAGCCCTCAAGTACTCAAATATCACTGACTGAGAACTCTGAAGCAGGTAGAAAGGATTGGGAACTTACAGTCTTGAAAAGCATTTAAGCTTGTAACATACCTAACTCTCATGGAAGTCAGGCATCACCCGCATAGGCATTTTTTAAAAGTCCACTTTTATAAACGTAGATTCCATTTTAAAGCTAGGGCTTAAGTCAACAGAAATACAAGCTTCAAGTTCTCACGCTTCCCTTCTTTCAAAGTGCAACAGAGTCAGAAGAATATAGACACATCATACAGGGTCAAAGTTCCCTGCTCCCATAAATTTGCAGAAAAAGGTATTAGCATCTTTCCTCAAACTGGTAACGAACAGTAACACACACTGCTGAACCTGTGCATCAGCTAGATCAAACCAGATAGCTGCTTCTGTGAAGGTGTGGGAGGGGGAAGACACCAAGGAGTAAATGACTACTTTGATGAGTGTAATGGAAGGCAGTGACACTGACAGCAGTGAGCAAGGTAGCTCAAAATCTCAGCCCCCAGGATGACTCAAGAGTCACTGTAAAATGCTCCTCACAGTGGGGGGGTCAGGAAGGGGTGAGGGAAGGGGGAGAGGGAATCTGTTCTGCTAACAATCTTCTGGCCTTAGGTAAAGCTTTTGGGCTACAATTTTCTGCTATTATTCTGAAAAGTCAGACTGACCTCTGTAAATTCAATGACTGTTAGAAGTTTCTGTAAGAGTTACTCATTTTAGTTGCATTGTAGAAATCCTGAGGCTTGATTAGAGTCAGAGCCCTGCTGTGTTAGCTAGGCTACAAATACAAGAACAGAGTAAGTCCATGCTCTGAGAAGCTTCCAGTAAAAAGAGACTACTAGCAGAAGATTAGGAATAGAAGATACAGAAAAATCCTGCCAGAAAAACAGCAGTGCTTGTTCCTCTCCTAATGTCAGAGTGGGAAGGAGGAAGAAAACAAAGAATATATACATTAGATACATAACACAGAGATGGAACATATTTTTTCTTTTTAAATAAATGCACAGCAGGTGCTCACAAAGAGATCGTCATTATATCAACTACCGATAGCAGAATTAAGGATGATTTTTACCTCTCACAATAAGAGAGGTGCTTGTTCCTACAGGCTCAAACAGGTATTACACAGCACATAAGGACATGGAAGAAAACAGAATTATCATCAGTGGAGCAGAAAGGGCTTCTAAGTAAAGACTAACAGCTTTTCAAAAGGAAACATTACCCAGTTCCCACATTATCACATTTTTCTTTCTGAAGGAGGCAAGGTCACACATTTTTTGCAGTCTTTTCTACAATAAGCCTCATTTAACTTTAGACTTTTTTCACTCTAAATTCAAGTCTTCCAAACCTTTCTAGGCATAATTATCAGTTTTATTTTGTTTTTAAGCATCAGCTGCATGCCAGTAAACTGCTGTGAGGAATTCAGAAAATAATTCCTAGGTCAGTCAAGACCATAATATTTGACAGGCAATCTCTCACTTGAATGTTAGTACATGAATTAAAGCATTTCCAGCATGAGCTACTGAGAACTCTTTCTCCTGTGGCAATCAGTAAGCAGAAAGGACACCCAGAAACATCTGAGATTAATTCTGTTAAGAGAGGAATATCATTCTCAGATGATTGCAGGAAGTTCTGGCTTTTTTCCTTCCTTGTTTCTATCTGCCTGTCAAGTCCCCTTCACCAGAGAAGAGAATCACAGAATGGCTGAGGCTGGAAGGGACCACTGAAGGACATCTGGTTCAAGCCCTACCTAGAGCATGTTTCCCAGGAGTGCACCCAGACAGATTTTAAATAGCTTTAAGGATGGAGACTCCAGAATGTCTTGGGGTACAGTGCTCAGTCACGCACACATTAAGAACATGCTTCCTGATGTTCGGGGGGAACCTCCTGTGTTTCAGTGTGTGCCCAGTCCTGATGAAAAGCCAGTAATGAATATGACAATTCCTAACTTATGTGATAAACTAAACATGTAAACTTTCAGCTTCCTTCTGATTGTTTACAGATGTGACAGGATCAGCAAAGAAGTAAAAATTAACTAGTAACTCAGAAACACAAGGATTGATAAAATATTACAGTGAAGAAACAGTGTTCTGTTTCACTTGAAAATCCTAAATCACGCTTCAGGTAAATTACTTGAGAGTCATTAAAAATGTTACTTCTTAGACTAATTTGTACTACAACTTAATATGAATTAAAGTATTCCAATTAAGGCAAAACCAACTCTTCACCTTCATACAGCTGTGATTTCTGTTATTTGACTCATATTAAAAATAAGTAAACCCCCAGTTTTCCCATTCTCTCATTTTCCATTTCGGAATTTCACTTCTTTTTCTGTGGTATTCAGTAGCAGTAATTAAAACTATTGTCTAGATTGTAGACCAAATCTAGACAATCTCTTTAATCTTTCTAATAAAGAGATCACATAGTTCACACCTTTTTCCTCCCATCTCATTATTATTTTTAAGCCTCGTCACAGTGTCCTGTGTTCCAGACTCGTGGAAAAAGATATTAGCTTCTCAAAACACATCAATGCCAAAGGAAACAAAAATGGGATAAAATTACTGTGCTTGTTGTCATCAGTCTCTTCTGTAACCATCACCATTACCTTTTCCTCTGAGCACCACAAAAAGAATTTTTTCTATCAGGTGGCACAACCACTGTAACAACAATACCACAGATCTAATGAGAACACCTTTCATTCTTTTTCAAGGAACGTTTATAAATAAAGACATGTCTTGACTAAGATGGGAAGGTGCATTTGACTTTCGCTGTACAACCATCAAGTAGAAGATATTTAACCTTCAAAAAATAGATATAAGAAAATTAATTGCGTTACATTATTGTAGCCTAGAATAGCTTTACCAAAAAGGAAGGGCATACTTTTATGATGTATACGTCATCCTACAGTTAATAACTTCCAGTTCACAGAAGTAGAAACAGTAACACTCACAGAAATTCAAATTCATTACCTTGGCTAGCTCAATCTTTAACTCTTCTTTTTCTTCTTCAGAAATCATATTGGTGAAATCAACATCAGTGACCACATCTTCATCTGCTTCATGCAGTGACTGAGTTTCCAACAGGCCTTAAAAAGTTAAAAGGTCAAGACAACCATTATTAATTATTTCAGTTATGGTATTGGCCTCCCCTAAAATCTAAGAATGATATAATATTCATCCACTAGGAAAAAAAACACCAAGAAAAAACAACCTTTTCCTGCTACAATCATTTGCATTCTGCTCCTCTTTGCTTCTGAAAAGCATTTGGAAGTATCAGAGGGTAATGCCTGCACAGAAGCAATTTAATATGTGTAAGCACCACTCGTTCCCAGAAATCAATCACCTTGGACCCTACTAATCCCTGATAAGGCATTTTCTTGCTTCTAACAATACAGAAGAAAAAAAAAGAAAGCTTTTTCTTCTAAATAAGAAAGTTGGCTAATGTGGATCACTGATGTGAAGAGCAGCAATAGCACACTGAATAATAAAGGAAATACATTATTGAGCCAAGTTTTCTCTAAAAGTACCTCCAATTGCAGCAATTTGAAACCTTACAGATGCACACAGTTTGCAGAAGCAAATTCCACACCTGTTGTTCAAATTTTCTGAATGTTAGTAAGAAGCATTCCTTGATTGCTCAATCTAAACCTGTGAAGGGGGGACAAATACACTGGACCTCCAGTTACTTTCTTCTTCTGCATGCCCAAGACCAGGGTCAGTATGTATTAATAGGCAAGATAAGTGCCTACATAAATGTTTGAAAGACCTGGACCTGCCTGGCATAATAGGCACTGATGAAACAAATTATTTCCTATCCCGGTAATTCAGTGAAGGGAAGATTGCTGGGGCTCCGGCCATTAAAAGCCTCTCATTCTTTATGGTCTGCAGGGAAAACAATGCAAACCATGAGGTAACAGAAAACATTCTTGTTACTTTGGAACTCGTTTTAAAATTCTAGATCTTCTTCTGTTGTGGAAGAAAAATCTCCTCCAGGTAACACCTGGGAGAGCACTTTTCCCTATGTTTCAGTTGCCTAGTGGGATAATCGGCCATCTCCGCTGACTCCTGACACCTGTATACTGCTTAATATGGAAAGGAACAATTTCTTTCCTAGCTCCACAGAGGCCTGTATACTCTATACATACAGAGATTAAAATACAACTTAGTTAAGTTTGGGCGTTAAAGAACAGAGGTTACAAGGAACAAGTCTGTTGAAATTGAGTACTTTACATTTTCATGCAGAAAACTAAATTCCCTCCAGCCTTCTGCCATTTCCTTTACCTAGAGTCCCCCAGTGTACCTGGATTTCCTTCTATTTAACAGAACAGAACTGATTCGCTTCATACCATCAACTTCACTGCAGAACACAATGGAGTGAACTCAGCCTTGTTAATTACAATCTTCCCTGAGTGGGAAGATAAAAAGCAGCAACACAGGTGCTGAACCCCTGCCTGGCACCATATGCAGAAATAGATCACCACCCTTAAGCACAAAACCTTTTAAAAACATGAAAGCATACAGAAGTAGTTGATATCTTAGCTATTACCCAAAAAGCACCTTGCCAGGAAAACCTAGATTGCTGAAGTCGCAACAAAGGAAAAGCATATTTATTCAGTAGGAACACTCCCAAATCACCTTTATTAACACCCCTACATCTCTAAACACAATTGTTATTTGGTATTCGTTTGAGGATTAATAGTGTTGCTGTGGGACTCAAGCTAAACTTAGTCTGCACAGTCCTGAAAGCAGTCTCTTTTTCCATGGATGCAGGAACAGCAGTACAGGACCTCCACATATTAATCTAAAGCACAGGTTTTCCAAGTTTCATTTAAGCAGGCCACTAACAGGTAAGGCATGAGGATAGAGCCTGGACATCACCACTTATTAACATTTGCTCTCTTCTCCTGCTATGCCTTATACAGATTAAGTTAACTCTGTTTCTCCCGAATTTAATTTCAGTTGCTGTGCTTGCCCAGAAATTCTATTACACTAAAAAGAAAAATCACACAAGAGGCATCAGTGGAGCAGAAGCTGTCTTAGAACCTGTTCCTTGAACTTTCCCTCCCTCATTCTCCATGGTCAGCTAAGGAGTCCTCATTACCTATCCCCATCTCACCACTTCTTCCATTTGCAATGAGGCTCAATCCAGAGCTTCATCAATCAATCAACAGCTCTGGGATATGCTGCCACAGGAGTCTGCCCAGAGACAGATGCAAGACCCAGCCCACCTCCCTCATTATCTCTTCCAGACAGCCCCTCTTGTGCTGTAGGATTGCTGAAGACAAGACTGCAGGTCCTATGGTCTCGTACAACCTGCTGTTGCTACAGCAAGTTACATTAATAACATACTCGTGTGTAACTCATTTATCCTCCACAAACAGGCAAACTAGTGATTCTCTAGACATATGTTACTTCAAAATAACAAAAGAACCCCCACTCCCATAAAGTGTGGGAAATCATATAGGAGGTTTGAATCAGTGCAAAAAGCAGTTTGGCTTCTGCCCTAAAGAAAGTTTTAGTACTTACTGTCACATATAATTAGATAAAATATGAATGAAACATTAAAAATATGGGATTATCAGTAACTAGGAACTGCAAGTCATACAGAAGGATCCAAGTTGAAACAAATAAGCAGAAAACTCTTTGTGTTAGGAGATTTATATAGAAAGAAGTAGGAGGTGGATAGCTGGGGTAACACATTTATTGTGTTCTGAAAGATTCATACGACAAGATAATACAACAACCATAAAAGGAGTTCCAGTGTGCTGAAATGGGCATTTTTGAGTTTTCTCCCAAAGTTCATGGTAGTCGTGGCTAATACTAGTGACTCTAATTCTACAGTCTGCTGTTAAATCTGATTTCATGAAAGAAACTGTTTCAGCATTGATCAATACCTGGGCATACGTTTGCCAGTAGAATTGTAGGGATGACAAATTAAATAAGCCACTTAGAATCTAGAGGATCTGTAACTATTCTGCCAATTTAAAATAACCAAATAATACCATGATAAAATCCATGACAGATTTTTAGACTTACTCAAGAATCTAAAGATTAACTACACAAAGAGGTTTTAATTAGTGCTTTTTTATGTATTTGCTCTGTATTTATCTCAGACCCATGTTCTAGAGTAGTATGTATCAGACTACTTTTGTATGTTGACTGTTTAAAAAAGAAAAGCAACTCCAAAACCCCCAGAAGACCCAACAAAATGAAAAGCTCACACTATATTAACCATAGTGACAGCAAAATTAAAGAACATCAAATTTCTGTTTGTGTATATTTTCTAAAATTCATTGAGGGAAATATATAGATGATCCTTTGTTTAACAAAACATTTAAGAATTGAAGTGCTTTTACATCTCTGCTTTTTTGTTTTCCAACCAATTAAAAATACCATATCTACCTGGTTATCTAGCATTTACATCAAATAGTGAAAAAACAAATTACATAACCCTTCTAGTAAGCAAAATGACTTGTTACAGCTTCTTTTGCCATGTCATTAGAGTTCCTTATATAAATTTGGAAAACACTTGTTTACAAATTTAAATTGCAATTAAATCTTCAAAGGGATGAAATGGTAAGTAGAACAAAGGAACTGTCCAGACACTGCATTAGTGTCTTTGATCTTCTTTATAATGTAGTCTTAATGCCAGATATAGAGATTAGGGGGGGAAGAAGGGGGACTAGAAGCATGTACTAAATAACTAAATTGATCAGAAAAAGCTATCAGAAGTTGCAAGGATTTCCATACCATTTTTTCCACTACAAAGTTATTATGGGAAGATCAAAATACGAAAACATGTTACAATTTAATCCACCTAGAAAACAAACTACAGAAGGAAGATCTTTCCTTCTGTGTCTGGTTCTAACTGTGGACAAGTCTGAACTTGTCTCAAACTTGCTTAGGCTTGAGCCTAACAATTACATTACAGCCTGCCATTCTGCTAAAGGACTCAGAACGTAAGGTTGATTTTGAAGTTATGATTGAAAAACAAACTCAGAGGCTGGTTTCGCCTTGGTTCAGAGAGGGAAAAATTCAAGATGCACAGGTGATGTAGATCAAAAATGTAAACATTACAGAAAAATGTAGGTTCTACTTTCTGCAACCATGTGGGCTCAGTCTTCTTCTTGCTCTGAGTATGCTCCTTGGAAGAGAGAGACGGATGGACAAGTGTCTTCATTCCCTCTCTCTACTAAGCTTTGGGTTGGGGGTAGTGTCAAGGAGAGGGAGGGAGTACAGATTTTGGGTGTTCAAGAGTTCTAGGATGTAGTCTAAAATCTTGGAGTAGGTGTCCCTGCTCATCCTGGAGCAGCTTATTACTGACTTTATTAAGGCTTTCCCTTCCATCTCTTAACCCTTGCAAACCCAAGCACTAAAAGAATCTATCCATAGCTGTGAGACAGATTGGCAGGTTCCCAAACAAAGGAACGCTCTTATTTGAAGCTCCTGGATAAACAGCCAGTCTTTGCTGATTCTTTTCTCTGTTTTAGTATAATAAAAAGAAATTAATCATACCTTGAGGATGTCTCTACCTTATGTTTCCCCCAG
Organism: Dicrurus megarhynchus; assembly: GCA_013399195.1. Lineage (NCBI taxonomy): Eukaryota > Metazoa > Chordata > Aves > Passeriformes > Dicruridae > Dicrurus > Dicrurus megarhynchus. The sequence continues at coordinate 15,331 of VXAD01006098.1, forward strand.
AAACCCTGACACAGATGCCAATCTATGCCAGTGAAAAGAGACAATCTACACACAAAAAACTGGCAGAAAAGACTCAACAGCTTGACCACAGCACCAAGAAGCCATACACATCGATAAGGAGCTGGATAATCATCCCAAAGACGGAAACACAATGGATAAAAGTGAGAATAGCAGTAATGGTAAAAAAAATTACATATTACTTACTTCAACCTAAGATTTCAACCTGGGAACTGATCTTCCAAGCAAAATAATTATCTGAAATGTCCAGGAACGCAAGGATGATCTTACACATTTTACCCAATAGCAAGCTCTCTTTGCATAGCATAATAATCCTGAATGCCTGGACAAGACAAGGGTAACATTTTCAAGCTGTAGCTATGGAAAAACAAAGCAATTGCTGTGAAATGTAACAGTTTAAACACAGTAGAAGGTTCCTTCTATTATGTCAAACTGAAAGCAATGACAGCACTGTACCACTTTCTGTGCTTTCTATTGACCATGCTGCACAACTTTCTGTGAGGTCAATGGTAAGAAAAAAATGCCTCAAGTGGAGGAGTTGTCATCTCTTTCTCTTTCTTTAGGAAGAACAGGGAGAAAAAAAGGGAAAAAGATGAAGTCACAATGGAATAATAGGGAATGAGAAAGCAGATGACACTGCATCACAAAAGGGACTTGTTCTCTACAAATAAGGTACTCTAGAAACTGTAACACACAGCATAAAACAAATGAAAGAGTAATATATAATCAAACTAGAGAAAAAGCAGCGTACGGTAAAAGAAGAGCTATGACATGGAAATGCTGGCAGTCAGAGGTGGAAGTTGTCAGTCACATTTCTTAAACCCACCCTTTCATACTAAAAATACATGAAAGTACATTTTTCTCATCTCTGAATAGAGAGGCACCTGGGGTCCCATCCTCAGCTGGTAGAAGTGACGGCAATCCTGTGAATTGTATAATTAAGATCACGCATCTGCTTCACTGAATCAAAATCACTGAAACTTAATGGCAGGATTTAATGACCTTTCTCTCCTAAGAATGAATCAGTTTATTGTACTTTTCTAAAGCCAGGTGCAAAAGAATATAATTAGATAGCAATCTAACTGCAGTATAATTAAACTCACAAGCCTCCTCAATTAACTTCCAACAATGTATCTTCACTGCAAGAAGTAATAAAATTATGGTTTTTTAATTACAAAATAAATTCTTCATGTGTCCCTTAGATCACAAAACACATAACTAAGATCTTGTTAGTTAAACGTGTTAAAAGTCTTGTTAGTTAAAAGTGTAATTTTAAAATGAGCAAAAGCGTGCTGCAGGCAGCAGGTTGCTTGCTTTCCCCACACCCCCATTCAGCTATTTCAACATGTAAGGCAAATGTGTCACTTTTGGTCCTGTAAATGTACTAGGGAAAATACACAGGAAACAATTATAAATGGGTACATGATAGATTCTTTATTCTCTTCAGGCTCAAATTCATTACTCCCATTGCTTTAATACAGAATAAATGTCTCTATATTGTTACATATATTAAAGCGCACATTTAGGAAGGCTGGGAGAAAAGAGACAAATTATCTTTCCCCTCTACGATCACTCTCTCATACTGAGAGAGCAAAGATCACAGCTTTAAAGGACCAGGACTGCCTTTTTGCATACTGTTTGGCACAAAATATCCATAAGCTGTGACTAAGCTTTGTAGGCAGCATAATTATAAATTAGCAACAATAAATCACAGAATAGTTTGAGCTGGAAGGGACTTAAAAGATCACCTAGTTCCAACCACCCTGCCATGGGCAGGGACACCCTCCATTAGACCAGGTTGCTCAAAGCCTCATCCAAGCTGGCCTTGAGCACTTCCAAGCATGGGGCATCCACAACTTCTCTGGGCAACCTGTTCTTTTGTCTCACCACCCTCACTGTAAATAGTTTCTTCCTAGTATTTAATCTAAACCTACTCTCTGCCAGTTTAAAGCCATTTCCCCTTGTCCTGCCACTACATGCCCTTGGAACAAGTCCCTCTCCAGTTCTCTTGTAGACCCCTTCAGGTGCTGGAAGATGCTGTAAGGTCTCCTCAAAGCCTTTTCTTCTCCAAGCTGAACAACACTAACTCTCTCAACCTGTTTTCACAGGAGAAGATCCAGATCTCTCATTACTCTATGCCCCTCCATGTCTTTCTTAAGTTGGAGGCCTCAGAGCTGACATCACTCCCTAAGTTGGGAGAAAAGTACAGTTCCTTTTCCCAGAGTTTTTCTTAAGTTTTTATGTTACATTATGTAAAAGCTCATGGCCGCCAAGACGAGGCAGTGAATCAGCATTCTCAGAGCAGACATGTCTTATGTGTTGTGTCCTCCTCCTTCCCAGCCCCCCATTTTTTAAGCACCACCTGCTTCACCCCTTAATCCCTTCATAATTAAGACTAGCTACTTTGCACCAGTGCACTTTTGCCTTCCTAAGGGGGGGCAGGGGCAGGAAGTGTGTGTCATATGACAGTGGAAACTTCCGCTAGTCTTCCCTAAATAAACTTGACCTACTCTTGGATGCATCTACCTGCAACACAATTGTATTCCTATTTAAAACCAATAAAAACAAAGCTCATTTATATGAATATTATTTGAAAACAATGCATTTTAATAGAGACAATGGCCATGTATTCTGTTGCACTGGCCCTATATTCAAGATGAAAAAATTTTTATTTTTTAAAGGAAATATACATATACTGCAAATATATTTTGAAGAATAGATATTTTCTTTAATATATATACTTCAAATATATTGAGAAAGAAGCTTGTGTGAGTGCCACTTCACTTCCTGCAAATGCACTGCCTTACAGCCAGGAAGTATTGCTGCTGTGGGTTGCTCTGATAAACCTGGAATTTGGAATTAGTGTGACAGTAATTCTCTGCACAAAGGCCACACAAAATACTTCTCAGTCAGAACAGCACCATCAATCTGGGCCTGTCCAGCTCCAAGTTCCATTCGTTTTTCCCCATAAGCTTTTTTTTGCCAGCACCCTGAGCTGTGAAATGAAGCACTTACTATTCTGCTCCTAATGTTAAACTCCATGCTAAGGCCTTCAGAATTTTTGGCATCATTAACTTCGTGGCTTTGCCCACCCAGTGTTGTGTAAAATGCCATTACAAAGAAATGTGTTTGTTTAGTGGGGCTCTGAGTGGAGGTACCTGGGCTTTAGGGCCCTGGCTATCTGTGTATTTCTTGTAGAAACAGGTGGCACACCCCATGCAGCCATCCTAGTGACACAAAGACCATGCCTCTGGAGGAGAGGCTATTTATTGGACCAGGAGACAGAGACTGGCACTTCCAGCCACACCATACAGTCTCAATCTTTAAGGTCCCTGATTCACCCTGAAATACCAGCACAAAATGGTAGCTGCCACAGGCAGAGTATGGGCTTTTTTTTCCTTGAAGGTCAGCTGGGAAGATAAGCCCTGAACCAAAGAGGGTGAGCTTCCATGACAGCTGTTGTGGGCACAGGCAGTGGCAGGCCAATGGGTAAGAGAAAGAAGGGGTTTAGTTAAGCACATGGCATGAGTTGCTATGCCCCTGAGGTTGCATTAGACCACACTCAAGTGGCAAGAATATCATTCAAACCTCCAACCTAGAATCTTTACAGATCACCCAGTGTGAAATAATGCCTATTTTAACTCAGTACCTTAAGAAGGTCTAGAAAATGAGCACCAGACAGTCCTTGTCTTCTCTTCACTTTTCCACTACCTTAAGTTAGAATATTTTATTGAGGAACTTGTTGCAAGATGGACATAACACAATGTACTTTTCTGAAATAAACCAGAATTCCAATGCTTGCATCTCTGCTAATAACTTCCATTCACATCTTCATCCCTACTCAACTTAATCATTAAAATCCTTCTCTCTTCTTACCCTCCACATCCTTCTTACCCATCCCTCATCCCACATGCAGCACATAACTACGACCAAAATACTGCTGCTCCCTTTTCAGGACATGTCCATGCTTCATATTTCTGTGCAGAACTGCACACAACCGAGAAACCTTCTAATTCTGGATCTAGGTCTAAATTCTGGTTCCCATCTTTGAGCCTCTCCCAAATGAGTACAAACTATTATCATTACATACTCTTCTTTATTCCTTGTGCTTACTGCAGGCTTCATCTGTATTGCTGATTACCTGTGCTTCTCTGTTTTTTGAAGCAATTTAAAACCAAGAGAATGCATTTTTCCTCCATCTGTAGTATTTGACTTCCAGTTTCCTGATAATATCTGTTATTTAGCTGTGCAAAGACCTTACTTAAGTCTTCAAGTCTGCATTGTGATTCAGTTTATATGAATGTATGAATGACATTATTCAGCAGCTTTTTTTTTTTTAAATCAGTCAGGCTATTCAAGTAATTGCTCCTTCTTCACCGTCATCTTTTCTTTGCTATCAAAGCTTCTGAACCACCTGTCCCACTGCATGACTGAAGGATTTTCTCTTGCAAGAGCACATGGTTCTTCATATGCACATAATAGTGCACAGCACTGGTTAGATAATTACATGGCAAACATCATTCTCTCCGATTATGACTTAGATTCCTTCCTCCCACAATAATAAGTTAATAGCTGCTATCTACCTAAAATACTTTGAGCACAAGATAACCTTCTGTTCCTGGTGTAATTGCCCCTCTAACTCTGTAATGTACATACATTTTACTCGTCTCTAAGAAAAATCTGGATGTGTTTAAATACAACTACCTCTGATCACTTTTTACTGAAAATTCAGCATGCACCAGCCCAGCACGCACCAGAGAAAGAATACAAAGTATCTAAGGCCTTCAGAAGATCTTCTAACTATACACATTTGCCCCACATCATCCTCTAAAAATCTGTCTTAGCGTGATCTGAAATCTACTCTGTGCATTTAAGAATATTTTAATTCAAATGAGAAACATAGAAAGAGGAATTACATAAGCACCTAAAATGCCTGAGCCAACATCAGCTTGACAAGTTACTACGAAATCCACCAAAAGCACAATGAAAACAGTTATTCCAAGGAAACTATGCAGAAGTATTTAAAAACTTCTAGAAGGTTAAGAGCAACCTCTTTGTAACCACAAACCTGCATCACCTTAGTCTCACCCACGTGGCAAGGCAATTTCCAGGTGAAGAAACTGGTGAAAAGACAATTGAACAAACAGGTAAACACAGAAAAATCTAACTCCTTACTGAAGAAGCAAACATAGAAAGCGTTACCTCCCTTCAGCTACCATTTATAAATATTTACAGAGTATATAAATCATACAACCTTTTAAATTCATACCATATGTAGTTTTAAGCTATGCTTTCCATGCTTTACTTACAATTTATATGTTAGTAACTTTAATTAATGGGCAATTATTAAATACAATTTGAAAGCGTAGCACAGGTACTAAAGAGAGACAACTTACGTATTTGGATGGCTAAAGAGGAAGGGTGCTGCACAAGTTAATGCAAAACCCAGAGAGAAACCAAGACTGTATAAATGCAAAGAAAAAACAGAAAGAATAGTTCAAAATAGAGGAAGAAATAGATTGGAGAGGATCTGGTCCTAACAACTTCATTGATCAACAAACAAAAGTGGCCCTTTCAGCAAGAAAGCACATGAAAATAAACTGTGCTGCCTGCTATGTAAACATTTTGTGCAAACACTTTTCTCTGGGAAAATCAACACCGTATCTATAGGCACTTCACACTTGTATGAATATCAAAAATGTTTTCTGAGTATAGCTTTAGGTCTCTCTCTGCATCACTAGAGTTCTAGTTCCTGTGTACTTTTGTTACGTTCTTGGTGGACAGCAAGGATAATTGCAGGCTAGAGTATATTAGTGGGGATAGCAGGACAACTTTACATAAACCAAACCCTAGAAGACCAACAAGAAAACCCAGAAGTAAGAATTCTTCCTGACAGCCTTCCTTGCTTCAGAAGGAACTGACTGCTCAAGACATAGCATTGCCTTCCATTTCTGGAAATGACACATGGCATTAGACCTCCTTTAGTTCTTTATACCCCCAACCTGATTCTCTGAGCTCCCTGGATTCTCCTTCAGTGACTAGAAATGCAAAGATGTAAAATAATTATCCAGGAATTGGATCCCTGACTACACAGCTCCTAAGCCTGAAAGCTCTGAAAGCCCGTTAATTGGACAGCAGACTAAATGGGAGAAGCTATTTTAGCTGGCCATCGGATATGCACACAGAACCATGACTTCTCCTTTCCTCTGTAAACCTGTCTTGATAAATTTTACTGCTGTATTATTATTTGGCTGCTGTAAAAGCCTGGGATTTTAGCTACAAGCATGAGATATCTTTCAACAACCAGCTTACATAAGAAAACATGACAGATAATGTGAAGAAAATATAACAAATTCCTAGTACTTTATAAAACTATTTGCAGTGGAGTCTTTCTTGTCTGCTTGGGGATCCAGTAGTGGATCCTTCACTTTATCATTAACCACATGCCATTAATATAAACACAATAACATTTTGCTGGAATAAGTAACAAAGAATCAAAAAGTTCAAGAAATCGTACAGAGAAGTAATTAATTAACAAGAGCAGCGTTTTAGAAGCCCTTTTTATTATCCAGAGATTTTAAATCCTACCAGCACAGAAAAGGTAAAACGCACCCAAGCGGGAGAGGGAAAATTGAAGACACTGTAAGACCTGTATCATCATGGTAGGATGGCACTTCAGGACGTACCACTTCATAATTGTTGCATTCTTGCACTTGTTTTACACTTTCTGATAAGAACATTTGCAACAAGATCCTCACTGCTGCTGTTCTCTTTCTTTGTACGAAGTGAAAAAGGGAATGAGAGACAGCACAAGAGAAAGAAAAGGGAGATTCACTGTTAAAGTACCATACAAGCACTTGCTAAATATGTCTTTTACAGTTACTCACCTGCAACACTTAACCACAACATGGATGTAGAAGTATAATGATGATAGCCTAGTTAGATATGATTTTAATCCATGGACCTCAAAGATGACTAAGTAATATTACCTCTGTCATAAAGAATCAAACAAATCCAATAATATGCTCTGGGTTTTGAAGAAGGTCACTGTGACATCTGATACTAAAATCCATATTTGTCAGTCCTCTCTCCCCATTTCTCACACAAGATGGGTTTAAAGCATGCAGCAGCCAAAAGGTCCAGTTTAGACAGCAGTGATATGACTACAGCATACTACCTATAAAAAATTTGGCTTTGCAACTGTGCATTTCTATGACATACAAATATAATCAGATAAAACTAGCCTGCCCAGATCTCATATTTATCTCAAGAGGTATTTTCTAATTAGAAAGAAAGAATTAATTTTACCCTGAAAACACTTTCTGAATCAAAGGCTGAGTACATTCTTTCTAAATCCAAATTCCAGGATTGCACTAAAACAAGCTACTAATTTATACATAAATTTCTAAATATGGCAACATTCCTTCAAACCTCCTGGCAATCTCTGGCCAAGGTTGTGTCACATCCTTCACCCAGCACATAGCCTAAGCAAAACACGTCAAAAGTTCAACACATTTCTGTACTGTACTAGTCAGCGAGGCATATCAGGATAGCAAAGGCAAACTCATCTTTCCACTAGGGCACTTCAGAACAGAGAGCAGACTCAGATTATACTTGTACTGCTTTGTAGGGCTCATACCACTAGCCCTGTGAAAATAAGAAGATACAGAAGAAAAAAAACAGAGCAAGAATTTAAAAACATGATTTGGGGTTAGAGGTCTTTGTTTTAGCATGTTCTGCATTTTATATCCTCATGGCTGCAAAACTGTCAACGTTAAAAAGCCTTGTTAGACTGGCCCTAGATTTTAGAGAAGGTCTCTCATTTGTATCTCATTTCCAAGCCCCACAGTATGCTATTTTCAGTTCTCAGGTGTAGCATGAAGCCACTCAAATTTTCTCAGCCTCAGCAAAGTGAATTTCAACCTGTGACAGGAGTCATGAAGCTGAAAACAGTACAGGTTCAAAAGTGTGAAAGAGAAGCACTGCATTTGATTTCAGACATTTACTTACTTAAATCTGATATACCAAATAACTCATTCCACACATGCATTTTCTCTCCTTGTAGTATAAAAAGCATGAAAGAGCTATTATTTTGAGCTTTGTGCACTCTTGTTAAATATTTAAAAATCCTATTATAAATTACAACCCTGCCTTTTTCACTTGACCTCCTCTTCATGTGGTCTTATTAACGCAGCAGCTGAAACTTCCATCGTGCAGTGAAATAAGCGGGTTATCACTGGCTGGTTCAATTACTCCAATATCCTCCTGACCCTCTGCAAAGTCCTCTCTCCTGCTTTCCATAGTAGGGCAATGGTGAGCTCCAGAAGGCAGTACAGAGACAGCACAAACCCCTGGATAACTAGAGTGAATCCTGATGCCTCATAAAGCACATGTGGATGGACACTTCTCATAAAACAATTACACTAAATCAGCTCCAAAACAGTAGTTTTACTCTGTCCTTAGGGAAAAGGCGAACATAGAACAAAACAGTCAGTGCTCCTTGGTAAAGCACCAGCCTCAAACACAAGGAAGATGCTGCCCTCTCCAGCAAGACACTGCTTTGGTGTGATGGCCACAGCACTGCTGCTGCAGTGAGGTAACATCACTGTGTGTTCTCCATCCCCACCTTCCCACTGCAAGACTGACTCTATCCAGATTCCTATCTGGATTAGTAACCACATGAGTAGCTAGCAAGGAGAGAGAATGCTGACCAAGCTGCCAATGCCATTTTGGCAAGTCTTGTACACCACATCACAGGTAACACAAGTCTTCCTCACCACTGCCTCCCACCATGGAGACCTCAGACCACCTGACTCTGGGATGGCAGGTGTCACTGTGGCAGGGAAAGGGCACTGGGCTAATGCTGTGACTTCCGATGATATTCCTCTGATCACAAGCTCCGGTCAAATGGCACATGCTGAGGTGCTGCCTCTCTGCTCTGGCAGATGCAGCTGGCTTGAGGATGCCAGAAGGAGTGTGCCAGCTGCATACAGCAGAAGGAAGAAGTCAGGTGCTGCAAGCCTATGAGACACAGGCCTCGAGAAGGAGTCATCCAATATCTGAACTAACCACAGCTCTCACCACAATACCTGACCGGGGTGAGTGTAGCCACCGCAAGCTATTATAGCTACAATGAACAACTGGCTGAGGATGCAGAACATGTGTCAGCAACAGCTCAAAGAAGAATTGCTAGGACAGTGAAATGCCTCAAAAACACTTTCAGAGGCCAGGAGTGCAAGCAGCTGGTTGAGCTACCTGTGTAGGTAAAAAGGGAGCAGAAAGCTGCACATCAAAGCTTTTTATCAGAGTAAGAATCAAGAGAGGAAAGAAGGTACAATTATATCTGGATGCATGAAGAAATGGAGAATTATTGCAAAAGGAGAGAAATGCATTATGAGCAAAGCTCCAGTGTTAAAAAGTCACATGGGATTCTCAGATGAGAGACAGAGTAAGACATCCATCTGTCATTATTACAGGACATTCACAGTTTTAAACTGAAAAGCAGGACTACACAGGATAGTCACTTAATCTGGACCTGGAGTAGAATGAGTATGATAAGAGGCAAATACACAGTTCAGATCTTCCTCTCTTTCAAAGAGAGACACTGTTCTTCAGATTTCCAAACCTTTCACTTGAGAAATGACTGGCAGCCATAGGAAGGAAAACAAATAAGCTGTTATGAAATTTTTAGCACCTAGTACAAGTATAGCTGGTGTGTTCCTGGATCAGCTCTTCCAATAAGAGCAAAAAGTAATCCAAGAGAAAAGCACCCACAGGCTTAAAGATAAAATTTATGTAAAGTAAAATTTATTATTTTTATTACACATATGAATTTGTTTACATGGAACATACGGTTACTTCTTTAGAAAATATTTTTAACATCAATTACTATTACTCTCTGTCTGGTTGACTGTCTCATCTAGTTCATTCACATGAATGCTGCCAGACATATTCAATATGTTTAAGTATAACGGCAATTCCTTTTCAGCCCATGAACTCTCTCTACTATTTTAAAGTAAATATCAGAGCATTTAATTTTCACAGTTGTGCCTTGAACCACCCAGAAACTTGTGGTGTTTAGCTGTGACCTCTACCCAGTACCTTGATACATTTACACATAATACTTTTCTTTTGCCCACAGTTGCATTAAGATTTACAAAGTTGACTCATGCTGCTGTGTAAAAATGCTGACAAAAATTATTTTTCTGCTCTGAAGAAATCTGTGCTTTATACTTGCATGTACTTCTTGAACATGAAATTGCACTACTCAGGCATAGCATGCCTTAAGGACAATATAAAATGGCATAAACAACACAATTATGTAGAAAAGTCTTTTTGAAGAAAATCTCTTAAAGTGTTCAACATGAGAAATTCAACAGCGCTTTTAAATGCATAGCTTTTACTCTGTCTTTTCAGTTGGAATACAATACCCCAGCAGAGCACACTGGAACATACCATACAGGATTCATTTCTCTGTGGGCATCTGAAAGTTTTTTAGAAGCAATTAATAAACACATTCAAATGTATACACATTTCTCCTGGTGCTTAAGGAGATACTGGAAGTAGAGCAGTCTTTCAAGCAAATTGCTACTGTTTTGTTAGTAAACTGCTGTAACTGTACTCTGCAAAACGTGTAAGTGGGATTGAAAACTTCAGATTTCTGGCCGGTGCTTAGATGTACTTAACTGAATTTGACAGCATTAGACACATACAGGTTGAATTGTTTTTGCCAGCAAGGCTCCATAACTGCAGTAGCATGCACTAAATTAAGTCTAGAAGGAAAGGGAGGGTAAAAACAAAGGTTTGCTGGCATGCAAATACCTACCACAAAAATCTTGGATTGTACTACTAATTTATCAAAACAATACTTTTTTATTATTATTTTTAGTAGTGGGACACTGTTCTGAGAGACTGTAGAAATAAAACACACAGGTGAAAAACTGAAGAAAAAAGTGACTCAAGAATTGAGTACAGGTAAAATTTTACATTCTCTCACTAGCCAATAGATATTCATCCAGAAGAAGAATTTGTTCAAGACTTGGGGAAGTAACAGAGTTCCTGATCCAAATATACATTAGCAAAACACATTTATTGACCTAAATTTTTAACACATACTGAGAATGTATTTACTCATCTTACTAGTCAGAGAAGCTACAAGATTCACATGTACATATACCACTATCCAGCTAATCAGAATCTGACACTGTTTTCCATCAGTTCAACGAAGCAATAAATGATCCAAATTCTGTATCATGTGAAGTTCCTGCTTAAAGAACAGGAGCTCCCATCATAGTAGCTATACAGATGTATTTCGAAAATTAGTTTAAATAACAGTCTGATGCTGTAGTCTTAATACTGACTTCAAAAAATCCCCGAGAACTGAGCCACAGATTTATTTATTTTGCCAGGCAGCTTCAGCCATGCATCCATTGGGACAGCACATACACAACACTTGCCAGAAAGCCTCATTCACAAGCATCATGAACTCAAATTTCCCACTGTATTCCTTTACATACAAACGTATTTGCAGCCAGCATTGCCTCTTTTAAGTGTATTTATTTAAGGCAGATTTTAATTATCCTGGAAGCCTGTTTTTTTCAGTTAGTTTCAATGAGCATATGTCTCCTGCTTATTTCATCTCCCTGTTTTATAGATGACATAAAATGCTTTCTAAACGTTCTGATTTTGCAGAAATATTTGTACCACGTGCTTAGTCCTGTGTGCCAAAGCCATGAGGTTCTTTAGAAAACAAAAGCAAGATTGTAAAGGTGAGCAAGACCTGTCTATGCTAAATCTTTTAGGTTGATCCAAACATCATTTATAACTCGCGTGAAAAGTTTCTTCTGTTCTTTGGAGGCCAATTAATTTTATCCAGAGAGAGGTATGAACAACTAAGTAAGCCATAACTGTTGCAATAGAAAATGCTCACTTTAAGTGAATGAATGCTGCGTTTGCAAAGCTGCAGAAATATTTTAGCGGATCCAATTTTAAGCGGCTCTCGATGGATCCAGAGCTCTGCCGGAAGCCGAGTGCCAGGGTCGCTGCTGCTGGAGGCGGCTCCTGCACTCCGGCAGCCTCCAGGACAGGGGTGGCGATGCCGGCTCCGGCTCGCACCGTCCCGCTTGTCCTCGGGAAGCAGCGGCTGGAGCCCGACCGGGCTGGGGGACGGCCAGAGGGGCAGGACACACAAAAATACCTCAAACAACCAACACACCCCTATGGGACTAACTTAACACTGAGTTGTCAGCCAGCTACCTGACCGCCAAACGTCTAAAGCCAGCACGAGGAGAAAGCGGCCGCCAGCATCCCAGCCATAAGGAAAGCCAACGGGATCCCGGCTCGGGATGGAGGACGGGGCGCAGGGCGAGGATACCCCGCGGGCCGGGCCGGGCCGGGTCATGCCGCGCTCCCCGAGCTGAGC
>VXAD01006098.1:27828-118552 GCA_013399195.1 Dicrurus megarhynchus
AGGTCCGGGCGGCGCCGCTCAGCCCGGGCCGCCCCGCGGCCGAGCCCTGTGCCCGCCCCTGCCCCGCTGCACGGGCCCTGTCCCGGGGAGCCCCTCAGCGCCAAGGCCTCCTCAGCTGTTCCTCGTCGTCTGCCCCGCATTGCACCGCAGGCCGTCACGGCTGTGCCCCGCTGAGGGGAGGCACACCGGCGGAACAGGCTCCCCACATGAGCAAAGGCGTACCTGGTGTATCAGCGGCACAGTGAAGTGCAAGTGCCTGAAATGAAGTACCTGTGGATGTCAAATTCTACCCCCTCCTATGGCAGAAGCATGGGAATACATCCAGAGGAATGACAGAGGGTATGCTGTTGTGTACTTAGCAGCTTAGGTAAAAATTATATTTTTTCCCAGCACATAGGTCTATTACTATTAATTACTATTACTATCACTATCACTATCACTATTACTATTACTATTACTATTACTATTACTATTACTATTACTATTACTATGTGGAGTGACCATACACAGTTCACACTGCAGCACAGATTTACTCCAGGTTTGCTCATGCCTGTGTAACTTCCACGCTTTGTTACCAGTCCACGTTAACTTCACTCATGGATGGGTCCAGAATACTTGTTTTAGCAAGGCTGCTTTCTCCCTGGCTCATTATCCGTCTATTTATCAGTCAGACACTGTATCTAATTTGAGTATTTGATACCACTGAACGATACCAGGACACACTGAGGACGCATAGCTTCTCAAGGCCCATGCTACTAAAAATAACAAAGCAAGACAGTAAAGGCAGATGGAAGAAGTATTGGACATTTGTTTATAAATTATACAAATGGGTAATAGTATGATTGAAGTAAAATATCCAAAAGGAAATGATTATGTGGTGTGGCCAAAGAAAAAAGAATATTTATAGCTAGAAAATAAGAGTTCCTTTTTTCCTTAAAATTTTGTAGCAAAGCATCAGAATTACTTATTTCTCAACTTTGCTTTTACAAAAAAATAGAAAACTAAGGCCACAGCAGCTTTAATTTGTATATATCTAATGAGGTTTTGCTTTAGCACACACACGCTTGTGGGTTTGAATTTGAATTACTGTAAGGCGTGAATTATCATTATTTTTTCCTAGGCAAACCTCTCTTCATTGTGATTTGACATCCCCTTGAGCTGGAATTTACCACTGACAAAAGCAGAACAGAGGTTGTCAGAAGAATAAATCCCTGCACTCGTGTAATTTCAAATGCAGAGACATCCTACCGTGACAAGATTTGAGCTCAGAAATGCTATCAACTTTTGCATGAAAAAAACACAAAGCCAAGTCCACCACAAATGCGTGAAACAGCTGAGAAATTTCTCTCACCATGTGAAACTATCAGTATAATTAGTAAATGTACTTTTGTGCAAATATAGGCAGGGCTTTTTAAAGCAGCCTAAGCAATTCCTATGAAGCATGATGAAAACTCAGCATCCAGTCTACTTTCAGGGGTATAACAATATTAACAACACTGTTTATGTACAAGCCTAATTAAAAATCTTACAGCAGCGTGTGCTGTTCAAATTACTGAACAACAGGAAATTTTACCAGATGTTTGCATGCTGAGTTTGATTTATCCTTTATATTTAGATACATTAGTTCTTTTTCCACACCAGGAATGCCCTTTACTGTAAAGAAAATCCAGCCAGTGTTTTACCTAACAAGTATTGGCAAACAACAAAACTAGTTCTTCATTTAAGAGAGCCATAAATAGGAAAACAAACCTATAAGCCTTGAGTTCCACAGTAACATGTCCATCTCGTGGCATGTTTGACAGGAAAAGAAACCAGTCACTTACAATATCCTCCTGCAACATGCAGTGAGGAAATCAGCATTTTAAAGGTGGATTTTATTAGAAAATTAGTATCCCATTGAAATTATGCAATTTAATTGTAAAATAGCTGATTATTTTTCTAACTACAGTACAACAGGATGCATTTCATATTGTCCTGCATATATCACTGATTTAGTGAAATCCCTCATCAAATTTGCCTTGCAAGAGATTTTGTTTCACTTCTATGTCTGAAGAGACTGACATAATTCAGACTTTGTTTTCTGTCTTGGAAGGGCTCAGTCAAGTTGTAGGAGCTTAGTTGTTGCTTGAGAAAGGTCATTGTCTCTCCCATCATGCTGAAATTAAAAACAGTTGGGTTTTGTTTGGTTTTTAAGAGGTCAGACAGAATAAAACAAAAGACAGATTATTTTATTTTTGAAACACTTATGCATTATCACACACTTCAGATTACACCATTTTCACAATAAAACAGCAGTAGGCTTCAAATAAATGTATTATGTTTATGTCATTGCACTGACTGTTTTTTGTCCTCTAACACAAAAGTGACAACATCCAACCTCGTGCCAGACTTCAGGGGATGTCTCTCTGCCTGGAGGGAGTAACTACATGCATTTTACAGATGGGGAATAAGGCAGAATTCTCCGTGATGATGGGTATCCTAAACTCTTACTGATTTTCCATGGAAAATAATTAGAAAAAAGTCTACTGAATAATTCAGAGAAGTGCAAACCATCTAAAAACTGTGAAATACCAGTGGAATCTGTTGGTCCTTTAGGCCGAATGATAGTTTAGCGGGATGAACTATAGCATGTGCACACACGCACTTTGGAGGAAAAATGGCAGGCTGCAGTGGGCACAACATTCCAGTTGTGATACAAAGTTAGATCTCCAGCAGCAGGTTAAATCTTTGTAGTAATGTGCCATGGATGGAAAAGCCAAGGATATGCTCTGTGTCTTCTTTTATAGGATTCAAAAACCACACTGTCATGTGTACTGACAAGACATCACAATTTACTTCCTTCCATTCAGATGTCATTGAGTTCTTTGCCAAATGCTCTATACTAAATGTTCAATTCCCAGAATATTGTGGGTTCTGATATTTGAAAGAAATATTGAAAATTAAAATAGAATATGCTCAATCTTCTTTCAGAGTTTTTCTTTAACCTTTAGTAAGTTCTTTTGATTTTCATCTCTTATTCTTTGTATACTTAATGTCTAGGGCAGTGTTGCAATTTAGAACATGAAGTGTGAAATGTCAATGTTACTACAGCGTACAACAGTGAGAAGATGCTACTTGCATTGTATATTTTACAGACAGGGATTGCAGTTTAGCCTGCAGTTTCATACAGTGGGGTTCTGGCTCCATGGGTCAAAAGGTACTAGAACAATACTAGAAAGATACTAGAAACAGTATAAAAAATAACACTGAGCTAAATTTTACAAATTATTATTATTATTAGAGAACAATATTACACACACTAGACCTTACCTCTTAACAGTAAGTAACACTTTTAGCTCCATTTTCCACTGGTGCTAGAGTGAAAGGGAATGTGTGACTCTGCCTAAAGCATCCCATAAGCTCATGGAGGTGAACTCTGATGGGGACTCTACCATGTTCCTCAGGAGATTGTTCCAGTGGTTAATTACTCTCATTGTAAAAAATGTCTTTCTTATGTCAAGATGAAACCTCTCCTGAAATCTCTTCTAAAATCTCCTTTACCTTCTTTGGTAAACCTTGGTAAAAAAATAGTGTGTAGCAGGGGACAGGGCTGTGTCCTCTGTAAAAATACGTAAAAAAATGTAAAAATAATTACATTATTTTTATCACATGTATGTATCTACCATGGGACAATATTTGCCTTTACACGTATATCTGATCCATAAAATCATATTAAGAGATGACAGTTCTGCAGAACAGAATTTTGATATTGGTTTAGGAGATGTTCTTAAATTTTCTGACAGGCTGTAAGGATGCATATACTAGGAACATGCAGAATTATATGGAACACAATCTAAGCATGTATTAATTTTACCTTCATGTACGTCATAGTAACTGTAACTGGATGTCATGCCAGGCCTGCAGCAGAAGACAATTCTAACCGAAAAAAAAATCCATCCAAAGAGGTTGCTCTTTGATGATTTAATCTGAATTTGAAATCTTAAATTTACATTTTTATCAGCAGATTTTCACGATTGTCCTAATGGTTCTGAAACTACTTTCCAAATTATCTTAATGGTCCAATGATAAAGTAGTTTCTTTTATTCTTTTCCTGCCATGAAATGTTTTTTTTTTCTCCAGCTGTAGTTAACAGAATGTAAGAATGAAGATACAAACCTTGTGTGGTATTTTTGACTGTGCTTAACTTTGTATGAAACATGCTCTGTGATGGAATCATGAGCAAAAAATTATTTTTTTATTATTGATATGAATTAAAAATATCTGCCTGATTCTTCTACATCTCTGTTTTCCTTCAAACATCCTGACTTCTCATAGCTGGGATCAGTGGAACTGAACTTTGTATCAGCTATCCAGCATTGATCACTATGCTCCTAATCTCAGAGAATCTGAACCAAGATCCTTTTCTGATGCCAATATCTCTATTATAATAATAAACTTCTGATTACCTACTGCAATAGTCTTTGATAAATATGTAATAGGACTGCCAGTGACACTATTACTCTGTGTTTTTACAACTCACAGAGGTCATTTAGAATATTTTTGAGAAGTGAAATAAATACTTTTTTCCCTCATTACTCAACAGATTTCTGACCATCCTATCAACTGAGTATCTCTTCCCCTCTCTCAAACATTTTTTCCAGTTTGCCTGGGATGAATAGGAATAATGTGAGGTGAACAATGGAGGAAGAGCAAGTGGGAAGGCATGTCAAATGGTTCACCACAATCCAATAAAACAGAGAGAGAGAGACTGAAAGTGAAGGTTGGATCAGACTAGAATTTATACATCAAGTGATTGCAAACTGCTGACACACATTCTGGGGCTTGTGGATACCACAGTGTGAGCATGTGTTGTCGTTAAACTTTTAGGACTTTCTAAAAGATATATATCCTGCCATAAAATACCCAGCATTCATTCATACAACTTGTGGGATAAAATGCTCTATTTGTCGAAAGAAAGGCTCATCTCTCATGTTAAAATACAAAAGAAACCCAGCATTTCTAGGTGTGTGTTCATGCCACCTTGACACAGCTTTAGAGTGATTCAGATGAACTGCCACTGTGCGAGCTCAGAGTTGATTCTCTCATCTTTCAACACCAGATGGCACACGACTAACCTTAGCTGCCTGAATGAAGGAAGGCAATTAAATGGCTAAACATACATTTATAGAACCATTTTAGATGTCCCAAAAGACCTGAGATACCAACATGAGCTGGCATGTATCACATAAGGTCTGTGGGAGTTCTGTGAAGTGTCATATTGGGATAGGCAGGATACCCTAGGACTTCTAAAATACTAGTAGATATTTAACATTAAGCACATGAAATATTCAGAACAGAAGTCACTCAGTTACCTACAGACAAACATCCAACACACTCGGAGGTTCCTGGGGAGTCTGAGGTGCCTCGATAGAGCAGAGAGGTACAGCACAGCTCCAGTGTGAAGCCTGCACTGCTCTGGAGCAGAAGCATCTCCAGACCAGGTGAGGCTCCTTGTGATATCTGAAGTGACAAGGTAGCCCCTGCTTTTCATAAAACTGAAACTGAACTACTTTGTGCAGCTAGGTGTGGGCTAAATGTCTGTAGATGGAGTCCCTGTTAAAATGTACTTATTGTCATGTCGTGTTTGCAGAATTCTTGCATGTTCAGCAAGTCTGCCTGACAATGTGCATCCACCACTGCCACCATCACCTCATTCCTTTTAAAGAACATCCTTGTCACTTTATGTAAGCTCTACATGTCCTGGTTTGTAAGTCAGGTTGCCACTAGGCTTTTGTTCAGATCAGCCATTAATGTTTAACAGCTTCAGTGGTGGTTCATGGAGTGTAAAACAGTGGTTTTATACTCCCAAAGCTTTCCACCTCCCCAAGAAGATAGCCAATATATTTCCTTCAGAAGTAGGGCATGGGCATTGCTACACAGTCAAAAACTAAATGCTGGACAATAAGTTTAACTCATGCAGATGAAAACTTTGTGCAAAGCCCTTAACCTGAGGACAAGGAAACACGCATTGCCCCTGCCTGCACCCTGTAATAGACTCACAGGCAGCTGTAAGTGCCCCGATGGCTGTGGCAGAGGGAAGTCCTTCCCCCAGTCAACCTCTGTGAAACTTAAAGTGCAATTTCTGATTCAGAGGCCCATCAGCTGATTCTTCTGGTTCATATGGTCTGTTTTTGGAATCCTTTTGGAGCTCCTCTGTATTGTACCCATGCACATGTTCTTTGGTCAAATTTTGTTCAGGTTTTCCATTTTTGCAGACAGCACTGCCTGTGTCCCGCAGCACAACACAAAGCGCAGGAGCTGCCCTGGTTCAAGCATGAAGTATTTATATACTCAGTGAGGAGAATCCTCCTGAACCTTCAAGTTGAACAGTCCCAGCCTTCTTAACCTTTCCTCAAATAACAATCTCACAATCATCTTCATCGTCCATTGCTGGACTTGCTCCAATATGTCCATGTTGGCCCAGAACTGGACCCAGCACTCCCTGCATGACCTCACCAGTGCTGAGCAGTGGGAAGGATCAACCCCCTTGGCCTGCTGGCACCACGCTGCCTCTTGCAGACCAATGCACCCCAAGGAACTGGCCTCCAGCTGGGTTCACACTGCTGATCGCAGCTCTTTGAACTCTATCATTCAGTCAGTAATTCAATCCACCTCTCTGTCCATTGATCTAGTGATGTGCCAGTCCTGCTGTACAATAAACTGTGCAATAAACTTTCAGGTTTGGCAAATACTGCAAAATGATGGTATATTAAGAAAGTTGACTTGGTGGATCTATACTATAACAAATGAATTTTTAATGGATCAAAATCAATCTTTGATACAGGTAAAATAATCATGATAGAGGTAAGAAGACATTCTAAAAGCAAGGATAGAATTTATGTTTCACATGTAGCTCAGAAGTAGATTTCTTTATAGGCTTAGAAAGCATTTGCCTCTGTATATGTGCATTGGGAATCTGGTACAAAAGCTATTGCTGAAAAGCATTTATTCAACTTCTTAAAGGAGATTCTTCTTTGAAATGCTATTGGTACTGATGAAAGGCCTAGCATATGGAATTATTGCTGCATTGCAGGATGCAATGCCCATTTCTGGGCCTTAAATCCTACATCTCCAGACTGAAGTGGGAGTGCATCCTGCCACATGACTGGGAGTGACTGAACCAACCTGGCAACATTCCTGACTATTATCTATATCACCAAGAGAAAAATTTAACTCTTTAACAAACATCTTTCAACAGCAGAAAGAAACAGATAAGTACTCCATAGTAATGTCCTTACATAGGTATTCAGTTAGCACCATGATGCAAAGATATGAATCACACTTCACTGAAAGGTTAGATTTAAAAAAATTTTCCAATTTATGCAAAACTCTTGAGATGGATCCTTCTAAAAAATTGAAAAACTCCTAAGAGTTTCTTTAAAAGGTGTTCACAGTAGAAAGGATGCCTCTTCAGAATCAGTCACAGAATCAGCAAACATCAGAATAAAGTTTCATTATCTTTTCTCTTAAAAAAAAAAAGTGAGTAAGGAAGAACTGCCAGCAATCCATCACAATGAGCAGAGTGTATTCAGAGAACTGGATGCCCAGTTAGAGTGACTTCAACCTCACTAAGAACACAACTGATTCCCAAAAATAGAATGTATCTAAAATTGAGCCTTCAAAACCCCAACTACCATAAGCCAAATCACTTGATATCGCATGTTATCTACTCTTGTGCCATCACTATTTAAAAAAATGTTTCCTCCTTCATGTCAGGTACAGCCATTTGCAATTTCAGATTCTCTCTCCTCTTTTTAGAAAGTGGCTGCTCTACAGCTGTTTGTTGTTCTGCACTTTGCTTTAGCTTGGTAAAGACATACATAGAAGAAAGCAGAACAACATCAACACGAGGATTCAAATTTTGGTTAGCTTCCAGTTTACCTGTAAGCTATACCACTAATTCGGTATGCCAGTATTCTGGGATAAGAGGTAGCTTGCTTATTGAAAATCTGCCACGCATTCTGATTTCATCTTTTGCTTAGTAATGAGTGGTGAGAAACAGAGCAAATATTGAATAGTTCCTAATTTTTTACTTAATTCATAAATACAGTTAAATCACAGACTGTGTATTCTTTTTCGACATGTCTTTGTACTTTGCAGGGATTTTTTTAAAGCACTTGTTAAGCCATGGTTTTATCCGTCTAATAAAGTGGCATCCCTGCATGCTCTTTTGGTTTGGCAAGTTCTAAATTCAGGGAGAGTCAAGATGACATGAGGATCAAGCTGAAGGATGTGTGATCTATAGAACAGATTCCTCTCAAAGGTGTGAAATGAAACACCCTGTTACTCAGACTATGCCTACAAAAGCTTCCCGAGGCTTACATGAAAAGCAGTTTGCAGCGCAGCCCGCCAGTGCTCCAGCCCCGAGGGACACGAGCCAGCCCTGCGCTGAGCCCCAGCCAAAAAGCTGAGCTGGAGGCCAAGTACATCAGCTTGGATTCAGGGCTGTGCCAGCGTGGGGATCCATGGCTCCTGTTCGGGAGCCGGCTGGCGTTCGGGTGGAGCCGAGACACCGCTGCCGGCAGAGCAGCGCTGCCATTCCCCAGACCATCTTCCCTGCCGACAACAAAGCCTGCAGCAACCCTTCCTCTTCCCCGCCAAGCGCAGGGTTTGGGAGGATGGCAGCGGAGCGCTGCTATCAAGCACCCTCTTACGAGCAGTGGCTGAGGCTTGTACAGGGGAATTAGACCAAAGAATTGTTCAAGGCTTCACGAAACTCAGTGCATCTCCCTTGTCTCTCTCCCCACTGCTCCCTCATAAATTTCTGTCTTTTTTCTTCTGTGATACTTTAACACAGCACCCATATATATTTTGGTCCTGATTAATCATTAAGGAGTAACTTTTTATTAACTACCACACCTTTCTCTGCATTTGTACTCGGGATTTTAGGATCTAACACTGGCACAAACTGTGAGAGGGTTTTGTGCACTTCTGCTTGCTGCTGGAATCACTGGCCCATTTCTTTCTGAGCACATTATTTCCTGACACGGGACAAGCTACTACAATCAAGTGCATCCAGCACTTTAAAAAAAAGAAAAAAAAAAAAGACAAATTGGAAGACTTTTTCTGCACCTAGCTTCCTAAAATTTGGTCAAGATCTCACAAAAGCCACTTCAAATTTCCCTGCCCAGTTTTTGGAAGTCCAAGACATATATGAAAAGCATAATGTTACAAGCTATGGATGCAGGAAGATGCTGGGCATCCTGATTTTCAAGGAGCCTGCTGCAGTCGGCAAATGCTCTCCCATTCCTGTTATGAGAATCCCAGGCTGAGTTAACACTGATTTCAAATAAACAATAGAAAATGAAGTCTTCACCTGTTACTAAAATATTGAGCGTATGCGTCTGAAGAGCAGATTAAAAGAAATTAATTTAAAATAACATTAATAATTTCCTTTTCTGATAAGCTGAAATCCATCTTCTGTATCCATAGCAAAATGGAGAAATATTTTCTCCATCAGATATTTCTCCTTGGATAAACATGAGGATTCAATCCAAAAAAATGCTTTGTGTTATTCAGTGATATCAGGAAAAATACCTTTGACTGTAACACAAGGACTTTCTGTTCACTGTTATTCAGGTTGTTTGCTGCCCGGCACAAATCACCTGCTATTCCTTCTCAGAGGTCAGCCCATCTGCCTGTCTCTTCTTTCTCTTCAGTTGCATGATCTCATCCATTAGAGTTTGCTTCTCATGAAAATAAATTTTTAAGTAACAAAAAAGTTTATTTTAACAGGAACAGGTTTGGGTTTTTGGTTGGTTTCTTGGTTCATTGGTTGGTTATTTGTTTGGTTTGGTTGGATTTGGGTTTTTTTTTAGAAGAAGAAGGTTTTTTTTTTTTAATCCTTATTTGATAAGCACACACTGGCAAAATTAAAAACATTTATGCAACAATCAACCAAGATAATTATAGATCATTTTACCCCACAGGTAGGTCTATTATTTCTTTAATCAAGTTATGCATATATTAAGTATTATCTGTACCAAAGCTGGTACTAATTGAAATGATGCATGATTACTGCATAATTAAAATCTCTTCAGATTTCAGAATTGGGTTTGGCATAGCAAAGGCCCTTGTTGCTCTTATTATTTTAGAACCAAATTAATTGTGCTCTTTTAAATTCTGTATTTGATTTCTACTCATTTTATCTGCCCACAGTTGTCTCTTTTGCAGACTGCCTTCGCCACTGGCTGTCCCATTCAAGCCTATTCAATGGCCAGCAAGGAAAAGTTAAGCAAGCCCCATAACAATGCAGGTAACTACTTCTGCTCCCATTCTATAGAACTATTATTTTAAGACATCACCAAGGAGAATAATAGAAAAGTTCATACTAGCTTTTATCCTAAAGTGAACATTATTTCTGTGTTGATTGCATGTAAATAGACTCAGCTTCAGTACTTTAGACTGAAAAATACTAACACTGATTGCCATGATATATTCAAGCTGAAACAATGACTGATCCAAGTTAGATTTGCTGGAAACAACAACATTTAATCCAGTACTTTTCCTGAGAAAACCTCAGAAGCTTTTTCAAACAACCATGGTAAAATATATTCAGAAGTTTCTTCAGGCTCATTTCTAATACACAATTAGATCATTGTTCCCTTTTTTATTACTGAGACAGCTATGAAGGAGCAGTCCACCGTTTTACCACTTGATGGTGCCAAATGTTTTACACAATCAAAGCTAAAAACACTTTAAAACCAGGTCATCTTTTGAAAAACAGTTTAAGTTGAAGCTTAAATTGTATTTAATTTTCATGGGAAACATACATTTGTCATTTGATATCAGAGATATTTGAAGATTAGGCATTATCATTCACTTACTGTAACTTCTGCACTGAAAATTGTTTTAAATGTGTGTATCTTGTGCATATCTTCTATGTGTGTGTGTATGCGTATTTTAAATATCAGCACAATCTTCCAGTGATTCCTCTGGCCTCCCCCTCTCTGATGCTGAGCTACTTGGTGTTTACACCCTCTAGGTGAGGACAACTAGGGATGTACAGATATCCAGTGTGCTCCTTTTTCCCATACACATCCCTGACAGTGTGCCTGCTCCCCAGGCATTTCCTTTCCCAAATCAGCATCATGTCCTTGCCATTTGCATCACTCTCATTTATATTTGAGTCCAGGATAAAATTAGCTGAGCTGAGCAGGTTGACTCAGCAGTGAAATGTGACTGACTCATAGCCCTTGGCTTAGCATCACCATGAACAGAATTTGGCAAGAGCAAGCATAAGATTGTTCAGTGGGCTCTTAGCTTCGGTTAACACAGAGAATTTAGGTAGGATTGATTTGATATTTAGGACAGTGAGCTATGCTAGGGCTTAGCAGCAACTCAGCATCAGAAGAGGAACAATAATTAGAAAGTATGTGGGTGGAGATCTGTGCTTGTTCCTTAGGACTTGGGTGTAGTGAAAGACAGTGGGGTGAGAGAAGGCACTTGTATGTACTTGTTAAGGAGGCTGAAGGCAGAATTTACAGGTAAGTTGACATTTTGGTGTAGTGTGGCTGACTTTGGAGAAGTTACAGGAAGGAGACTGCCCAGGTGCTGCTACTCCTAACCTTTTTCACATAGCATTTTTTAGGGCACAGAGGAAAGATCTCACCTGGCTTGCTCTGCTCCAGGATGGACATGAACCACATGCTGTACATTTACAAACTCCTCTTGAATACTCATTTCCCTAAGGGCTCTTACAAAGTTGCAGTGAGCATTCTGTGCAGGTCTCTTTTACAGCCCACAGGGCATTTGTGGGCTGTATACTAAACAAGTCTGTGGGTACCTTCTGAGAGTATAGAAGAGGGAGAAAATTTTGCATCAGGGTAGATTTGCAAAGGCAAACTGAAAATTACAGTAAATGCAGAATGAAAAAATGTAAGGAGGGAAACTGCAGAAGGCACCTGTCTCAAGGGTACCTTGAAGATGTTAGGAAGCTGTTTAGCTGCAAGAGAGTTACATTGAGGTGCAAGCTGAGGTGTTGAGTGGGCACCATTCCATACACTTGGGCAATTAACCACCAGTCCTGTCCTGTGAAAGATGCCTTGTGACTTACTGCAGTTGGGGAAAGGGATTTAGCTACACTTTCTGACATCTGTGCTATGGTAGAAGTGTCTCAGCCGTGTCTCCGCAATCATCTTCACTCCTGCTTAATTTCTGATATCCTGGTTAGCTTCTGATCAGAGGGGGATGTTGGTGTCAGAAACTATGTTCAAAAATGCCAACAACTTACACAATTTATAGAGTATTTGCAAAATGTGTTTGCATAATAATCTCATTACTATTATGCATGGCATCTATCTGCTACTTTTGTATTTTTAAACTGATTCACAAAAGTCTAATTGAATCCTATGAAACAATACCTGTCCTCAGCCAGTGCTCTAACCCAAGAACTTGAATACACAAGCCTGTTAGAGAACAATTAGAATCAAATTGTGAAATCACACAGCTGCCTCCCCAACTCCAACCTGCTCACAAAGCACTTTTCAAGGCAGGTTTTTCCTGGAAAACAGTTCATGCTTCCAGCTGCTCAGTTCCAGTTTTTCATCTGTTGTGCTGAAAAGAGCACATAGTAATTAAAAGTTCAATTTACACTATTCTATTGAAAGAACGTTTCTGTCTGTTCTGTGGCAAGACCTCAACTGTTACTGCTCTTCTATCCAATTCTCACTTTTAGCACCCACCCGCTTAGCTGGGATGGGCTCCTGGTTTCAGCCTTGCACTTCTGACATGCCCTGACACGTAAACTTGCATTCCCAGCTAATAAACAGAGCTGCCCTAATCTTAGGTCACCTGTGGTGGGAAGGATTTATTAGCATACATTGCCTCACCACAGTTGCACTTACAGTTCAATACAGCATTGTTGCCTGTGCTGCTGCTTAAATGTGTGTGAGAATTAATGTATGAGCCTTCTGCAATCAGATGAACATGATTAAAATATTGCTAGTACTTAACAGGATTCAAATTACACGCATACGTGTATAAAATGTACACAGCAACATATAATTTAATATAATAACTAATACTGCAACTTGTAATAATGCATATGTGTGTGTATATATATATATACATATAAAAGCTAGAGGGAAAAATAACCTGCATATAAGAAATACACTATTTGATTATTTTACTGTTTTACGTAACCATCACAGTAAAACAAATCACTCAGTCTAAAAGTCTGGCCATACATACATGTCAACAATGTCAACAAGCAGGCTGAATTGTTTTCTGATGAGTTAACTTACTAATGTGGGTGGAGAAAATGACAAGCAAGGATTTTTTTCCCTCTGGAAAAAAATCTGCCCTTTAGTTCTCAAGGTGCATAACAAGTCGGTGGATGGGTGAAAGCGGAACATTTTGAGTCATTTAACAAGTGGGGTTTGAAAACTGGTGGAATAGAGAATACCAGAACTGTGAAAAAGGCCTGGGAAGGACCCAAGCCCTTTCCCAGCTGGGCATATATCAGCAGTTTACTTATTGGTATTTAGAAGGAAGATCCTTTTCTCTTGCCAGAATATTAACTTCTGCCTGGTGTATAGTTTCTTGCAACTGTTTTGGAAGCAATAATCAAGAGGCCTCTTTACTGCTGGAGATGGTAAACTAAAATAGAAAGAGTAACTGCTACAATTAGAGCTATTCCTCAGATTATTGTATTGAGGAGACAGGACATATCTATATATAGGCTTATATAAAGTAAAACAAAAATCTATATTTGAGGAAACATGGAGTAACAAATAATCAAAAAAAAAAAAAANAAAAAAAAAAAAAAAAAAAAAAAGAAGTGTCAGAACTAATTTTATTTCCAGAAGGAAGAAAAAAGTTAATCAGGAAGAATTGAAACAATCTCCTAGATTCCTTTCAAAGAACTTTCACTTCCTTACTCACTAGCAGTCAAAAAAGCCAATCATGCATGAAAAATGATAAAGCCACTATAAAATTCCATCTTTTCCCAGATATTCAGGACTTTGTGTGTGTCTCATCTACGTTCTGTACTGTACCACCTATCTCAAAAAACAAAAGTAGAACTGGAAAAGGACCAGAGAACAGCAATAAGAACAGTCAAAGTACTGGAAGAATTTCTGCTGTGTGAGCAGCTCACGGGCTAAGGCTCTTTAGCTTGGAAAAGACATGTTGGGTGAAGGAGAACAGGGAGAATTTTACATAATGTTATACAGAGCAGGGACACACAAGTCTCACAACATGGAGGCAGTGGGCAGGTGCTGACAGTTCACTGTCTCTTCCTCTATAGTGCATATTGGATTCTAGTGGTAATTCCAAATTCAAAAAAATACTGATTCAGGTAATGTGTGCTAACTTTGCACCTCCCTTGCTGTGTGATATTGTGATTAATGAAAATTTGCATTTGTTCAGAAGTTATTGGGAAATTTAATTTAAAAATACCTGTAAGGTGAACCGAACACAAAAATACCACTTCTTCCCCAGTAGACCCTGCAGAGTCTCCAAGAGTGCTTAACAAGTTCTGACACTACTCAAGTTGAGTGCTACCAGACTCTGATCCAGCACAGCTGCTGTCACAAGCTCCCAAGGACCAGGTATTGATTCAGGAACACTGTTGTGAGCTACTAGGAGAACACTACAGTGTCTGGAGGATCAGAAATCTGCCTCAGATTGGCTGTTCCCACACTGTTCTCTCTGTGCTGTCTGAACATCCAGAGTCTGGTGTGAAATATTTGACACTTCCAATCAAAAGGTAGAAAGGGACTGAAAATCTGTTAGAAAAACGACATGTGAGTGACCAAGAATTGGAAGCAAATATGTTGCCCTCTGGTAGCAAAACAGAGGATACTTATGATCAGTTTACTAAAATGTAAGTGGTCTGTCAAATTGTGGGTGTGGGAGGGAGAGATAATGAAAAAATGCATTTGTGAGACTGAAAAAAGTATTTATCATCTACAATCTCAGTCTGGCTATTTTTTTTCTGCTGAAAACCACACTCCTTTTACTTTAGTGCCAAATGGAAGTTATCAGCTTGAGAACATAATGCCTAGAAGAAAATATTTAGTGTTCTATGGTGAAAGTTTCATTCACCTCATTAACTGAATGTTTCCATGCAAGTAGTCAGCCATCTGCCTTATTGTCTCTCAGGTCAATCTAGTAATAATCTTAAAAAAATGAAATAAAAGTCTATATTAAAAATGCATTCAGATAGAAATTTGCACGCTTGGTGTCTGATAGCATTCCACAAAGTCAACATAAAACTGCTGTCATCTTCTTGCTGAAAGCAGTATGTCCAGACATGCTAAAACTTTGAACTATGAATATGTAACATTGGTCTCAGCCCCTGTAATACCTACAGTAATGCTTCATCTAATTTAGTTCTAACTAGTTAGATGGATAAAGCATGACACAAAAAGATTGTTGTTTGCGAGTACTATCATTTACCTAAAATTATCATTTTAGACATAACATCTGAACATATCAGTCTAAAAAATACTGTCTACCAAGACAATTTGTAGAATAAATAATGGAATGCTACGTGATTTTCTTTCTCACTTTTTAAAAATGTTGTGCCATTTTCAGCTGGCCTTGACTCTTATGCTTGTTTATTCCTAGTTATTCCTATCTAAAAACCTTCCCTGGCTCCTGCGAGTCCCTCTAGAAAGCCTGATTATTCAGAGTGAATTGGAACTGGATTCATTTACATTCCGAACTTTGTATCAAGGCACATCAATGGATGGATGTCTGAGGCTTCTCAAGGCACAGTATCGAGATGATGCTGTGGATCTCTGGCTTAAACACGTTCAGAGGCCAACCGAGAGGCAGCAGACAAATCCTTCTGTTTGTGATGGACTAGGGCAAATCTGCAGAGACCCAGAGCCTCTCTGCTGAGGCAGTGACTTACTGAGGACTGTGTGAGACGTGGCATGTTGCCTCTGATAAAAGCTTCTGATGCATCAGCAGGATCATGTGGTGGGTGAACACATCTTTCTTGTGCAGTTTCATACAAAAAAAGGGAGGTAATGCTAAAGGGAGGTTCAACTACCTTTGAACTCATGCACAATAAAACGGAGAGTATGCATCAGGTTAAACTCTATTTTGAAAATGTAATTATAGCCCACAATTTTGAAAAAATCTTTCAAAGATGTGTGCTTTTCAAGCAGCTCCTTGCCCTTTAATATAGGAGTTTGGGCAGCATTCTTCAAACACATAAGGCTGATACTAGGCTCCCAAGTACATGGTATCTTTTCAAAAATACCTCGTCTCCATCAAATCCACTGAGGTCGGTCATATAGTGACCCTACCCCATTTCAGTGCCTTTCTGAACAGCACTCTAGTGATTATGTGTAGTCCAATTTAGATTTCTGTTCATGAGAAAAGAGCACAGTATTCTTATTCAGTGAAATCGCTGCATTTTTTCCTTTTCATTACAGGAAACATGTCTCATAAAAATGCCTTAATTTGATTTATAATAATGAATATGCTTGATGTGCTGTTCTTCTCCAAGGTAATCTTTAATTTTCGTTAACTCCTGCACAAATTCATTAAATTCCTGGTCACAGAAGAGCATGTCCTACAATATTACTTAAACGTGATGTAAACCACTAACACACCATAAATGTAATGCCACGTCTCTTAGCCCAGTTGATCATGTCCCTTCTCTGGCATGGTGGGTTGTCAATAAAATAAGCAGGTATGAATGTGAGAGATTTAGCAAAATGAAGTGCTTTGTCTCCTAAGGCTTCATATATTTGCCAATAAAACCAGACTGAATATGGAAGCTTTTTCTGCATTTAGTTATATCAAACTATATACGGAATATATAGTAATAATATATTTATATGGAATATATATGATAATGTACCTATATACAGAAAAAGGGCTTAGAAAGTGAACTCTTACCTTAATGGTTTTAGCATCTATCTAGGATGACAGGCTTTGGTGAACTGCATGGCCTAAATGAAATGATAAACTGAATGATAAAAACACACAGTTAAGCTTAGCAGAAGTGCAGTAACTTGAAACTATTTTAACAAGTTCTTAGAATTTGACATTATTTTAAAACAGCTTTTTTACTATTAAAAAATACCAAAAACATCACAACTCAAATATTTTAGGTTAGACCATTTACAGAGTAAATCTAATCAACAGTTATTTACAGCAAATGAGTAGATCCATGGCTTTTTTATTCTGCACAACTATGACGATTTAAAGTTAAGTTTGCTAAGTAATTTTTGACTTGTTATATAAATGCCACATTTTTAAAAATATAAAAATAATGAAAATTTATTTTATTTAATAAAAAATGAAAACCAATATTATTTATTTTTATTAGCAGTTTTTGATATCCTTCCCTAGCAACTGTTTGGCTGGTGGCACACACAGCATCAGAAAGAGAATAGAAAATTCAAGATACAGGAAATTTTTGCTGGAGATTCATGTATATTCAGACTCAAAGCTTGAAGAAATATTCTCCATAGCCAGGAAATATCTGGTCAAAACTATCAATGCTTTTTAATTTCTATTCCTAGCTCCAGATTTTGTTCTGTGTTTGTCCATGTACCTCTTCTCATCTTTTTTCATACACGCTGCAAGTGGAGTTACCCAACATACAGCTGGCTCACTTTCCATGATCTAATTACCATTGCTGTGCTTTAATACTAAAGCTCAAAAAATGAAACCTCACAATGAAATTAAAGGGAAAACCTTACATATGTGCACATGAGAATATCCATTTTATCCTGGGATTCTAAAGAAATGAGGCTTAGAACGCTACATTGTCTGATGGCCTAGAGTAACCACACTCAAACAAGATTTTTGAAAATCAGTACTTGGACAAAGGCAACTGAGGTAGGAGTGCTTGAGTCGGGAGAAGGAGTGAAGCACCCAGTCACCACTTCCTGGTGGGCAGCCAGCTCACCTGCCAGCTCCTGAAAATTGATCTGGCAACCATCACAGATCTAGTAGATGATCAACTGGCACCTATGTGCTTTGGGAAAAGGTAGAGCATATGATAATTCTTGCCTAACTAGAGATGGGGAGAAGGCACTTTGTGAGAATTTAGGGAACACAGCAGAACCAGAGACATTTAACAGGGAGAGGTAAGATCATACAAGGCTGTACCAGATAAAGACAGGTTATAATGGAGGGGCACAGAAAATAAATTCACAAGAAAACAGACTTTTAAAGTTTTTCTGTTCATGGAACAGCTAATTTTAAATATGGTATGCCTAACAAGCTCAGGAACCAGCAGAAACAGTGACAGGACTCTGCTTTTAATCACTGAGTTGTATACATTTTTTGGGTACATCAGTCTAATGTGGTCAGTTTCTAACCTACACAATGTACATTTCTCATCAGATGTGCCTTCATGACAGCAGTTTTCCTTTATCTGGTAATCCTATTTTTTAGTTCTCATTTCACTTTTTAATATACATAAATTCAAATCAACAACCATCTTCCAGGTCCTTGTTCTTATCTTAAAGGAGGTAGACAATCATTATATAAAAAGGCAATTACTAAAGCAAAGAAATACATTTGCACATTGGAATGCAGATAATTCCGTGCCAAAGAATGCCATTGAGATAAGCAAATTAGCGAAAGAGTAATAGTAAAAAAGCCCTAGAGGTGTACATGGGCAATAAAACAAGCAGCAGTTAAATTATTTCACTACAGTTCTTTTGTTCTGCAGCATGACAAACCAGCAAGGAATGAATGATGCTATTGGCTTGCTGTTATCTACCTATAGATGAGAAGATATCACAGAATAACAGAATGGGTCATCCTAGAGCTCACGGCACAGGATTGTGTCCTGATGGTTCTTGAATATCCCCTGTGCAGGAGACTCTACAACCTCTCTGGGCAATCTGTTCCAGTGCGTGGCCACCTGCAGAGTGAAGAAATTCTTCCTCATATTCAAGTGGAAGTTCCTATGAGTCTGTTTTTTGCTGATTACCTCCTGTCCCATTGCTTGGCACCATCAAGAACCTGATTCCATTCTCTTGGCACCCCCCTTCAGATACTGACAGACATTGATGAGATCCCCTTTCAGTTGTCACTTCTCAAGGCTGAACAGGCCCAGCTCCCTCGGCCTTTCCTCATAAGAAAGATGCTCCAGTCCCTTAATCACCTTTGTAGCCCTCCACTGAACCTGCTCCAGGAGCTCTGTGTCTCTCTTCTACTGAGGAATCCAGAACCGGACACAGCACTCCGGATGTGGCCTCACCAGGAATGAGTAGAGGGGCAGGATCACCTCCCTCCACCTGCTGGGAATGCTCTTCTGATGCACCCCAGGATACCATTGCCCTTCTTGGCCACATGGGAATGGGGCTGGCTCATGGACAGCTTGTTGTTCACCAGGACATCCAGGTCTTTCTCGACAGAGCTCATTTCTATCAGGTCAACCCCCAGCCTGTACTGGTGTCTGGGGCTATTCCTCCCCAGGTGCAGGACCCTGCATTTGCCTTTGTTGAATTTCAGATGATTAAAAAAAAAAAAAAAAAATATATATATATATATATACACACACACATATACATAAAATGCTATATATTATTACAACATAAATTGTTACATATTACATATACACTTTCAAAAAAAGTATGAGAGCAAAAGCTTTCACACCATAGTAATATGATCACACATACATATAATAAACTGAATCACATAAATGTATTTTTCTAAATTCTGTGTCTTAACTTAGGAAATATTTGTTGGCTGAATTCACACTAGGCAGAGAAACCCTATGCCAAAGGATGCCCTTTTTTTCATATCTTGATAGGTCTATGGAAAGATGATAGTTAAAATAATTATACTTAGCAATAATTTACCTCTATGCAGATTGACAGGACTGGGTCCCATAACTTCTTCCAGTAGCAAGACTGGGATGTGCAGAGCTCTGCTATGACTTTGCTGGACCTACGGCTCAGGGGGAGCCAGCACCCTACACACCAAGTTCAGGGTGCTGGGACCTGCTGAAGTTCCCATGCACACACCCCACACTTACCCCTCAAACAGCTGGACAAAGCGACAGCTCAGGACAGGCTGCCGCCAAAGCGATGACCACAGCTCACATTCAGCCACTTTCTCCTGAGAACTCCTCACCTGACAGGCTGTCAGGTGAATGAACAGATCCGGCAGAGACAGCTGCTCCACTTATCCACCATCAGGCTGACAAGGGGTCTCCACAAAGGTTGATTTTTATGACGTACAATTCTGACAGCCATGTTTAGTCCTTGAATGCTCCTTTGTGGGAGAGGAAAAGTCGGCCTTTCTCTATCTTGTCTCTTTTTACTGCTACAGGAGAGGTAACATCGCTACGATTATTTCTAAGGTTCAAAGTCAAAAAACAGCTAACTCAAGATTAAAATACATAAATAAATGATAGCTAAATGGAGGCTCAGTGTTGCCTGAAATCTAACTAATCTGTTTGTTAAAAATAGCATCAAAGGGGAGTGGTGACATAGAGTGCTTGTTGTAAAGCAGTTTGAGAAAAAGGCAACAGCAGACACCAAAGGTCTGAAACATGGAAGGTGTTATTTGAAAGCTCTGCTGAATTAAAGTTTGATTTGGCAAAGGTTTGTCACTGAGCCGTTTATTATTAGCTCTAACTTGTCCATCACCTCATTAAAGTCAGATGAAATTAAAATGAAGCCATGTTTTTGGAAGTATTTTTTAATAAATAATAAACATATGGTCAAACTAAAGGCTAAAATAGACATGGTTTGAAAATAAAAAAGTTAAATTAAGAAGAGGGGAGAGCTGTGGAGAGATGCCCAGAGCAGGCTGGGGCAGAGGGAGACTGATGCCACACCATACTGCCCCTGTGGACATGTGTCCTTCCCACCACTCCCAGACATCATTTTCTGCTCCGTGAAGTGTTCTGGGGTGATGCACCAATGACTGGAGCCTGCCATTACTGTTGTTTGACAAAGTATGAGTTAAAAGAAGAGAATCTACCAGGCAGTTCTTAGGCAGGAAGGGGCTGGACAGCTGGGGAGGAGAACCGGCCATGCTCCCCCCTCAGTGGACGAAGGCAGCAATGCCCTGGGTGCCAGGCCTGAGCACTGGAATGATGCTTTATCCATCAGACCGTGCTGTGCTGTTGGGAGCGTGACGTGGGAAGCCAAGCATCACAGGGGTCATCAAAACCCTCTCTCAGCTGGCTTCAGCCTCAGGCTTCAGCCTCAGGGCCATCCCTCACCAGCCAGCAGGTGCATACTGATTCCTTCACAAAAACCAAACAAAAAACCACCCTAGCCCCACGGTCCCCTCACCCCCAAAACAACTCCAAGGAAAAAAAAACCCAAACCACAACCAAACACCCCAAACAGGCTCACAGGTAACTTTTTAGATGCATCACGCACATGCTAAACAAAAAATCACAAAAATCAAAATGAGGAGTGTACAAGTATACAATTATCAGCAGGGGAATCTCTGCTGAGTCTTATTTAATCATACAGTGCTGCTTTTCAGGCTTAACTGGCATGTATTTTTATTTAGAATTACTGCACTTTTTCTCTTACCTAACTGGAGTTTTGAGAGACTGTCCAACATTTCTTTAGCATAAAAGAGAACGAAAGAGAAACAATAATTTACAAAATAAAATGGGATTGATGAAATAGAAGGCAGACAAAAGTGGGCAAGGGGCCCCTAAAGTGGCATTTCATTTAGAAAGAAGTATTTCCAGAGAAGTAGTATTATTTATTTATGTCCAAGTTGCTCAAGGAGGCAAGGTCTGGACCAGCATAGAACATGGATTTGGATGCATACAACACTCTTACAGGATCATGAAAACAAAGCTTAGCTTCAGATTATTACAATATTCCAGTTGGGGAAGTATTAAGGAAGATGAAAACAGCCTGGGAAAGGCTGTGATGATCATGATGATCATCCAAGAGAGAGTAAGAGGACAAGCTAGGTGGAAATTAGGTTGAGAATATTGCTCAGATCAGGTGGAAAATAATTAGCTGATGGTGAGAACACTACAAAGGGGACAGCTTTGCACCACTTTACAACTTTGCAACCCTCTATCTTACTTATCAGCATCTCATCCATGGGAGAGTTTCTATGGCCAAGTAGGATGGAAGAGGCCATATCCCTCCCATCCTCATTGGATCACTGCTGGGATCCACTACAACGTTATCCCTACCTAGGGAACTTCAATGCAAGAATTAAAATGACCTAAAAATACTGGGACAGAGTAATGCTTCAGGGAGCCCAAAATCTCCTCTGACAGTAAAGTAAAACTGGGGGACAGGGGGGGATGCAAAATACTGCACACAAATACTACTATCTACTACTCTTTAGGCTTCCAAACATTTTTGACTCAGAAGACTTTCTGAGCCAAACAGGGTATTTTATACATTAAGTGACTTGCCACCACTTTCTTTCCTGTAACTCCTCCAGTACTCACGTCAGCCCTCAGCATTTACAATATCCTTTGGCAGGAGACTTCACTAGTCCTTCACTGTTTCATCAAGATTCACCTTTTGTTTTGGTACAGATCCCATCTGGTCACTGTTTTGTCTTTCCTGTATCACTCAAGAGACCTTTGGTACAAACACGATACAAACCAATACCTGTCAGTCATGTCACTCCATGCAAAGACCCTACCTCTATTTTGTTGTTGCCCAAAACCCATTTATTTGATCACTGTAACTAGCACTCATCTCTACAGTCCTGGGTAACTCAAGATTGTTTATTACCCCATTGCTTACCTTTTTCTTTACATATTATTACCCCATTGCTTACCTTTTTCTTTACATAATTTGCAATATGTTCAAGAGCAAAGCCCAAACACAGATCTCTGCAGAATTCAACCAGCATCCTCCCTTCACGGCAAAAGCTATTTACTCCAATTGATCTGTATGTTCTGATACTATGCCTACCTTGCCCATGCGAGATCCTCCTTCTTAGCCCATGTCTAGGTTTAATTTGAGGCTATTGCAAGGAATTACAGAACTTGCTGACCTGCCAGCAAGCTTTGTGGTTGGTAAGACTCCTTCATAAAGCTGTATTGACTTTCTAAAAGCATAACAGCTTTACATGGTTGCCAATTCTAATTCAGTATTTCACATGCCCCACAGAGCTTCATTTCACTGCTCAAGCCAAACTACTAAGCAAATCATGAGAACCCTCAAAAGCACATGCCAATCAGCTGAAAGGGAGCATGAAAAGGTTACAATTCTGTATCTGTAATCTCCGTGGAGCACATTAGTCCTATTTACTTGGGGAAATACCATGTTTATAATCAAGGTCTGCTGTCTGTCTTTTGTTAAACAATTTGAGATTGCAAGCAAGAAGTTAGCCTTTAACTTCAGTTTCAGCTCTAGGGCTATTGATTTCTTTGGCCTGCTGACTATCCTTCCATTGCTGCACACTGCACACTAGAATTCCTCCAGATAAGGAACCTCTGGTATGATGCCCTTGACATTTTCTTGCAAATCTTGACTGTTTTGGAGGGGGCTGGGGAGAGGGCTGAAAGGTTTGTCCTCCAGCAGAAGGACCAAGCACAGGCCTCCAGACTTTGCAGCATATTTCTTGGCAGGGAATTGTTCTTCAGCTTTTATTTCCTACAGAAATGAAGTGTAGGTAATGGTGATACCTTATCTGCCTGTTCACGAATGTGCAAGTACAACTTCATAATTAGGTATAGTGTTTAAAAATCCCCAACACATCAGACAACACATTCCATCAATATTGACAGGTCACCAAGTAAGGAAACTGAACACAGTTCCTTTCCAGAGAAAAGAGGCACCTGCTCCAATTAATGGATTACCTATTTCAAGTTTACAGCTACAGACTGCTTTATCTAAAGCCCTTTCAAAGTGATAGAGCTTTAGGAAGTAGTCATAACAAGGAAATGGGAAAACTGGATTCCAGCAATTTTCTCCTCATTGTATTCTGTTATTTTAAACTAATATTTTAACATTTCATGAGAAGGTCAAATTCTGTGTTGCATATTAAGATGCTTTTAAAAGTGAAAGCAGTAGCCAGAGATAACACCACATGACAGGGAGTATTTTACATTAAAATACTCACCACTGTAAACTGTCTTTTTACCTTTGCTTTCATTGTCAGTATTAAACCAGTTAAAGACTGAAGTGACTATAATACAGGATTTGAGAACACAAAGACTTTGAAGTTTAAATTATTTGGTGTGGGTTATTTTTTAAGATTATATAAATATCATAAAAATTATTACAGATTTAAGCAAGACTGCTTGGAGATTGTCAGCTATCCTTCATGCATAGAATTGCTTAAAGAAAGAGTTAAACATTCAGGCAATTTCATTTTTCTTTTTCAAAACTTTATTAGGTAGACATTACTAGATGACATTGTCAAACCCCTTGTGTGCAAGTGAACGAACTCTACAATGTATGTCTCCCCACAATTAATCAAATCCACTGCCCCCCGCCCCCATTTCTGAATATTGATTCTAAGACGTGTGGAGTCCATTCAAATGCTACTTTACATTCTTCCCTTTTATCCTGGGGAAGCACTTTTTCGGTCTGTTGCTAGCAGGGGCTTGGGATGTCAGTGTAAGTGAAAGGAATGCCTTTAAAGGAAACAAAGTACCGTAAGTTCTGTCTTACGAAATTCAGTCTCATACGGACAGCAGATTCATTGCAGTCTTTTAAAAATTAAACTGCCTACTGTGATTGTATTTAGCAAAGTGAAGCAATACAGAGACATACCTACTACTGAATACTAGTGAGGTAACATTTTGAAAATAAAACTGTTTAAAAATTCACTTACTTTCGAAAGGTCCTGTCCAGCAGGACAAACATTGGCAGAACACCTTCCCTTGTATCCATGCATGTACATGTGCATATACAACCTGTGTCTACTATAGCTTTTTAAAGAACAAGATTTTAGTTATACATTCATCAGGACAAGTTTAAAGATCAGACATTACTATGGTAGATTCAACAGAAGACTTCAGTGAACCATCTTCTAGACCTCCTAAACGAAAAGGCACTCTGAAGAGGGTAGCAAGAAATAATCCTTACAAAACATTGACATGAACTAAAGCAGACACACAGGTAGCATACTCAACAGTGATTATTGGTATACATTTAAAATACCAACTTGAAGATGAATTATTTGTAAAATATTGCCTAAGACTACGTAATATTTTCATCAAGTTATTACAGCATGAAGACCATTGTTGCAATACTATGCAACAGAAAATATAGTATCAGCTAAATGCAAGACAAAGATAATGGGGAAATTTTATCAGCATTTTGGTTGTGTGTCTGCTGGTTCTAGGAGAGAAAAAATTCATTTAAGGAAATAACTAGTAAAAATAAACAGTAATTCATAAGGTTGAAGGAGTCTTTTGATACATGGCATCTTCTATTCAATGGACTATAGAAGGACCAAATTTTTAATGCCTAAAAGTTTGAGATAATGCTGAAATAGAAATCATTAATGTATGTAAGAGTGACAATTCACTTACAATTTTATTGCAGTATGGCTCTAAATCAAATTCCCTATCACCAAAACCTTCAGATATGCAAGCTCAATCCTGACTAAACAGCCACAGTAGTGTTAACAGTAACACTGTGACGGCTATATTACCAATTAATAACTCCAGGGTGGGAAAAAACCCCTCCTACAGTTCTGAAAAACTCAAGAATTTCAGGAAAAGGTTCAAAGGAATACTCTTATCTTCATTTCTCCTTCTTTCCTTTACAAATTCTCAGTGGAGGAAATTGAACACAGTAAAACCATTTTATGATAATGACTCTATAATAAATAAACTTTCTAAGCATCACTTTTCTTTTTACCCCCCATTAACTCAATTTCCTTCTGATAATTACCTTTTATACTTTGTTTTTTTTGACAGATAATTGCTACCATAAGCTCATGAAATTCAAGGTAATTTTAGAAAAGTAGCTTATTCCTGACTTCAGTAATAGAGGGACAATAGTGATATCAACATTAGTAAGAACAAACAGGTCCTTTAGTAAATCTAGAACATAAAGGGCAAAATTCCACTGTCTTCTAGAAAAGGAAGTAAGAAGAAATAAACCCCACAACACCCATTTAGAAGCTATCAGAAGATGGCAATATGAGTAATACTTTTCCAAATCACACCTCCCACCCTGCAGTGGAGGGCTGGGCAGAGATCCCAGAGCTGCGCCACCATCTCGACTGATGGTTTAGTCCACCCAGATACCCAACCCAGAGGAGTTACCAACTTGTATTAACAAGATATGTTAATTCCAGTTGGGTAACACTGAAATGCTGTCAGCCTGTTTTAAGTCCCAGGCTAGTTACAGTGCACCTCCATGTGCCATATTCCTTGGTGCCTCCATCTCCAAGAGTTAGTGTGAGCAAGGCACGTGTGAGCCCCCGAGCTGGCAGGCACACCCACAACAGGCTGTGGTCTAACCGAACTTTGGCTGAATTCTCTTCTCCAAAAGGCTGCATTTCTTTCAGTGGCTGAAAACTCATGGCTTCTTATGCTGGAGGAGCCAAACTTTAACAATAACTTAAGGTGCATTTCTGCAGAAGTCTGAAGGAAGATGGGAGTCAGGGGAAGGGATGGGGGCAAAAAGCAAGTTAAAGAAACCTCAGAAATGAGATCATCAGAATTAAAATAAGCATGCCAGATTACTTTTAGAATAGGCTAACCTCTTCACTAACATAACATTTGTCAACTTTCTGACCAAACCAACACTCATTACTTTGGCTTAACGTAACTGTAGGAGTCCATGGAACAGGAATTCCCATATTGCTCTATTGAGGGATATGAACACCTTCCATTTGTTTCACGCAATAAGGCACTTACACATTTAAAATTCCTCATTATACAAAACACATTAAATACTGGAATTCAAGTGTTGATTTCATGGGCATTGCCTTCCTCCAGTTTTTGTAATTTCTCAGTCATCCCACAAATACACTACAAGAAGTTCCAGTCACTGATATATCTAGCTTGTCTGTTGCCCAAATGCAGAACTAGAAATTGCTTTCTTAATGAATCCACAGTGTTTTGGCCAGCACCCTAGTTGTGCCAGAAGCCTGTACACTAGAAAGGATGTGATCTATTATCTCACTACCCTCACCCCTTGCTGTTCCAATTAAACCTATTTTAAAGGGAACTCTTCACCCTAAAATACACAAAACAAGAGATAGGGGCAAGGGAAGACTTCTCATTGAATTGTCATGGCATTAAGTTCAGCTTGGACACACTCCTCAGAGATAACATTTTCTTTTTTTCAGCATTATTCTCATCTCTACCATAGTGACAAGAATTAACAAATAGCCTAAAATGTTATTTTGTACTCAGATGGTTAGGTATGTAACAAAGATGACTGTGCTGTTTAAGTACATTTTAAAAAATGCCAAATTAAAAGCCCTGAAGAAAAATAGATTTCAGCACCTTGCTTTTAAGTAATGTAAATACAACAAAATTAATCTTTTGCTTATAGCTCAGCGAAGCATTAATGAAGCAACTTCTTATGAGATCACATTTTACAGGTCCAATTTGATCTTCAGCAATTTTCACAAGTCAGTTTCAAATTATGAAATTTAGAAGGTAAAGGAGAGCATTGCAAACAAAGCGTCTAAGAATGGAAACATGGTAAACATTTTATTATGAGATGGAAAACAGTGAAATGTAAATCTACCCCTGTCCTTGTGATTTCTGGACACAAAGCAGCAGGATGCAAATTGATGTGAGAAACTCTTAAGAGTGCATTTTTAATGCAAAAACATAGTCCATGACTAAAGACTGAATCCATCTGCTCATCCAGAGCTTGCATAAGGCATGAAGATGTTTTCTGACTGCATCATCATTTTACAGGACAAGTTTAAAATACCTGAACAGCTTCTGTGGATTCAGTAACTATATTTCCTTCTAAAAATGAGGTAAATGTGGCATTGTGTTAGTAACATCATGTTCAGTAAGTTAAAAATTTCAAAAATACTGTTTTCAGTCTGACAAATTTACGACAAAGTGAACACTGAATGGGGTTGGCATGCAACTGTGTTTAAAATATGTGCAAAGTTCATGGTTATGCTAAACAAATATTTTTACACAATAAGCTTCTCTTCTCACTTTGATCCATCCAAAACACTTCAGATTAATTTTTCATGTTTTGATAAGCCAAATAAGCACCAAAAAAAGGTTTCCTTTTGCACAATATGCATATTTTAATAAATGCATCACTAGTGAAACTATTGTTTTAAGACAGTTTTATAAATAAAGAGCTGGAATTGTGTTTCAAAATCTATATATTTATTTTTTTGCTATGCAGTAATTAAAACTTATTACACATTTTTATTTTCAAAATCAGAGCATGCACTCTAAGATCAGTTTTAATTTCCCTACCTTATGGCAATTCACTGTTAGGCCAAGAGAAGAGAAGCATCAGTGATTAACTGCCTAATATGTGCAGTCTGTTCCTTACTGCAGGGAGAACATATGGATCCTGAACTCTTATGCACAGAAAGGTAAGGAAGAATCAGCTAGGAAGCTTCAGTGTGCAAGCAACTGCACTTGTTAGTTTTATTACAAAGATGTTTTGGGGTACTGCTCAAGCTGTAACACCAGTGAAAACATCGCTTGTCTTTCAATCAAATCAAGGCTCAGCTGGTTCTTCATGAAACAGTAGCAAGCTAAACTACCAAACAGATCAGCAACATAACTTTTTAGATGTTGTGTGTCCTCAAGTTTGTGTTAAGTCCTAAAAATACTGAACAGCTGCAATTTCAATTCTTACAGTGTGCTGCTATTTGTTACACTGAAGAAAGCAGAATTTGAAGAAATGTTATTTAACACTGTCTTTGGGTGTTGTTTCTAATTTTACTAGTAACTTCAAAGCACTAAAGTTTCTTTATTATATTAAAAGCTAGTATCCCTTCTCCTGACAATCTGCTATAATGAGAATATTGTTTAGAAATTCTTCCCAACTCCTCCCCTCTCCTGCGCTTACTAAACACATTGGCATCATTGTGCAAATGGGAGGAATGGCTCCATAGCAGTTTGCACTTCTTAGGGAAGTGAACCAGGTTTTCAATAGCTATCAACATGCTTCCAGATGTTTTCATCAAAGTATTTGTGACCAAATTCCACACTGACATAAAACCAGTTTTCCCTGGTTTAATGGGGCTGTGACTGATGTCAGAAATGAAGCTGATGCACTGCAACTATAAGGCTTGAAAATGAAAAGAAAGTAAGAAATTATCCAATAGTTTCCTCATGTAGGATTCTTTCCATCAGCAGAGATCTAATATAGATTATAACAGTAACAGCAATCCGTGGTTCTTATCCACAACTTGAACCTGCACAATTAGCATACCAAAAATTATGATGTAATGTTTGCTCAAGAAAAAAAATATCACAACTAAATAAAAAAAAAACTAACAAACCAACCAAGAGTCTGCACAGCAAACTATTTGGTCATTGAATTATTAAACAGTTTCTCAGATCTAACTGGCGTTAGAAACCATTCCATCACTGGCGAATTTGTATCCTCTGGGAGAATTACTGGTCCACCTACACACCATTTAAGATCACACAAGCTGTGACAGTCTTTGGAAGAGCAAAAAGCCTCTTGGCTAAAAAGAATATCTGATGGTGATCCAAAATGCTTTCTAGTAAAAATTGGCAATAGTCCCTGCAAATTCATAATTTTTAATAAACTTTTATAATGAAAAAATAGGTGTAAATTACAAAACCCCCTAACACACCAGGAAGAGTTACGAAGTCAGCATAAGTAACATCAAAACCAAACATAAAATCTTCCCTTACACATTTGCACTGCCTCAAAGGAAGATAACAGATCACTCAAAGTGCACTGTACTTTAATGACACTGAACAGGTATGACTATGCTGTTTATTACAGAGGTGGTGAGAACTGAAGACTTACTGACTTTTTTGTACAGAACTAAACCTGATGGGTCAGCTCAGCAAAAGGCTCCTTGGAGAATTGATTTTCTGCCTCCTGCTTGTATTCCTACTCAGCTTATTACTCTCACTGGCTAATAGACTGACACAAGGAAAAGCACAATTATTTTCCAGTCACAACCTCCTGGATAAACTCTATATATAGAGTTTATATATAACTCTATATATACCACATATACCTAACTGTGCTCTGAGATCCCACAGGACTCAGAATGATCCTACTGCTGACATGGATGAGTAGCCCTGGAACTAAATTCCGCATAGTGGAGAAAGGGAGAGCGGCCCCTGCGGGTGGCGTGTCCAGCCAGCCCTCCCAGCAGGAGCAGGGTGGGGCACACAAAGCCGTGGTACCACAGGCAGGGACCCAGCTCTGACTGCGTGCCTGCAAGCAGGGCTGAGTGCACAGGCAAATCCACCCCCGGCAAGCTTGATAAAGAAGGCAAGTGTAGAATGGACTTAAGCATTTCCTAGTCTGAACACAGGTACTGATGAGCAACAACTTTGCACAAGGATAAATAATTTTAAATATTAACTGTGGTGAAATCAAACACAATGACCAGTGATGATCAGCATACAGTAGTGTGAAATCTGCCTTTGCAGGTTAATTTAGCTGCCTGATGAAGTTTTCTGCTAATAAAGATGGAGTAGAACAGCCTGATGGTTTCTTTAGAGTGGTTACAGAAAACAACACACATAATAAAAACACCCTTGAATTTCCTTATAAAGTTCATTCCATTTCTTTCAAATGAATAAATTAATGCTTTTAAAACAAATGACATGGCTTTGATATATATAAGATTTGCTGTGATGAGTTGTTTAAAAGCTAATGTTTAACCAAATGAAGCTTTGTACTGAGCTACTTCTCATGCTTTAGTAGGTTATGTTATATAATATTGATAAAAATTGTATTTATGTACTTTTCAAGTGGGAATATTTTTATACTGATGGAAAAAGACTTCCATATCCCTATTCTGCCTGGCTCTTGAAAGTTTATCCTGTTCCGTAGAAAAGCAAAAATTATTGTAATTCCTTTTTTTTCCCCTACAGAAAAAGCACAATCAGACTCACTCATCTTTACAAGGTCAAAGATGTCTCTTTTTGCTCTGTATAGAAAATGAAGAACCATTAAATACCTTTGATTTAACCTGTTCCAATAAAATCAAAATGGCCTAGATGAAACCATAATGTATGAGCTGAGTTGTATGTTCCTTTTCTCCATCCACAAGGACATGCTTTCTGAATGTAAGTGCGTGCGCATCTATTATCTTCCCTTTTATGTTCTTTATTCTAGTATCTTACTTTCAGATCTTACTGAACTCTAGTTAAAAACTGAAAATGGCAAACATGGCAGAGTGAAAACAG
The DNA here is from genome assembly GCA_013399195.1 of Dicrurus megarhynchus. NCBI lineage: Eukaryota > Metazoa > Chordata > Aves > Passeriformes > Dicruridae > Dicrurus > Dicrurus megarhynchus. The sequence continues at coordinate 59,111 of VXAD01006098.1, forward strand.
CTACAAAGACCATAAGAATATCTCACACATTTATACAGAACCAGGAAAAGAAAGGAAATTAATCTACTGTGTAGTTAATTACAGACAATCTCTAAGTACTAAAATATCCTCTAGTGGAATAGTTTGACACCATGTTATAGACTGCATTGCAAACCCAAATCTATCTATATCTCTCTCTCTGAGGTCTGAAGGTTTTTCTAAATAATACAAAAATATCTTCATTATTTGACATTTAAAGAGAGGAATAAAAATCCCTGAGTAAGCCAAAGACAACCGATATGTATAGCCTCAGAAAACACACTCCAAACCAAGACCAATTTTAAGGCAGCTTCCAACTTCAGACAGAACACAAATAGAAAACTGATGTGTCTCAGAAGAAAGTCAGTCTAATTAACAGGCGGATTTGCATTGAGAATAGGCTTTGAATTTTATTTCTAAATGTCATTGCTTCCCTTCTTCATTTGCAAATCTTTGAGAAGTACTATTTCTACTGTTAGGATAATAGGGTCAACATGCCCTTAAGTTCAAACGGAAATTATTAAATAGTTATTGACTACTACAGTGTGCTTGTACACACTTTCAAAAAGAAAAATGCAAGAAAACAAAACCAGAAGCTGACAGAAAACAAGCATACTAGCCAGCTACGGTAAGCTGATATTTGTGTTTCCAGGTAAACAGAAGTCATCAGCTTCTTCCACTGAGGCTTCGAAGTCAAAGTGAGTATCTTATAACAGCATTATGTTGGTGGGGCAGAATACTATTTGCTTAAAAATTACAACTAGATTCAGATTTAACAACAATTTTCAAAGAAAGTGGTACAAAGTACATCCTCTTAAATGATATGTTATTTGCAAGCCCAAATTTTGAAGTCTGTAGACTCTTAAGGACATTTCCTATCTTCCTGCTTCCCCCTTTCCCCATACATACACAAACATATATATAAATATGTGTCTTCAAACACACACACACTGAAAAAAAGTACCTTCACAGTACAAATCCAATCTTTTCTTTAAGATTAGCTTGCATTTTTACAGTATAAAGTAGATATTTTTCTTATTCAGTTTCTTTCTTTATTATTTCAGTGTTCTGTCTAAACAAATTTATTCTAGTTTTTTAAGTCATATTTGTATGATAAATTTGGATTAAAATTAAAAGTGTAAAAATTCTCAGTAGCTGATTCCTTATGCTGAATTAAATTGCTTTTGTGGTGATGCACTGAGAAAGAGGTTTGGTAGCAAACAGTGGAACTTAAGAAAAAAAGAGCAAAGATAGCTATTGTCTTCAGAACTGTCATGCGCCAGGAAGAGCAACACTGGAAGCAGAAAGTAAGAATGAAGTGGTCTCCTAAGAATTTATGATCACTCCCCTTACCCTAGATTCCCAAATTTTCCTCATGAGACATCAGTGGCTACTCCAAGACTTATGTAGTAGTAGCCTACTCAAAGGAACAAACAAACAAAATGTGCTATTTAGGTTATAAAATTTCATCAAGTCAATCTTCACACAGGTAGTGTGTAGCATGTGTATCATATTCCAAGTCAGAATAAAAGAGCAGGTTTCCAGCTTCCCTGCAAACACACTTCAGGGATATCTTGGGACAGATTAGGCCACTGACAAATCTTGTTATCTAAACCCTTCAAATTTTTTCTGTACTGTGAGAATTCAAAAATGAAGTCCTGTTGTAACAAATCTTGTCACACCCCCTGTCATTAATATTAATAGACTGTCATAAATAATTTACTGAAGTGAAACCAATCACCACATTCTTAAATATCACGGCGCTTCAGTACTAAGGGTATTTCCCCCTGAGGCACTGCAGTTTGGCGGTGGCAACGTGCACTCCACTAGCAGGAGGACTCAGAAGATAACCAGCTGTCGTGCTCTGGCATGTGATGGGGTTTCGGTATGCTGAACAGAATGCTGTGTGATGGAAGTTATTTACAGAAGTAGTTTTTAATACCAATAGTAGTATCCTTAGTATACAGTAAGAGTCCAAACACTTCTAAGCATTTCCCCCTTAAAGGCCGACACTGAAGTTAAATTCTTTCTTCACAGGCCAAATCGGTAGTAGAGTTGGGGCTACAATACAGACTTGGATTGTCTGGTTCAGAAACTTAGACTCAAAAAAAACCCTCCGAAGTAATAACTAAAAAAACAAAACCAAAAAGATTTAAAAAGCAGCAGTCAGGGGGCCCATCTTGTTGAGAGTGCACCAGAGCAAAGAGGCTTTCTGGTCTGCAGTAGTGTTTTCAGCTGAGGGAAGATGGCAGGAGAGCCCCCATTCTTCTTCCAGGGCGGTGGCTTTGATGCTGTAACCAGCACAGTATTGCTCTGTTGCACAAAACACGGATAGCCCTTGCAGGACCAGCTCAGTTCAGGCGAGTAATGTCCATCCTCACCAGGGCATACCTGTCCGTGACCTTTTCCTCTGCTTTTTACAAAGGCAATAGATAGGAAACACAAATAAACCTGCCAAAAGAAGGAAACATGAAAAAAACCCATAATTAAATGCAATCCTTGGTGCATGTATTGTGTTCTTTTGATATACGTATTCAGATGGAGCTTTTCATGTCTCAGAAGAACCTAGACCAGGCATTTGGACAAGCAGAAAAAAGTACTAGCCTGCAACAAACAGTGTCTTTGATAATGAGTTAAGCTACACCTATTCTTCCCTTTACAACAAATTCCTGCTAACCCTACACTCATCTCTGACAAATTAAATTCTGAACCATGCTGTTTGGTATAAGGTACAAACATAAAACTTTTAAAAGCACTCTGGAAATTCTTAGATCTAAAATCAAAGCTGATGCAACTAAACTAGTTTTCAATTAGATTCACATGCAATAGAGACAGCACATTATAGTTTTACGTTTTATTTATTTTTACAAACGTTCTTATCTACTCTGAAGTAATACCAAATGTTTATCCTTGAATAATACCAAGTGTTTATCCTTGCCTGGATAGGGAACTATTTATTCTTAAAAGTCTTGAGAGAAAGAAAGCTGTAAAAACAAAAATAATTAAATGTATCACATTTATTCAGGTGAAAAATAGTTTGTCAAATAGTTTGTACTCTCTCAAACCCAAATGAGAAGCATCTTCCCCTTTCTCTTGCCACCAGCTGACTGAAACGGCCAAAGATTTTCTTTTCAGACACCACTACAGTAACAATATAGAACAAAAGACTACTACAATCACAGGGTTCTTGCTTTGCTCAATAGCCTTGTAAATGGTGCAGTGTAGTTCCCAGCTATGTAACTGAGATGATTACTTTAATAGTGGTTGGCAGCAAATATTGCTGTAATTACCTCAAAACCAAGACTCTTCTATAAATAATCAGTGTTTTTCGAACTGCTCATACTGCTGCCCTTGACTGTATCTTATCCAGCCAAACCTACGATGAGACTTCAATGGTATTCTGATTATTATTGTAAATATTGTTACTATATTACTGCAAAACCCTCCTAATTTTTAGCATATTAAAAAAAGTGTTTTTTTCCCCACCATAGATTATACCAGGGTGCAGACCAAAATAAGCTTTACTGGCATTAAGAAGTCTTTATTGTTTATAATTTTGGCATAAAGATGCTATTGAATAAATATTTAAGATAGACATCGCTCACTCTCTTCAGTGAAGATGGTTGGTCTAAATACAGAAATTAACAGCAATATTCCTTATTTAGCCAGATGTAGTCTAGAAAAGCTGTAATAGTATTTTGGTTACAGGTTGATTGGTTATTTACAACCTTATTATCATAACTATCCTAGTGTATTTTGGCTTTATTATATCAAAATAAAGGAGCCACATCCCAATATACCTCAGGGCTGGGCACGCACTGCAAATATTCAGTGGAGTAAGCAGTTTGATGAAGAGCTGTGAAGCAGCATGATCCCTGAATGACATTTTGCTGCCAACATAAAGAGTGGATATGCACTCACATGAGCAAAATTATACCTTATTGTCACAGCTAATCTCCTTTCTGCGGGAAAACTCAGCTAAGCCAGGCAAAGAGCAGCTTTGCTAAAATATCTGTCCCCACGTTAATACAACCACATTAATAGAGCTTTGATACTATAATCAAATGAGTTCACAGTACCAGTTTTTGTGATGGAATACCATTTGGCAGCCTTTGCACTGGATCATATTTTGGGACTGACTCATCTCAATTTGCTGCTTTGTTGCTGTTGCATCTTCAAGCTTGTAAGCTCTTGGGACTAGGCCTTAGTTCCCCAAAAATCTTGTCATACACATGGCCAAGATCTTAAAACTGTGATTCAATGGGGTGATTAAAGGCTGGGTCCAAGTCAGTCAGCCCCCAGGATTACGTTTAAGTTACTCTGGAGGTTTTACTAGTTTATCTACAACACTTAAAGATGCTGGTTTGGAAAACAAAATACATGGGAACAAAAATAAAGCTAATAAGCATAAAAAGGAAAAAAAAAAAAAAAGATCCCAGAGACAAATTTTTTTGAAAAAAGTGATGTGTTTAATACTAAAAACGTATCTGTGAAATGTGTACTTTGTCTCCATGTCTTTGAGACGAAAATATTGAGATGTCATACAGAGAAAGTCACTGCATAATCAGGATTAGATTCATTCACATATGTAACTCTTACCTATTACAACAGCTACGGCTCCCAGTGCCAGTCCCAGAACCAATATTAGGGGTGTAATGAGGAGTTTTCCAGCTGAAATGCAAAATTCATTAAACAGTTCAAAGAAGGAATTTTTATTTTTTCCTTTCCAACAATTCATAAATATTTCAATATCAGAAAAATACTTTTATCTATTATTTTTAAAATTATTTACCTCTACAAATAGAATTCCTATATGTAATTTCATCCTACAAATTCAGCCAGGAGCTATCACCACACAGTCAGCTCCCTGCACACATTTCTCTCTGCCCTCTTCACCCACCACAACTCTCTGAGCACAGCTTATTTCATACATTAACAGCTTGCATTTATTTCTGTTTCCATTCTGAAATCTCTCAAGCATTGACAGGAACGTGATGGCTATAAAGCTACTATAATTTGGCTTCTCTGGAATCCTACTGCACAGCAACCAGCCTGGAAAGATGCCAAGCAAACTAGCATCTTGGAAAGTTTAGGTTAGCTCAAGGTGATGAGACCATCACCTCTAAATACGCTTCTGCTCGCTTTAAAAGGCTACAGTGAAGTGCTCATGTACAGCTGTGATTTAGGTCTAAGTCAAACCACAGCCAAGTCTAGTTTGGATCTCCGTTTATAAGGATATGTTGTGGGTCTTACATGAGTAGGGCAGCGATGTTGAGCAGCATACTGGCTAGAGCATAAGATCAAGAACAAACAAAGCATGCTCACATTCTTTATTTCTGATGAGTTCATCTGTAAAAATTCACAGAGTGGAGGCAGGGGTCTTGCTGAAACAGTGAATTTGAAACTGAACCAGAACCCAACTTATCTTCCTTGCATTGCGCACTTTCAATGGAAGAATCTCCCTGGCTCTGTAGGCTGAGCAGTTGGGTCAAAGACATCACTTATCTGAGCTGTTTGAAAAATGCAGGAGGGCAGGCATTTTTACTGATATACCAGCAGTCTTATCAGGGACTTGAAATTCTGCAATTCTCTAAGCTGAAAGTTCTCTACATGTTTGAAAGATCACCTCTAGAATGGGAGAAAAACTGAGTTTGTCACCTCTCTCTTCCCTGCCCTTCCCTCTCTCAAGTCACTCAGATCAGATTTCAGTAAGTGGATTACTTCATTCAATAATGATGTAAACCTTTCCATAACCTGAGACACTAATTTGAACAGTCTGAAGGAAAAATGAGCTATTTTGGAAATATTTACAGCAGTTAAATGAACTGGTCCTTTTCTTGCTCTGTTTCGATAGCTTTTAAATTTCATAGGAGTGTTGTGGGTGGGAAACACTAATTCCTAGAATAAAAAAAGTTGGCTAATATTTGTATTACTCCAGTTGCTAGGCATCCTAATGGCATACCTTCTTGGGACTCCACTGCACTGTGTTCTACACACACAGAACTTGTCAAATACATTATTCAAGTGTAGACAGAAGAATGAATATAAAGTGATGGAAAACCTCAAGAAAGGTCCAAAAATAAGAAATTAAAAACATTTTAAAACATTACCAGAGCCTTCAACAATTTCAAGTAAAGCTTAATAAAGATTTAAGGTTCAAGGTATGAACTCCTTACTTAATTAATAGCCATGTAATTAGAACACTAGAAAATTATGATGTTTGGTACCAAAATTATTAAAAACTTGAATCACTGAGCTGGTGACTGAGTATGCAGAAACAGAGTCTTTGGAAAGGGCTAAGCTAGCCTTTGAATGGAGTAACTTCTTTTGAGACACAAAGAACAGTTCCTAAGCTAATTCAAGAACTCGTTTACTTACATTTGACAAACTCAGAGCTGAAATAAAGCATGAGTAGTGTCTTTCCTTCTGCCTGTGAATATGAAGTTATGAGTATTGTGTAGTTTCTAGATTTTAGAGAATAAAATGACTTTTCATCATTATGAGACCGTTACTTCTTTTGGTTATCACTGCATTATTTCTAAGGACTAAATTTCAAGACAAAATACCTTTTCTCCTTATATATCTATTACATTTAAATCCTTAACATTTCTTTACCTTTGTAAACTACAATTAAGAAACAACACAAGGTGAACAAGGCTTGCAAATGTTGCCATCAGGAAGAGTACAAACAGCAGCAATCACTAGCAAAGCAGCAGGTATGTACTATTTGCTCCAATAATTTTTATCAGCATTGTATGAAACAATTAGAAAATGCTCCATTTTACATCTTAGAATTACAAACTACTTTATATCCAATTCCAATTTGACAAACACCATTTGTCATAGTGCAAATTAATTGTGCAAAGTTTAAAATAGTGCAAGGGATCATGAGGCTCTTAATCATAGAGGGAATCATGACATACCAAGAAATGTCACTAAGAGTAAGGATGTTTGCTGCAGGCACTAAACTGCCCAAAGATCCACTGTCCTATACCTGTTAGCTCTGAGACTGATAGCAGAGAGAGCAAATGTAACACCTGCCTCAGAGCTGAATAAAATCTTGGGTCATTAGCCCATGTGGTGATCTCAGCAGCAGGTTATGACAGCCAGTTTGCTGTTGTCCAAAACTAATTTTTAAGGGTAACTTAACAAGAAGCAATTGAAACAGAACCTTTTTACAACTGCACTCAAATTAATGGTAAACAATTTCTCTACTGGGTGGCACAGCACGAAGATGTAGACGTTTGTGGTAGTATAATAACTGTATCTGCAGGTGTCTCCAAGGGGTTGCCTTATCTGTGATACAGAGAATCATGTTTTTCTGCAAATAACAAAGTATTTCAGGAAACATGAGGGAGTACTTCTCCCTTGCATAACTTTGGGTTTAGTTACAGGTTTTAGGGCAATATACACAAACCTCCATATATCCTTAGAGAATTCTTTGCCATGTAAAAAATTAATAAACTAGTTTTAGAAAACAAATTCAATCACTAGCATATGAGAAATACTAAATTTTATCTTTTAAGTCTAAATATCATTATTGTTTAAGCAGAGACAATAAAAGCATCTACTTACAAATCAAAACAGCAATATCTATGTAGATATTGCTGTTCTAATAAAAGTCTGCATTTGTTTTTAAAGAGTCTTATCAAGTGTATAGAGACAACTTCTTACAAGTCAGACCAACTAAACTATGAAGTTGCTAATGAAGATTGGATCACAGAATTGCATGCTGCCTTCTGCAGGGCTCAAAGCCATGCTTACATGAAGTGAACCTTGTTCTGCTTGGGACAGGAGTACACGTCAGTCAGATCTGAAAACATCCTGCTTTTATAATCCTATGATGGTGGTTACCATGCAAAAAAAATTCATTTGCTCTAATAGCTTCATTACATGTTGTGTCTTGTTACAGATCTATGAAGTACCTAGCAACTGATTTTGAATACAATTCATCAACTGAATCCAGGTGGTATTCCAGTGGCATCTTAAGTACACTGAAGATAGGTGAACACTCTTTTCCTTCCTGTATAATTCATCACTGACTCCAGTTATAACGAAACATTCTTCAACAGTTTAGCCAAACAATTATAATGAGAATGAAATCTCTAAGTCTGCTAGGATGGAAGAATAAAACCAATTTCACTTGACTGTACTGGTCCCAGGACAGTTTCTCTAAAAACCATGCTGGCTTAAAGAAGGGAGAGAAATGTCAGAGATCACTTCTGCTCTCAGGTTTTCTTCTTCCCATGATTATTATCACCTTTACATAACAGTTGGTTTATGAAGAAAAGTATGTTTAATTTATGCTGCCATAAATACTTTTTCCTTATTTTTACTGCAGAGCAGTTTGTGACTGTATGCACTTGCTTCTCAACAGAAACCATGACAGCATGCCAGCCTGCCATGTGGTGCTCTTTCTACACACTCCACCTAGCCAGATTTTAGAAACCTAAAAAGCCTTCACTGCCCATGGTTACAAAATCACATTTACTTAAGTATTCCTTCTCCATAGCAATAAAGTAGAAGAAGTCATACAAAACCCACACATATCTAGCAACACCTCACCAGTCTCCCACAGATAGCCAAGATAACATTTCTTTAATTTCCACTACTTAGTTAACTAGCAGAGGCATTTTTCTACAGGAAACCCAACCTTTGCTTCTTACTACATGTTACTAAAATGCAGAGGCTACGCTTTTAATGGCCTTTCTGCCACCATCTCTTCTTCTGCTGACTTTCAGAACAGAATCAAAACCCAGGCTTGTGCAGTAACACCTACTGATGACAGCGCTCCTCTCTTGCCTGATGAAGCATTTACGCATTTACATTTACAGTTCTAGCTACGGGGACTTCCCTGAGCCTGGGATCCATAACTGGAATTCAACATTTCTGCGTTTTCAGTTTGATCTTAAATGATTAAGACTAGTAAGCTTTGGCTCAACAAACAAAACAAAACACAAAATAATATCAAATATGACAAAGTAGAACCTGATGGAGGGTCCATAAAAGAAAGAGATGAAAAGGTCAGCAAGCTATTATTATTTACTCAATTTCATTATAACAGAAGCAGCCAATGAAATTATCAGGAATCAATAAAAAAATACCAGGACCTTCTCCACATGACAAACAGTGAAATCCTAGAGCCTCTACCAGAAATACTGTGGAAGCCAAAATTTAAGAACTGTTAAAACTAGTGAAGGATCCATCCACTGGTAGTTATAAAGCAAAGGTTCAGATACAAACCTTAACTAAGGAAGTGTCTAAAGCAATGATTACTGGAAACAAACAGGGAGTGAGATCTTATTTCTAATTGACCATTGCTGGGGACAGACTCTCTAGGCAGACCTTTATACAAGCCCAATTAACAGCCACAGATCAATTCTGCTGAATTCTGTTTTACAAAGATAGATGATCCTAGCAAATTTCCAGCACTGAAAATGGCAGAATCCACAAACTTAAACTGTATCAGTTTGGGATTATACCTTCTTCAAAAGGTCAGGAAAAAAGTCAGGAGGTACAACCTTACAGCAGTATAATGCCTTTTTAAAAACAGAAGTGAAAAACCACAGGTTTATTTGTGTGGAAAAAAGTACTAAAACCTAGACTGGCTTACACATGCAAGTCATAGCCAAAATCTACTGTAATGGAAGAAGAGCTGTGAGCTCAATTCCCAAATTCAAATCTGATGCAAATTTTTGAAGATTTTAATTTTTTATTTTCATGTATGAGTTCTGTTAGGTCTCTGGAGTATTCTGGTAGTTATTCATAAAGTGTATTGGGATCAGTATTTTTAACAGAAAACCCTATGAGAAATGTAATCTGAGGCTCTGAGCTTTGCTAATCTTTCTTGGTTTATTAATTAATGCAAACTACAAGTACACTTGCAAATAGGAGATGAAAATAGAAATCTTACACCGTCTTTATATGTGATCTTTTAAATATGAGCATAAACATATTTACCACGGAGCTTTAATATCCAAGGCCAGGCTGAACAGAGCTCTGAACAACCTGATTTAGTTGAAGATGTCCCTGCTCATTGCAGGTGGCCTTTAAAGGTCCCTCTCAGCCCAAACTATTCTATGATTCTAATAAGGTTACCCAAGATTCTGCATATGAGTAGCACTGACTTGGTAATGTCTCTGAGTACAATCTGGTACTACAGCAGAGACTAATTACACCAAATATAACAAGATCTATTTAAAAACAGCTTACATTGTTTGCCATTGTGGCTATTACTAAAAACTCTTCTGAAATCTTACTAAGTGCTTTGAAGTTTAAGCCTAAATTTATTAATGAATGCTTAGATTCATATGCCCTAATGCCATCACTGTCTTTGATCTAGACTAGATCTTCTCGTGTGTTGGAATTTATCTCTACAAAATGTATCAGAGTAGGCACCTCAAATCATTTTCAATTTTCATCCCCTTTCTAGTTATTTCTGTATCTTTAAATCACCTCTCTCAAAGTTTGTTACCAAAGCCTTGCAAGCTCCTGAGGTCAAACTAATGGGCTTGAATAACACATTGTCACTTGCTGAACAAGCATTCCAGGTTTGCGAATCTCCCACATCTTTGCAGAGCAGCAAGACTGGCATTTTTATTACCAGGTTATGAGTTTGTGTGTCAATTCTTATGTTACTCTAGAAACCAGCTAGTTTTCTTACTGGAACATGTCTGGCTCAGGAGTAATGTTTGCACCACAGGTCTGCTTTTTCCCACATATTCCATCTCTTGCCTTTACCTTTACGTTCAAGCTCGAAGCATTTTCTCATCCTAGGTGAGCTACAAGTCATCTCCAATTTTTACGCCTTAATTCAAAGTACAAAAAGTTCTATTTCCCTTAATAGGTTCCCAGTTTTTGGCAGTTAATACATTCATTTCCTGTAACATTATAGCTCACCTTACATGCAGTAAACTCACTGCAATGACTGAACTTAACATATATGTAAGACACACAATGTAATAGTCTATTTTAATATCTTGTGCTTCTATAGGTTGAGACAGATATATATCTGGCTCAAAAGCAAATTATGAGTGCCTTTTTGTTTAATAAAAAGATATTTTTTTCATCATACTTTTGTGAGAAAAATTAATGCGTATAAGTTGTATTTTGTTTCAAGCTGGATTTTATCTGAACTAAAGCCAACAGTCACAACAGTGTCCTCCTATTTATATAGGAAAACCTGAGTTTTTCAACTCAGATCAAGTTCAAATCCAAAGAGCACTTTATTCAGTCTTATACCGAGGTTAATTTAAATAAGGTTCTTCCTCTGACCCATTTTTCCAATATACCTTCAGAATAATGAACACAGCCAGCAACATGCAGCTGTGACAGCACTTTTCCAGTTAGCTTATGCGTTATTAAAAAAAATTAGGAAACAAACTATCAGAAGAGGACACAATACTTAGTTATACACAGTCCATCTAAAAAGAGAGGGCAAATGCCATATATTTAAATACACTTAATAAGCCACCTTTTGAATAACTGAAAAACAAGGTGCCCATCCAATACTTTAAACCACTACTTTTAACTTTAATTGCCCTATCCCCCTAATCACTTCATTGTGCAGCTCTCCACAAGGAACATTAATCCACTCACCACAGACAGAGCCTCGCACTAATCTCCTTAAATGTGGTCTCTCGGGGAGGTAGCGGTATTTGCATCCAAAGATACTGAGGTTTGACGTGTGGTCTCCAAAGAAGCGGAGCTGGCGGTATCTCTCCCCACAACGGTAACAGAAATTAGTGTTACACTGTGAACAGGTCATGTGGTCACACCCTTCAGTTCTCTGGATGTGGATCTGTATGAGCAGAAGGAAAAAAGAAATATTATTTTTCCCCCCTTCCTAAGCACAGGAAAGCGGGCACCACCTGGGGCAGTTCATGCGCCAGATGAAAAGAAGCTGCAAGCAACCCCCTGCTAAGTCAGTATTTGATTTAATTAATACTGCAGCTGGCTTAAGACAATAATGTTTTTCTGAGGCATATTTCAGAGCATGAAATGTGAGTTCTATTGTTTCCAGATTCCCATTTCCTACATAATCCTCATTTTTTGTTTAAACACTCTTCATATCAGATGAGAATTCTTGCCCTTACTGAAATTTTGGTTTTATTACTGAAGTAGATATATTAGCACCAAACTTTATTAAAAATAAAAGCAACACAGTTATGATGTATAATAAATATAGTTATGAACTCTGTCTGACCCCTCCACACATGGGTTTCCTTCTTAGGCCACCTGTGGCTTCACTCCCTTTTCCATCACTAATTGATTTGGCATTTTGTAATAAACACCAGAAAGACACTGCTGTTACAGTGCATGATTTGAGAAATATGGATGTTTTTTTCTTCTTTAAAAAGAAAGATTCCACAAACTATACGTGGAATAAAAAATTACACCAAGCTTTCATGATACCCACAGCACAGCATGAAGCAGGGCTGCCCTGGTTCTACAGCTATCTTTCTACTGATTGCCTGCATAAATAGTTCCCCATCCTGCATTCCTACACCACGTTCCACAGTGGAATGGTAGCCTAATAATTGAGGTTGAAAGTGATGCTTAGGGGTCATCTATTTTAACCCCTAACTCCAAGCTGAGCTAACTCCAGCCATATCAGATTGCTCCAGGTCTTATCCCACTTGATTTAAAAAATTTCCAAGCATGGGTATGTCACAGCAATGTCTTCAAGCAATCTGTACCATGCTTCACCATCCTCTCCAGGAATACTTTTTTCCATTACATCCAATTTGAACTTCATCTGTTGAAATTTGCAACAGATAAACCGATGCCTCCTGAAACCCCTATACTTACCTCCATGTATTTATTTTTCAGGGAGGTACAGGCAAAGACATGGCATCACCACTCAGTGGCCCTGCAAGCACCAGAGACACTGAAAGCTCAGCGAGCTCAAAAGAACCTCGTGACTCCTGGGTTATCTGACATTCTTGAGAGGGTCAAATGCATTTGTTCTTTGATGCTGATCAGGCGTGATCTGGGATCTTACCTTGCTCACCCGAACATCTACTGAAACTGGCACTTTATACTTGTAACAAAGTGATGCCTTCCACCAGCAACACTGGCAGTAAAAGAGTTACAAAGGTAACAGCAGTTCCAGCCACATCTGCCAGCTTCCCCGTGCCACAGTAATGATCTCAGAATTTGCAATTCTGTGCTTTCAAATGCTGCTTTTATACAAAAGAGGGGAAAGACATTCACAAGAGAGTCAACTGGGCTATTAAAAAAATGCTTTCTAGTGGGCAAGTATTCTAGTAGTCAAAATTTGTCTGACCAAGCAAACATCCCCCTCTACCCCAAGGAATTCTGCTGTATCACAGGTGTCCTGTTTTCCAGAAGCACCTGAAAAAACACCATTGCTGATGAGCTTTATAAGCCACTTGACCTCAAAACTTTCACAGTTAAGCACTGACAGCAGGCAAAGTGGAAAGAGAAGTCTACCCAATATTATACCAACTAAAGCATAACTTAAAGATATACACTAGTTTTTTTTCTAAAAGGGACATTACATTGTCAATTCTACTTCTCACTTCTCAGGTTACATGTGAAAAAAAATTGTTGACCCCACTTATGGAGCCATAGTTTATTCAGTGTAACTCCTCAGATTAACTTGAACTGAAATAAAGGAATTTTAATAGTGACTTAATGTATTTTAACAAATTAACTTTAAAATTAAATTCAAATTAATTTTTCAGGGGACAAACTCAGCAACTATACAGACTTTTGTAATTTAAAAGGTAACTTTCCTCATCTGCTGATTCTATCTTAAAAATGTAAATGAGGAAACTAGATCTTGTGACACTAATGAGAATTAACTGGTTGCTTTGTTTTATTTTTTTATCAAGGCTGTTGAATTCTCCTCTCTCTTCTCTAATTTACCAACCCAATTAAGTTACCATCCATCCCCACTGGAATGCTGTAGAATCCTGGAACCTATAAAAATCCTAGATGCAAACCAAAACTACTTCACATTTCAAAAATAAATTAATTTTTATTGGTAGTAAGAACTTCAAAGATATGCTACCAATAGCGTTTTATGTTCTACCATTCATACATTTCAGAAATATGCACCTCTTAGAAACTGCCTGCCATCCTTCTACCTATGCTTTCCTAGAAGCCTTCCAGCTCCAGTTAGTCATGCATTACTCCTGAATCATTTGTCAATCTACTTGTTTCTGCTCTAAATTCTCCAGACATACTGTCCTCTTGAAATATGAAAGAAGCTGATAAGGATTTATTTTCTTACAGACAAATACTGCAACTACATGCACTTCATGTTTGCTTCTTCAAAAAGCAAACCATAAAAATATTTTAGTCAATACTCATCTACACACATAACTGTCTTCAAATGCTGCAACTCTGGAACAACTGGTTGTACTTGCTTATACCTTTTTACTGCAAAAACTTTCTTTTTTTCCAGTGAGGAAACACTTGTTTAAAAAAACAAAGTAAAAAAAACCACAAACCCTAGATGCAGGGCTTGGGCTCCCTATCATATGCTTTGCAGACTGACAATGGCAGGTGAACTTTGTATCATTCGGTCAAGCTGTTTTCAAGCCTAAGACATGACATCTCACCAGATCAACTTCAGCTCCGGTTCACATGGACATGCCTCCCTGCCCTCCAGATAATCCACAGACAGAGATGGATTACAAATCTATAGGTTGAGAAGGCGATCGCTGATGGCTCAGATATCACGAGTGTTCCTGCTCCACTGACAGCAGCACGGCGCTCAAGAGGCAGCCGGGGGAACACCGGGACCAGGAATGCCGCTGGCTGTGGGAAGGAAGCTGCGGCTGTGCAGGGCCCAGTGCCCTGTGACTGCAGGCTCTCCTGCAGCATGGCCAGGGTAGAGGGGCCACAGTGACAGCACGGCGACTGCAAGCCCAGCTTCTGCCTCCATGCGTTCAGTCAAAGCTACAGGCTTCATCCTGCACCCAGGGCCCGGTCAAAACCAAAGATGTATGCTCACCTTACAGGGGAAGGTTTAGCCATTCAGAAACCTAAGCATGGCTCCCAGAACAACAGGGGTGAAAACTACACACCCAGGGCAAACACCCCGTTCAGAGTCTTAAGGAGACAACTGAAGTAGCACAGTGGCTATTTCAGACCCTCACTCTGCCCCCTCTCCATGTCACATGTGCTCTCATAGAAATCTTCTACAGGAATCATGGCCAGGAGCTCGGAGGATGAGTGGCCATGTCTCCTCCACCACTAAAGAAAATCTGCACAGCTTTATCCCTATGTATGTAAATAAGGACTCTCCTCCCTCCAGAAGATGCGAATTAATTTGCAGACCACCTCCAAAAACTATGCCCTGAGTTATTTGATAACGCTTCTATGAATCAGATAAGAAGTACACACTCCTTTATTTGCATTGACATGCCTGTTTACTTAAATTTCTGTTGCTGTTCAAAGCTTTCTAAGATAAAGCTGCTGTGTGGTGTTTCTTCAGGTAGTGCTGCTTTTGAAATCTGTGGTAAGATAACACCAACATGGAGTATTTCCTTGGTTTGCTGTACTGTAAAAACACTAGTGGAAACAAAAGCATTTTGTTGCAAACATACCAAGAAATCATAAAAAATAACCCCTTAAAACAGTAGTGGGGAAAGACAAGTAATGTTATAGATTTTGGCAAATAACACCCAGGAACATGTAGCAAATTTGCACTTATTAGCCAACTTGCTCTAGAACAAGACCAGCACTTTTTGGATAAGGTTTTTTTTTTTTTTTCTCGTTGAGAAAAATGGTCTATACTGACTCTCAAAACAGTGTATAGTAAATTTGGAAAAGGCTCTATTACAAAAAAAAAAAAAAGCCAAAATTAATTTAAGATACAGTTTTAAAAAGTAGCATTTTTCCATATTTCCATACTGACACACAGTCACAACATGAGTCTACAATTAAGTATTTGGAGAGTGTGCAGCATTTTTATTATCTTATGTAAACACATCTTAGGGAGACCAGGTAAATATAAGCTATTCCTATTAGATGTGCTAAAGCTGTATACAACTACATGAAAAAGTAATCAAGTTTAAGCTTACCTAACAGTCCCTGCTATATTCACATTACAAAGGATTATTTTCTTTCAAATCTCTTACCCAAACCACTGAAATGCTCATGAATATTTGCCTGAGGATCTGCCTCTGTATACACATACCCCGTAAGTGTGGTTTGATTTTCTCACCTGCATGCCCAGACAAGATAATGTATTCAACTTCTCCGTGGTACAGCTAAAGAGTCTGTGTGTGTATGTATCTGTGTGTATAAATAATTATCTCCAGAAGATATCTGTAAAATATGGTCACAGTTTACGCTGTAATCAGTATCACACTCTGGAAGCAATTTTACAAATTACTTCAGTAAAGAAATTGTACCTCTACTTAAGCTTCTACCTTTAATTTCCATTCATTTCAGTTTTAGTGTAAAGATCAAACCTTTAGACACAATTTAGTCTTGACTTTCCCTCAATCTGTTTGTAAATTTTGGCTGCTGCAAATTTTCAACCAAAATATGAAAGAGGTTAAAAATAAAGTATGTTTTCACCTGAAACATTGCTTCTGTGGACATAGAACATGGATAAATCAAGCAGTACATTACAAATTATTTTCTCTGCCACTCTTTGTTTTATTTGGAAATATAATTATCATCTGATTCAATGTTATTTTATATACAGGTTCTGGAGGAAGGGATGGATGGGAGAGACAGGCAGAGAAGTGTTAGATCTAATCCTCCTGACTTCAAATTGTTAACTGTCAGAATGCTTATCCCCACGTGCCCAAACACCTACCAAAGATTTGATGAAGAATACTGCTTAATATGTATTTTTTTGAACTACTCAAAGATGTATTTTTTAAACTAGCTGCTGGCTAAGTGGTACTTTTGATTACCTGCAGTTGATAGATTTGATCTAAAAATAAACAGTGTGTTGAGAGAAACATTGTGGAGATTGTAGGCAGGAAGAACGTTTTTCACCTCTGAAGAAAAAAAGTATCAAGAGTTGGGGTAGCAACAGTTTATAAAAAGGCAGAATTCCCTCTTCAATATTGACTTACATGCTGCATTACCGGGAAGGACTTAACAGAGGTTCTTTTTCTGTGCTAGTTTCACAAGTTTCCATACTGCCTCCCACCATGTAGGAGGTTTTATTTTCCTTTGATTAAGAAAAGAAACCTTAATTTTTTAAATCAGCAGCCAAACTCATGCAACTTCATGCTTCAGAATTAGTAACAAGCCATGTAAGTTTCAAGCATCCAGCCTTTTCTTTTGAAGATGGTGAAAAGAGTTGAATATTTAAATGTGGCATTTTAAATTTTAAATTATTCAGGCTAAATGTTAGACTTAGCAGTTTTAGTTCTTTTCTCTTTCCAGCTACCAGCCTTCTTACCACCCCTGTTTTTCCACATTCATATTTTTTTGCTTGGTCCACTTTCTTAATTTTTTGGAAATTTATTTATTTCAAGTTACATCATTTGCATTGTCATAAAATCTGAATCTGGACAGAAGTCAAACAATTAAAATCAAAACACATACTTCTTCCCACTCTAAAAGGAACAAAGTATTTTACTTTAAGACTTCCCAGAAAGTGAACATTTTTAGAACGGGCTCAAACCTATCAACTCTTACCAAAAAACATGCTGTAAAAACTCTGTTAAAAGGTCACATGTGTTCAGGAGGAAGGGTAAACAACCAGCTGCTGATTTCAGAGCTTTCTAATTTTGCTCAGTGTTTTGAAATCTTTCAATTTCAAGCTATGGCATCACAGGCATTTCTTTCTCAAAGACCAAAATATGATACTTAGTAAACTGATGAACATTTTCTTATTTGCACAGTGTAAGGCTCAAAGTGTGACATACACTTTGTATGTTTATAAGTAAATCTTCCCATTCAATACTAATTTTCTACAAAACATTCCAGCTTTGACTTAACTACTCTGTTGGTAGCTGTGAAAAAAATAGTGAACAAATTTAACAGCAGCCTTCATTAAGGGCAATTGTGGCAGGGATGTGCAGGGCTGTTGCATCTCATTTGAGTAGTGGGAAATACTTCTCATCTCAGAAGGGACTGATGACATTTTTAGGGCGTGGAACTGCATTTCAGTGTTGAAAATTAATAATGAGAACGACTTCAGAGAATCATCTAGGTTGGAAACGACCTCTGAGATCATCAGCTCCAACCTTTGATGACCACCCTGTCACCTGACCACGGCATTGTCACATCCAGTCATTTCTTGAACACCTCCAGGGCTGGTGACTCCATCACCTCCCTGGCAGTCCATTCCAATGTTTAATAACCCTTTCTGCAAGGAAATTCCTCCTGATGTCCAGCCTGAACCTCCTCTGGTGCAGCTTGAGGCTATGCCCTCTTGTCCTGTCGCTGGCTGCCTGGGATTTCAGGCAGCTGTAGAGAATGAAAAGGTCCCCCCTGAGCCTCCTTTTCTCCAGGCTAAAAAGGAGGCTCAGGGGGGACCTCAGGCCTCTCAGCCACTCCTCATAGGATCTGTGCTCCAGACCCTTCAGCAGCTTTGTTGCACTTCTCTGGACTCACTCCAACACCTCAATGTCCTTCCTGAAGTGAAGGGCCCAGAACTGCACACAGCACTCGAGGTGTGGCCTGTGAAGTCCCACCTTGAGGTACAACTTGTGAAGAACTAACATTCAATCCTACAAAACTTAACGGTTTTGCCAAGTTGTAATTTCCCTTAGTTCACTTGTTGACAGAGTATTTCCAGCCTTACTCAGACACTGAATACACTCAAACTCTGTGGAAAACCTGACAAAGGGCATTGTATTTCCCTAAACCTTTCCATTTCTTTAAAGCTTTATTTTTAGGATTAATTTATTTTGCAATTAATTAACCCAAACATTTCTATGATTCTATGATTCTAAGCATACATCAAAACCCCCTCTTACGATTTCCATAATGTTTCTTTTACATGCAGACATTCTGCAGAATCAGTGCAGGAACCAGCAAGAAAAGCATCTGACCTGTTTTTCTCAGTGGGTCATTGACAAGAAACTGCACCGCAAGTGTGAATTTCATTTCCAATGCTGAGCAGAAGCTACAAATATTTATTTTAAATGTGTATTTGAACAGTTTGAAGCCACTACCTGCAAGCCAAGGGAGAGCAGCTCACCTTGCATTTTGGACACTTCTGGGCATTCCTCTGCCCGTGTTCGATTTCGTTGGCCCAGTGACGTAACAGCTTGTCTCCCTTCTTGTATTCTTTGCAGTTAACGCCTTCATGCCAGGGAGAGTGGCACTTGAAACACCAGACAAATTGGCAAGATGGACACTGGATCTGTACAAATGAGAAAACACCACACATTTGCAAGCTGGGTGCTGATACAACTAGAAAGCCTGTTTTAAAACCACTGCTCTTCAATTAAGAGAGCAGCTGCCCAGCAAAGATCTAACATCTTTCGAAGGATCTGTTTTAAAAACACAAGAAGTTGTGGAAGCTAGCTTGTTCTTTCCCTTTTTAAATGACAGAAAATACAGAAGTAATTGCGAAAGCTGGGAAAGGCCTCAATCAAATGAAGCACAAGTAGCTTGGTTTAATCACAGGTACTACTTCAAAACTGATTGTGTGGCTCAGCTGACAAAAGGCAGAATCCAGAAAGCTTATTCAGTTGCCTCCCATACATTTGTGAGAACACCTAAAAATTAGCTGACAGTTTTCAGTACAGTGGATCTATCTTTTTCTAGGAATAACCTTCACTGCCAAGGCTATCACAGAAAGTACTTGGTCTTCTGAAGGAGCTCTACAGAACTCAGCATGGGTTATAAAGCTTATATTAGAAATGGTCCTGGGAAAAAGGGCCATGAGCAAGGCTCTCATCCAAGAGCCACAAGTACCAACGGGAAGTCAGGCACCTCCTTTCGCTCTTGATTGTGTCAAGGCAAGCTGAGGCTCTGCCAAACAGCCCACTTGCTACAGACCACACCTAATGGCAAAACCCACAAGCCATATTCAAATTGAGAAAGGATCTATTCTTTTCACTCCCTCAGTTTTAAACCATTTTGTCAAACAGGTACCATCGTCATCACGTCTTCTTCCACAGCCTGCTTATTTTTTTTATGAAAAGCTAAGGCAGCTGCAGTGTTTGCAGGAGTAATAAATAGAGGCACAATGTAGCTGCTTATCTTACAAAAGACAGGCTTCCAACCTGGATAATGACTAAGGAAAGCAAGAACTAGAAGCCACATTAGACTCAGGCACATCCAGGCTCCCACAGAATGTTCACTTCTGCTGTGTTTGGCCGCAAAACATCTCAGCCTGAAAGATGACAACATCTCAGTCCCTCAAGTGACTGCTGAGCCCTGTCCACCAGGTACTGCCCTGGCTTTGTACCCAGCTGATGGATGGGACTGAAGAATTCAACCAGCCAAACCAAGGGTTTTTGGTTGTATCTGTGTCCAGACTTGGCTCACCACCAAACCATGGACACATCTGTGCTGACCATGCATGGTATGGGGGTGCTTCTCAGGAAACTACATCCTAGAGAGTAGTCAAGTGTGAAGTCCCCAAAACACATTTCTCAAGTTCTCACTCCCACGAGCTGCTGTGCCCTCCTGTTGAGTCAGGAAAACTGGTGTTACGCTTCCTTGACTACAATTAAAGTCCAAAGTAGGTGCTCCGATCTCTCTTATATTTTGCCGGGGGTAGCCAAAATTATTTATAGATGCAATCACTACATCTTGTTTAAAGGGAAACAACACATTAGGACTGAAACATGTGGATTACAAACTAGCTGAAAACTTGTCCAAGGCCATGATAAAATACAAAACAAAAGCAATACAAAATATAACTGGTGCCCTTTCTCGAATTTAATGAGCCAGTGGTCAAGAAGCTGAAACAATGGAAATATACTACCTTGCATCTCTGCTTCACAGATGAATACTCCTAATAAAACCAGTTTAACAGAAAGGAAATTTCCTGCTCTGAGGAACCTAAAGAATGACATATATATATATATATTGCTACTAACCAAACTAACACAGAGCACTGATCAATGTTTCCACAACGATTTAAAAACCAATATGCACAACACAGTCATCTAACCTATCCAACCCCATATCGCCATATCTTCCTTTTCTCATTTTTCTACCCCTCTCCCTCCCAGCATTGCATTTGTCTTTCAACAACACATCACAGTGTCCTACTGCTGGGAAGACAGACTATAGCAAGCATGATATTGTAGTGCTCAGTATTTGTTATGCCTCAGCCAAAGATGGAGCTTGTAGCCACAAGTAAGCATTCTGCAACCTGAAAACTTTTATCAGTTGCAGCATTCAGACATTTGAGATAGAACATGGATGTTAAAAAATACAAACCCAAATCAACAGGTCAGGAAGCTGCAAGTTAAAGCTTCTTCCTTAAAAAAACGGGCAACATAATTTAAAATACAGTTCCATGGGTCTGTTTTTTGTTTGGTTTGTTTTTTGGTGAATATCTGAAATAAATTGCAAACTCCATCTTCCTATTGTAGCATGTACATAAGTGAAAGCAATGCTGCAGCTACCAGGATATCTATTTAAACTAGGCGTGTAAGTTTAAGTCTCAAACCAAGGCACACACACACACTGACATCAGATGTTTCCAAATACATTAATCAGAAAGTACTGAAATACAGGATGAGGCTATAACCACAGGAACTCAAAATAACATTTCCTACCACAAATGGCCCTAACTGAACTAGTGAGAACTCTATGTTTCATTACCAATTTCCTTTTCCACCTGTCACCCTGACAGCACCTTCCTTAAAACTGAACTAGTAAATAGTTTTCACATTTTGAATGGGCCACTTCACTTCTCCGTGGTTCAATGCTGTCTGAGCGTAACTTAAGCAAGCAAAGAAGACTATGTCCTTTAAGTAGTTATGAACCTTATTTTTCTTGGAACTAGTGGCTGCAAAACAAACTCCTAAAACCATTCAAACTTGGATGCAGCGTGATGCCCCTGTGCTTAAGAAACAGAAGCAAGCAGGGCAATTACAGCAGTCTTTCACGTTCTTATTCCACTTTTTTTCTGCTTTTCTGAAAGAAAAGTCAAATATTATTTGATTCATGGTTCAGTACTTGTGCATGAAATCAACATAGCAAGGACACAAATGCGATCTACATATGATTTAAACCAGTAAAATATATTGTAGTCCAGCAAAGTAGACAAACTATATCTGCAAAACCCCAAAACATTAACCTTGTGTTTTGTCAAATACGTTATTCATCACACAAACATCTTCCCACTTATTTTATGATTTCTATTTCTGTTGATTGGAATTGAAAGGATGGATATATACACAAACTTCTATGCCATCTGGAGACCAGCCTCCCTCGAAATAGAAAAGATTACACAACTTTGTGTTCTAACTCACTTGCTCTCTTGGTTCTCAGCTTTCTGAAACACTGACCTTAGAGGCTAACATTTTCCATTTTCTTAGCAAGCCTCTTTACTGCAAGCTACTTTATCTACCAGTTTCCTCACCTCACAGGAAAAGACTTTTCAAAACTGATAGATAATTTCAACACAAACACCACTCAATGTGACCTGATGACAGCAAAACTGACTGCACATGAAAAATACTCCTAGAACCTGAAGGCACAAAAAGCTTTGTGGAACTTTCTGCCGCTTGGTGGAACAGTAGCTATATAACAGGATGGCTAAATTAATTATGCAATTAACTGATTACATGAATTACAGTCTCTAGCTGCAGATACTGTCACTTTATTTGAAAATAAATATGGGCTGCAGCCAAAACAGCTTCCTTCTCCTCATCATCAACCCATCCCCTCTCTTGAAACAGCTGAAAATAAGCAACAACAAAACAAACAAATTTTGTCTCCCATTAGGGCTGATCTTTGATCCAGCTCCCACTGTGACACCAAAACATCAACATAAGCAAAAGCAGGCTGGCAGGAATGAATAGCTGAGAGCAAGGAGGGAGAGCATGGCAAAATCACCACATCCACAGCAGCTGAGGCTCAGGGGAGATTGAAGAGATGTAGAGCCATGAAGATATCTGCCACTAAAGGTTAAAATCTGATCCAAAAGTGGGGAGCTAATTGATGCAAACTACACAGATCAACTCTATCACAGCATCTCTGCTGGTACAAATTCCTGCTAGTTCTAGCACAATGACTTTCAGAAACTCTTCAGTAGTTCAAACAAAAGATAGTTTGTATAACAACTGCATTGAAAAAACACATTTGCAAAGCCAAGCACTGAAGTCCTCCTTTTATGTGACATGTATCTCTTGATAGACGTGAACAAGAAAACTTCATTATCAATCTCACAGAGCAGAGTATTGCTTCTCCCACAGCAAGTGGCAGGTCAAAAACTAACAGGCAAAATCCAGAGCTTCCTCACAGAACAAGTCTTTTTACTTTTGTGAAACCTTTACCTGTTCCATGCACAGGAACTCAACCAGCAATTTTTCAATTTTTGCCCATTTCCACTGCACTTTTGCATAACAGCTCTGACCAAAGGTTTGTTAGGGTCTTGTCTGCAACCACATTACACTCTCAATTCAGGACATATGAGAGGGGGCAAGGAAATTTTCTTATCTAATGCTGGATCCATTTGTGATAAAAATATTTTATATAGAAAATAAATAGTTCTCTTGCTGTTCTGTGTGGCCCTAAGTGGCACTAATGGTAGAAGAAAGGTTTGGATAGCAAGTTCTCCTTTTCTTCCCTTCCTTCTTCCTCAACATACATGTTAACTTTCTAAGCTTACTACACCAGGACTTGAATCTCAACCAATTGAGCTGCTGGACCTAGATCAGCTTAGCTGACACAAACCAGCTATAATAACAAAAATTAATTTATAACTTCGCTGCCTCTTTAAATTTCCATGTTATTTGTAATTTTAAATACTGTATCAAATTTTAGAAATGGCATTAACATTTTTAAAGTATCTGTTCAAATGAAGTCTTGGATTTGAGAGTGCTTTCCTGTTGCAGTGTATAGAAGAGTAAGTGTACTGGCTGTGCAGGCTTGTGCATAGGTGTTCCCCACACACGACTCAGTTCTCTTGAAGGCAATACTTGCAGTGCTGGTGCACAAATTCATGTGGTGCAACTGCCGTTTGTATTGCTTGCAGCATGTGAATAGGGCAGCCTCAAAAGCCTCCAGTCAGGTGTCTCCTATGCTATACACAAAAGAAAATGAGTCTTCGCCTCCAAAGAGCCTGCAATTCAAGACACAATCTGTACAAACCTAAGAAAACAGATAATATTGGTCCACAGATATGTGTATATGTAAATTACTCACATATACTCCATGTCATACTAGTCGTCTTTTTAAACCTTCTCCCTGCAACAAAACTTCTCCTTGTGCTAAGCTTGAAATAAATCACTAAAACTATACCTACACCGGAAAACAGTTGAGGTTCAGGGAGTATGCTGAAGCCCTGTGGACCACGATCATCCACACTGCTTCCTAGCATTTTCCCAATTATATTTCTGACTAGCATCAACTAGACATTCTTGCACACAACACCTGGGCTCAGCTCAAAGGATACGTTTTGCCAGTCTGTTCCCCCGAGATTTAAGCTCTGCAGATCACACACTGAGTCATCACACGACCAGTGAACTGCTTCTGGCTTGCACTGTGCATCACACAGTCTCCCATTCCTTCTGATTGTGGTTTGAAGGGAAGTTGTTGGGAACATTTTAACTGTAGCATTTTAACTCATTAAAGAGCACCGGTTATGCCCTGAGGAATGTTCTCAGCTCTGGCAGGTCCATGATACAACAGCTGCACCACCTATGACCCACACCTGTGGGACACTAACAGCCTCTGACAGCTTAAGAGAGGCGGTTGCCAAAGCATTACAAGATTTTATCTACCCTGGATTACACATGATGTGTGGTGATGATGAAGCAGATGCGTGAAGGAGAATAGCTGTGGGCAGAAGGAATTTTACTTGCAGTTTCAAATTTTTTCCACCTCAATGTAAGATGACAAAAATCTGAAAACAGAGTCCAACAGACAGTGTAGCATGTAATTCATGCCCTACACAAATATGCACAAGCTCATAACTCAGAATTAGCTTTAGCAACTTTTCAACTCCAATGAATACACAACCTTCCACCTTTTAATCTTCATACTGGGCTGAATCTTATGCTGTGTAATTAGGGCTATCTAAACAGTCATCTAAACTCCTTCTGAGGAGAACTGGTTTGTCCAGGAAAGGCCAGCTCAATCATGAAATTAACCACAACAAATCTAATAACCGGATGGAAAACTAACACAGAACATGGTGCTGCAGACAACTGTTGTCTTCTGGAACTTAGATGGACTTTTAGCAGCTCAAAGCTTCTTCTAAGTTCTTGCTTTTTATCTTTGATTAAAATCACAGTATAAGCAACTCTTCTATGAAAAGAAATGCTGTAGAAGTGGGTTTTTTTCCCTCTATTTCTCAAAGTTTTGCATTGTGAATTATGAGACTACAGTAATGCATAACCTCTGGTACGGGAGTGAAGAAATAAAAATCAGCAAGCAGGACAGACAGCAGCTCTGTTACTAAGGAAGAAGCAAAGACAACAGCCTAACATCATAAATGCCAAGAACTCACTCACCCAGAGTTGTAGGGGAAACTTAAAAGTTGTATGTCTAAAATTATCGGTTATAGTGGTAACTCCCCTTTCCAGTCTCCTCTGACTGTGACTATACAGTTTGCTTGTCA
The DNA here is from genome assembly GCA_013399195.1 of Dicrurus megarhynchus. Taxonomy (NCBI): domain Eukaryota; kingdom Metazoa; phylum Chordata; class Aves; order Passeriformes; family Dicruridae; genus Dicrurus; species Dicrurus megarhynchus. The sequence goes on from VXAD01006098.1 coordinate 84,834, forward strand.
GAAAGAAAACACTGCTTAAATTAAAATGTGTGTCAGGACAAAATTATGCCACCTATCGAAAAAAATTCAGGCTGAAGAGTTCAACTGCTTGGACTCTTAGAAGTCAATTAAGTACTTAATCAATGATGTACTACAGGTTCATATTCCTAATCACAGCTTGCATACAGCTCCAGTGAAACAAGAAAGTTCATTTAATGCTCACCAAATGCTGTCCTACTTTTGCAGTGCCATCTAACCCACAGCCCCGGCAAGCATGCTCACTTTGTATTTGTTCTCCAATTTGGCAGGGGTAGGAATGTGGCCTCTCCTCCGGAAGGTTGTAAAGTGCTTGCACTGAGGGCATGGCTTGGTGCTGGAGTCAATGCGGCTGAGTTCCAGGAAGTATTTATACTTGATGATGTCATCATGGGGCAGGTTATAGAGGACAGTTGTTTCATCCAGGTGTTCGCTGCACTCTGTGATGGGGCATTTTATATCCACTTGTCCCAGCTGCACCTGCATATGAAAGAAAAAAAAGAGCTGTATGACCTTTTGCTCGGAAAACTTAAGCAAGCATTGGTGAATTTTATGAGGAAAATTAATCTCAAATACTGTTAACAATCCAGAGACTACCTAGCATACCGTCTTTAAATTATTTGAGTTACACCAAGCTCACTGCAATTTTCCAGAGAGCATTTTCAAATCCAAACACAAACGCTAATTACCCTGACAACTGCAGTTATTAAACATATTCTCTCAGTGTATTTTCGATGGCTACATACACCACAAAACCAAATACAAGTCCTAACTAACAATGTCCACCCGGTACTCCATACTTTGCGTGTAATGGACAGTGCACCACTGCCGTGGTTCATAAAGGCTGTGAGAAAGCAGACAATGGAAACATTTGCATACTGTTTCACTGCAAAACGAGCTGGGAATCAGAGCACAGAGAAATTAAAAGTCAGTTTGGGATCAGCAGCTCTGACTCAGGAACCCTGAGCTGGTTCCTGCTCAGCACACTCAGTGCCTCTGCAGTCTGCTTTCAAGAAGCTCCTTACATGCCATACTGCACATGCAGAGTTTTAGCTGAGCTTGGGGCTGATCAAGCTAATAAATTTCCCCAGAACTCAAGAGTTAAAAGTTTCAAAAAACACACACCCCAACAACAACAACATTAAAAAACCTTAATAAAAACCAAACCAGAAGCAGACAAACAAACAAGCTTGAGGTTAACAGGGCAGAAACTGTTGCTGATCTAGAGTCCTGATGGTCCCAAGCTAATCCATATGTTCAGATATCGGCAACGTGTTTCCAGAGCTCCTGGACCCAGATCTGCACCCTTCACGCTTGGCAGGCTTTAACTGATCGGACTCCACGCCAAAACAGCAGATCCTACTTGGTCTGGGAGCACCAGAGTTGCATTTGCTTGGCAGCGAGCCCAAGTTAATAAACCCTGCTGGATCTTGAGAGTCTGCAAGGACCCAGCTAGAGTATGTTTGTGTCTGCTCCAAGTAATCTTGAACGAGTGAGTTTTGACTGCACAAGTGCAGCTGACCACCAGTCCAACTCCTTCCTTATTGAGTATCTCCATGAAGAGAAAAAGGGTGCAACCAGCATCTCTTTCCAGGAATTACTGTTTGAAGGTTGGCAAGTTTGATTTCCCTAGACTGCTTATTCTTTAACATGCTCAATTAGAGAAACCTGCCAAACAATACACCAAGTAAGAAAGAAACACCTCAGATTTGGATGCAGATCTTGTTGCATAGTGGTACCAGAAGACATAGACTCCACTAATGCAGTATTTAAGCTAAAAAAAGGAGGGCAAACCCCTAAAAAGCAACACAACACAGCCCTGTCATTGTTGCTTCAGCAAGTGAGCCACATGGACTCTAACTGAACGATAATTCAGTCAGGAGCCAGAGGATTAGAAGACTCATAACAACATGGTATCAAACCCAAGGTTTATATTGATTTCAAAAACTCCCAGTACCTCTGTTCTTTCAGCAATGTAGCTAAAACTCAGGAGAGCAAAGAGATTAGGTATATGTTAGAGATTGAAATGCAGGGTGTGGATGGTGGCAGAGAGACCAGAGCATGGTGGAGAACATCTCAGCAAGCCATCACTGCTGTGGTGCCCCGAGCAGCCTTGGCTGAAGGCACAGGCAGGTCAGGATGGAGGCAAATCTGTCTGCAGTACGGAGGAGAGGCAGCTCCGCAGCAATCCATTCTTAGGAGGGAAATTCCCCACATTTCATTTCCAGCTCTAAAAGGTGGGCAGAGCTCTGCCACAAGCAAACAATGCCAGGCTCAGTTTGGCTTTTACACAGATGAGTTTAAGTACAGGAGGAGTATGTACTCAAAGGCATTAAAAGAAACAGAACAAAAAAATCCCCCAAGCCCCCCGTACTACATGCTGGGGAATGCCAACATTTTATACCTGTAGGACACTGATTCACCTGTAGCAGCATGTAAAACTGAAACCAAGCATATGGACCACTGGACTGTTCTCAGAAGAATCACCCAGTGCATCAAGGAGCTGTACTTAAAAAGCAGATGACAATCAGTACAGCACTACAGAACACAAGCACAATGAACTAAGAGAACAATTTGCTACAGAAACACAAAATGCTATTCCACAAGCATTAGCATCAGCTTTTGTTTAGAGAAGTATAGGTATACTTTAAAACCGAATAGTCAAATTAATCCCACTATGACTACTTCATTTTTTAAAAAAAAAATTTAAGCATTAGGGAGGTATTAAAAGAGCTATATCTTTTTGCTAGAAGTAAACTAAGCTACAGTGGAGTAGCATTACATAATGAGAAGGTGCATTGTATCTGACAGTACTTAAGCATTGCTTATATTAAATGCTAGCTGGAACAAACCTGCATTTATAAAACCAAGGAATACAAAGCTCAACATTTTCTGTACTTCATGCCCACACAGAATATGATTAATATATGTGGTAAGAGTCAGGTGTGGTTTCAGTGTTTATTTTGAAAATATGTTTTACACCCACTTGAAATAAATAATTTTTAACCTCTGTAATAGTTTCAGCTTTTCAAGTTTGGCAAAGACTGAGCCTTTTCCTGTGTTTTGAATGGGACTGAAGTGAACAGAGCTGGCTTGCTTATTAGCAGTAACTTCAATGGAGCCTTGTCCTACCAAAATAGTCCATCTTTGTGCACTAGCATCAGCAATTGATGGAAGTATAGCTTTAGAGGTAGCCTGTCAGGCTACCTGCTGCCACAGACCCAGGACATGCTACACAATGAGAAAGGAAAAACAAAATAAAACAATTATGACATTGGTACAAATAACTAGTTTTATCTTCCTTCATTATCTGTTTGTTTTGAAGAGCCTTAACCCTTCAATATCAGCTTCTCACAATGTCAAACCCCCAGGTTTTAAGAATACCACTGTGTATTAAGAAATTCAGAACCCTCAGCATACAGAACAGCATGGTGTATTTTCACAGCATGAGGAAAGACTCATATGTCTAAGAGCAGCTGAGCACAGTAGTGTTAAATGTCAGGCAGCATCCAGCTCTTAATACTCAGTTGTGCTTCACTTCTGTAAAGCATCTCAGGAGGGGCTACTCTGCTTACAATTTGGAAGGAGAAAGCAGGCTCTAGCTCCTTTCAAACTACAGGAAGGTAACATTTAAATTATCAGGAGAGCAGTATGTACCTCCCCCTGACGTTTTATTTTAAAAGCACTTTTTTTTTTGGCGGAGGGTAGGGAAGAGAAAAGGCAGGGGTGAAGAGAGACAGAACACACACACAGACACTACACTGATTTACTTACTGCCCAAGAAAGCAATGATACCACCAACAGAAAACAGAAACAGATGGCATGGTACTTTAAGTCAGAAAATAATTTCCACACTCTAAGTCTTCTTTTAAAGGAAATCATTGTTAACGACACAGAAAGCAAAGTTCAAACTAGACCAGAAAATCATTGATTTATACCAGTCATTTGGCCTGCCCCAGGCTGGATGTAACGTAACATTTGCAGGCTGTACTTGCATTGCTGTATTGCTCCTTACAGAAGGGGCCATTCTCCTTTATAACATATATCTACAAACAAGCATTTTCTACCTGAAACTTTACTCTTAGTTCATAGATGCAGATGCTTAATTGCTCTTACTTCTTAATGCTGAAAGTGAAAATGGCCATGCCAAATACACACTTCTGTAGAGAAATTTAATTTCTACCAGTGCACCACATTATCCCCTGTAAATTACCACTGAAGTTATGCATTAAAAAAAAAAAAATATTCTGGAAATGCACAGATGCAAGTGAAGGGACAATCTAGTGTAGAAGACTTTCATACTCTAACAGGTGAAGAAACGGATTAAAATTCCCTTTATTTATAAGTAAAATCCTATTCCTTTCACTGGAAACAGATCTTTCATTTTCATTGGCAAGTTACAAAGCAGTGACGAATTACTTTTCTTGTACATTTGGAAAGTATGTCATTTTGAATTTATTTTCTTTAAAAAACCAGTAATAATTCGTGGAAAATACTTGAAGGACTCGCCATGGTTCAGAACTCCACAGCAGTAGGTGCTAACCAAATGAAATCCAAGTAGGCACGATTCAAGAAGTGACACCCAAAGACAGTTCAAACTTTTACTAAGCATTCTGCACCTGCCTTTAAGGCATTTCTGTGTTTTGAGTCAGTCTGGATTCCTGATTTGTGCCAGTGATATCCTGGCATTCTCCACCAAAATTCTTTTTAAAAAAACCCAAAAACCCGTGAAATACATTCTCTTTTTCAGTTCGTTCATCCTCTCTCCTTGCTGTCAAATGGTACAAATCCCCAGTGCTGCTGCAAGACAAGCAAGAATAAACAGCTAGAACTTACAGTTATTAGATTAGGAGCTACGTAAGTTGTATCACTACCAAATAGTGAAAACATCCTCTGTTTTGTGTGTGCCATTTCCTCCACAGAACATTTTCACACAACTTCTTGCCTGTTGTTCATTACTTCACAAACCATACTCCATGGGGTGTTTCACTTCTACTCCCTCTTTAATTCATTTCTCAACAGACTTGCAATAAATTACTCCCTGAATGTATGTCTCATTCAGTTGCTCCACCATCTTCTCTGACAACTGTCTGTAACATCACTCAAGAGTCATCACTCCTCTCCTCAGGAGGGAAGGGCTTCACTAGCCTATATCAGGGCATGTATCACTGTCTTCAAAAGGATCCAGAAGGTGTTCAAAATGGTCTATTTGAGCTGTCATTAAGATCATCTAAAGGCCATTTATTATTAATAAAAGTTGAACCAGAGTTTCTTCTACTGTGTCACCAGATCACAGAGACCAACCCTGAAAGGGTTAATGAGGAGGTTCCCCTTCACATGTCCTCTAAGTAGAGTCTTCGTTCTCCTTTCACAAGTACCACACTTGTGGATGAAGCCACAACAATGACATGGTGGTTTCTGCTCCACATGACGTTCAGAGAGAGACTCACTAAGGCACAAACACTGCAGGCTCGACCAGACACCACCTCTTCTAGTTTTGACAAAAATTTATTGTCAATGACTTTTGCATTAATTGCCACACTGTCAACACTAAAAAAGACACAAAAAGAAGCGAAGTCTCATGGCCTTTGAAGTACTTCAGGTGAAAGGCACTCAAAAGGAAGAAGCCAGGAGGGAATCTAAATGTACATAACTACAATCCAACCACCACCAGCACATCAAAGGTTTGACCTTTCTGCTCCAGAAGCAAGTCTTCTGAATGCTTTACAAAGCATATTTAAACACAGCATCAACTTAAATTCTCAAAGGTCATCTAGTTTTTACAACTTCAGCCAGAGGCTGAGACTCCAGCTTCATTCATAACTCTGAGGACCACTGTCAGGAGCACACTTACACACATCCATGTCCCCAGGAGCACTGTGGAATGGTGCAGCTACACACCAGCGAGGGTCACAGCCAGCACCACCTGTGTGGGAAGAGACCAGAGTGGCTTTAGCCCCAGAAACAACTCAAAACCTTAACTGGCAAAACTGGCTTTGGCTGCCTGGAGGAAAACCCCACACCATTTTGTTTGCTTCCCATTCAAACTTCTTTTTCATTCCACAGTCACATCTATGACTCTCCTAAAAAAACTATGAGGATAAACTAGAAAGATGGTCTTCAGAATGCACCTGAACTCAACCAAACCTTTTTCTTAAAGGCCTCTTAACTTGCTTTCTCATTTGATTACATGGTGACATGAAGTTCTACTCCTTTTTTCTTCCACAGAACTAGAAGTTACCTGCTCACATGGATCTGATATCAATAGAAACATGCAGATTTTACTTGTCCTGACCACACAGGGATAGGATTTATAGAAAATTACTTGTAGAAAAAGAAATGAATACTAAAATTCTCCTTTGCAAGAAGTGAACAATTATCAACATGGAGAGCACTCCCTTTTTGCCTTCTCATGTCCTGTTACTTCACTGAGTGAATTAAAAAAGGAAACAATTTTATCTCAGTAATGCATTTAGAAAAACTGCATTGCATTACATCATGCCTCTGCCTGCTACTACTCATCAAACCTAGTGCACATCACCAGCAAGCATGGAGGTTATGTACTTTCTGTTCTGGTGTTCTGGAATCCACAGTGAGTTGAAAACCAGAGCAGAAGCAAAGCTTAGACCCATGTGTGGACAAAATCAGGCCTGGGACACCTGGACAGCTGCCCACTGAGCTGGGTCACTCTCTGGCAAAGAGGCACGCCAGAGTTAGACCAAGAGACTGACTAGCAGAATGCTTTATCTTGCACTCTCCAGGCCTCCCAGAGGCTGTGAAAGCTAACTTTCATCTCTCCTCCCCACACGTGTGGGGGGGCAGAGGGAGGGGGAAATTCCAGTGGAGGAGTTAACCTGGGAAGAATAATGGCAGAAACTGCAAACCTTGGAGTAATATGACCCAAACCCACAGCTCTCTCAGCATCCATTAAGGGGAAGAGGGAAAAGCACAAAAGCTTTCTGATTTTGTCCAGGTGTGCTTATTAACAATGCTTATGCTGATTTTTCTATTCCTTGGAAGACACATTCACTTTTACTAAAAGATCCAAAGATGCTCATGAAAGAAGAGCTTTGAAGATAGCACAACAAGCCAGATACCTGCCCTTTCTCAGCTGTAAAACAGAGGCAGTTGCTCCTGCCTAGGAGTGAGACCAAAAGACCCCATATTAAAACTGAGCAGGTACAGGAAGGGATTTCAGAAAAGATGCAAGGCCAGGAGACCATCCACATCCCACGATACATTTAAATAACCTGGGCATCTCAGGAGTGAGCCCTGCTTGAAAGGTCTCAGTAGCATTAGGAAATACAAGTAGCAAAGAAGCAATACCTTCTTTGTAATGGTAATGGTTTGTAAGGCTTTCAGCATGGGTATAAAAATATCACAGCCAAATAACAGAACCAGAACAAGCCAACTCTCACAGCTGATTCTTCTAAATTAAGATAAAAAGCTATCAGTTACCTCTTTAATTAACAGTCTTAAATTCAGAGGGGGACAGCCTGCTCTCCTATAGCCAGCATAAGACTTGTAGAAACTGTCATGTGTGTTTGAATTTGTTACCAGCCAAACCTAACCCCAGATAACCTATCCTGCTTATCTGAGTTCTCTGTTAAGGCACAAACTGCAAGAGCCTATGCTTATAGAATGGGAAGGTGAGGAGGGAACAGGCTGAACACAATGGGATACAGACACAGCAGCCATTAACCACTCACCTTCCCCCTGCCACTGGGCAGCAACCCTCACTTTCAGCATGCCTGACCTCCCAAAAGCATAGAAGTAATGATGTGCTCACTGTAATTCATTTAAATACTTACCTCAGAAAACAAATTAGAAAGAAAACAAAAAACCTAACTCACCAAAAATGAAAATCCACTTCTCCCAATTAAGGAGATTAAACCAAAGTGTGCTCAGTTACTTCAGCAGGTAATTTTTATGTGTGTGATGCTCTCCCACAGGAACAATGCTTAAAAAGCTATTTCCTTGTCTTGCTTACAACAGGAAATCATCTACAGTCAAACTCCAACCTCCACCAGGTTCAGGTTGGATTAACCCAGGTTCAGATCTATTCCAATTCTATGGAATAATACTGTTAACTATTAACAATAATTAGTATCACAACCAAAACCTTTCCCATGCCTTTCTTAAAGATGGACAGAAAGTTAACATCTGTACAGAACGCTGGAGCATCTCTCTGATAAAGACAGGCTGAGGAAGTTGGAGCTGTTCAGCCTGGAGAAAAGAAGGCTCCAGGGAGACCTTAGGGCAGCCTTCTGATGCCTAAAAAGGGCCTATAAGAGAGCTGGAGATTTCTTACAACTGCATGGAGTTACAGGACAAGGGGTAATGACCTTAAAACAGAAAGAAGGTAGGTTTGGATCAGATGTTAGGAGGAAATTCTTTCTGAGAGGGTGGGGAGACACTGGCACAGGTTGCCCATCCTGGGAAGTGTTCAAGGCCAAGCTGGATCAGGTCCTGGGCAAACTGGTCTAGTGGGTGGCATCCCTGCTCACAGCAGGGGGGTTGGAACTGGATGATCTTTAATGTCCCTTTCAATCCAAACCATTCTATGATAAGCTGTTATAGAGAGCTGTGAGAAAACATGGTCCCAATCTTCACTTGGAATCACCACTTTGGTCTTCAGGTGGAGCCAAGAAAAATCCATAAACAGTGGAAATTTATCCTACAATTATTTATGTTAAAAAAGACAAGATCAAGAGTTCATTCTTCTACTATTCTATGTAGTAGTCAGGTTCCCCACCAGACATGAAACCTGGAATAGGCTCCTGAGCTCCCATTTGCCAAGCAGCATTTTATTTATTTCAAATAAAATAAGGCAAATCACTGTATATTTGCACAACCTACTCACTAATCTGTATTACTGAACCTCTAATACATATAAGCCCAACTGATACCATCAGCAATAGTTAATGGTTTCTCCAGCAACAGCTGCTGTTATGTTTTACTGTTGTACCTACAGAAATACTTCATGATGCTTCATATTCTTCCAACAGAAAGTGGTACTTAGCATAAAATAAAGCTCTCATAATCAAGCAAAAGAGGTAGAAGAGAAGTAACACTTCCTTATCTCACTATTACATCCCAGGAGATGGCTACAAAACCTAACAGAGTTGGCATGGATGTGGGTATAGCGAGAACTTTTAACACAAATGTCTCAACTATTCTCTTCACCAGCCTGATCATCTACATTCCCTAGCCCACAGAAAAAAGGGCAGGCATTTTATAGCTGTTCCTAAACTGTCCTGCTTTCCTTCGGAAAGATACCTACAACTAGTTTCCATGCCTTTGCTAATTTTGACGTTGTGAGTTTTCTCATGCATGTATTAATTATAAGTATTTTCATGCTTGACTATCAGACATGAAACCAAATTATGTCCTCTCTACTTGATGAATTTAATAAAGAAACAGCAGAGGTGCATAGGTACAAGCAAAACCAGAAGAATGCCTGAAAAGTACTCAGTATTCAAGTATTTTGGCAGGTCATTGTCAGGAGTAATAGTAGACACTTCTTAGATTCAAGGTAAAATGTATGAGGTTAAAATACTATCGCTTGTCTTCCCCTACAAACAAAGTAACTTGAAGAAACTTCTTTATGTGGCCAAGTTGTTACAAAACAGCTAAGATTTGACTTATAAATAATTACTTTGCTCTGCCTTTTTTCAAAGAAACCCATCTCATTGGACCAGTAGCAATCCACAACACAGCTGGTTTTGGTAAAAAGCTATGCTAATAAAAGGTACCATGAAGTGACAGAAATTGGTAGCTTTTACATGGCTTCAGTGATGGATGTGCATGCTGCCCTGTTTTCAGGAACAAACCTGGGAAAGGCTAATGCAGAACAAACTTTCAAGCTTCTCCCCACACACCATCACTTGGACAAACCCTAGATACTGTGCTATAGCTCCAATTTCACATTATTTCATCAAGTTATTTCTCACAGTGCATTGTAAGTTGAAACCACATTTCGATTCACATTTAATGCAATGATGGATACAGCCACAACAGGGAGCAAACATACAAGATAAACAAGTGTAAACAGCACAGCATTCTCCAGGGAGCTGAGGCAAAAGCTTAAACAGTGATTCAGATCCATACTTGGGGAAGCAGAACTGAAGTCAAGTATCACCCCAGCTGCGAACAAATTACCCATCACCAAAGAGTTAAACTGTTACCTAAGATACCTCAGTAGAAACCCATAGCACAAAAGAAAAAAAATCATCTTATGAAAGTTGAAAGTACAATTCTGTCCCATAATTGATCCAATCCTGTAGAGTGCTGTACTCGTCTAGTCCACAGTAATTTCTAAACAGCTTAATTAGCAGCCAAGCTATCAGAGTTAATTCTCCTGATGATCAAACTCTGGCTGTAATGGGGATGTTACTGTGTCAGGTCAGTCCACCCAAGAATCTGCGAAATAAGGTCCCCACTGAAGCTGGAACTTCAGCTTGATTAAGGGACAGTTTGTGTACTGATTGCTGCAGACCTTGCTTGTCAAAAGCAGCTAGAATCTTTATGTCATAAAACCATTATAAACAGCAAAACAAGGGGGGAAGCAGACAACACAGGTGGTAGATACTATGAAAATCAAACTGTGTTTAGAATAATATATTCCACTTTCCACTTTCTCCTAAAGCAGAGAAAACATGAAGCAAGTTCATTTAAATTCCTAAAGGCAGTTCTATCAGCTGACTAGGCTATTAATATACTCATTTTCACATCAGGTTTACAACAGGAGAAGAAATTACAACTTCCCATTTTTTACAAATTCTCTTTATAAAGACAAAACAAAGCAAACCCAGTACTAGTTATCTCATCTGCTGTTTATATATGTAAATCTATGTTTTCCAGAAAAGTACAACATAACATGACCTTTACTACAGACCTTTTATTACTTCAAAACGTTGATATGGATTTGACAAAGCTGTTGCAAAGTAGTGTTGTGCTCCAACAGCCTGCTTTTGTGATGAGGCAAAAATGAACAACAAAGGTAGAATAAGTCAAGTGCCCTAGGTCAGACTCCTTCTAAAATCTCAGTGTTAACAGTGAGGAAGAGATTTGATTTGTACAAAAGTACCGTTGTGATCAGATAAGGCTGGGGAAATACTTGCATGTAGGAGAAAAAAAAAAAAACAACCCAACAAAACCACCGCAAGATAAAATAAGGTTTCCTTCCCCTGCCTTAGGGGTCTTTAATCACTTTGAAAATAACAGCAGCCCCAGACAGTGTATGAATATGGAAAGGTGGGAACAACTATTGTCATCACTGAATTCAGATCCCTGCCATCATCTTTTTTGGCTGGTTAGAGAGTCTGGCCTGGAATAGAAAGGAAAAAGACAACTCCTACCTACACAGACTTCTCTTTCTGGACGGTATGCCAGGTTTACCCTGTATCACCACTTTAACCCAATGTCTCCAGTTAAGTGATCAAACACCTACATGAACCTGAAAGGTCCATGCAGGTCCAGCCAGACCTCTCACACACCAGCTGTTCCCAGTATCCCTCCCCTGGTCTCAGACCCCTTCAGCCACTCCATCAGGTCACAGTCAGCCAAGACTGACATTATCTCAGACTGCACCCTGACTAATGGCTAAAAATTTATGGAAGAAGTCAATGTAGCTCTCTCTTCTTCCCTTCTCCTTTAGAGAGCAATTGCAAGGCTGCAAGGAGAGAAGTTTCAGTTAGCTAACACAGGAGACTGAAATGTTTTTAAATTAGTTTTCCAATTGATGAAGCAGCTGAATTAATTCCCCCTGTGACACATGATCACTAGTTCACAACCCAAGAGAAAAGTGGGAAGCACACAGACATGGAGAGACTCTTGCAGAGGTAGCAGCCCACCAGTTGTCTTACTTGCCATGTCAATCTACACCTTCAGATCAAGCACACCTTGTGTTAACTGTGTTTACTTTTAGGAAGCTACAAGCCCAAAATATGATCAGCAGCTCCTCTCAGAAAAAAAAACCAAAAAAACTTAATGGCAACCACAGCACCAGGGTTGGAGGGGTGCACTCATCACTGCCTCCATTTGAAAGTCTAACAAGCAGTGTTTTCTGCACAGGTAACAGAATTTCTGTTCTTCAGAAAGCAGCCTGTATTTTAGCATAGCTAGGTGATTATTAGGTTTATGAGTACTAATGTTTATTTTCCCATTTTGCACAAGTACTTAGCTTCAGGTCTCAGCCCAGCATTTGCCCTAACACCCACCCCACAGCCCTTCAGATGGTCTTCACGCTTTCCACTTCTGTTGGCACAATTCCTGCTCTCCTCTCAGCTGTCTCCCTGAAGGATACAAGAGTCTTATCTGTAAAGCTAGAGCAAGAGGAATAGTTATGAAGTAAGTAAGGTTTTTAAGATGAAGAAATACATTACTTGTAATGAAACAACTAAGTTAATAGGTAACCTCAGCAACTTTGGACCAAGAACCAGGGAGGAACTCTACCAACAACACATATGCTATGGAACACTCTGAAGCAGCTGACCGAAAGAATAAAACAATGATTATTAAAAGATATACTGTGAACAGGACAGCTCATTAACTTGACATATATTGCAAGAAGTTTTTACTAAATATGTTTCATGTTTCTATTCCGAGAGTAAAGATATTACCTCTGGAGACTCCAAGTTAAAAATGGTTATAGTAGGAAAAGCTGCTTACAGTCAGAATAAAACCACTGCTTTTTTATTTCTGTAGGCACTGCCTACCTCTTTACAAATAAAAATAACTCAAACTTGTCTTAACATCATCCCCTGCAACAAACAAAAAACCCCAAAACCAGAATAATCAGGGATTATTGACTAAAAGGGTTTGAAAAATAATGAACAGGTTGTTAGACACCTAGATAGTTCATTTCTGCCAGCATTAAACTTTTGTAGGGCTCCAGAAACTGGTTTGTCACACTGAATTTTTATAGAAACATTTTTGCAGTACCAGTAGGTATCAGAGTTTTCAAACCACCACCAGAAAGGACTGCAGCCTGGGGACCAGGAGGTGGGCAGGCGAAGTGAAGCAAAGGAGGTATCAAGTCAGCTATATACATCTCCACTTCTGAAGCCGTGGACTCTAGTAGTAATTGAATTCAACACCAGTTGAGGAAATCCTAGTTTCATTAATTATTTCCAAAGAATGTATAAAGTCCTTAGTGGGAGAGATGCTACCAAGTAGGAAGTGAAGCAGCACAGGAGTAGAAAGGAATTGTTACAAAGCACGGTAACAGCGAACACAAGAGGGTTTGTACACAAGGACATCTCTTCAAATCCAGTTTTTGACACACCAAAAACCAAAGGGTCAACAGATTTTGTGACAAAGAGACAAACAGATAGAATGATTTTTAGCAAGGAGGAGAAAACTTTTCAAAAGTATTTGATTTAGCATTTTATTAATATTTTCATTGAAATGGAAACACCCCACACAATGTCAAACACTGACCTGTCTAGCCAAATATGGCCCCTCTTGAAATACTAGTTCTGTTTCAGATTTTTAATGGTATAAAAACTATTGTTCTTTAGAAAAATAACTCAACAGTTCTTCCAGATCTGCACGCTGCAATTATTCCCTATGGTTAAGTAATCACTGACCACCATTTACCACCAAAACAAGCTTCTGTAGAGGCCTGGGCAGCTGCAGAGATTCACCTCAGAAAGGGGAAAGAAGTCGCAGCTGTGTTAGCTTGTTTGGGGAGATGAAGAAGACAAGAACAGAAAATTCAGGAAAAAGAAAGAAGAGGTACCCATATCGGCCTTTCCCAGGAAGTCCCGCCTTTCCCATAATTTGCATCTTTTCTCTCCTGCAGTTTTGCCCCGGAAAAGAACATCCTCTTGCCTGACATATACAGAGAAAAAAGTCTAGTCTTCAAAATTTTCTGAATCCACCTAATTTTCCCGACTTACTTGTAAAGTCTCTTTTTAACCTGCACAAACAGCAGGAGCTGCCACTAAAAGCTGCTGTCGTTGCTACACAGGAAACTGCTGCTCCAAAGTACACTGACTTTCTGTGCAAAAGAAAGGCAGGGATATTTGTATTTGTGACTTTTGTGGCTTTGAGAGAATGCCCAAAAACCCAGATAAGTTTTATATACTTTTCACAGTGCTCCCTGCAACAAGGAAAATGGGTGGCATCCTCCTGCAGAACTGAGTTGTATTCACATTTCTCTCTAAGAATCAAAACATTGCTGCCTGAGAACAAACACGGCTGTGTTAGTGTCCTAATAAACAGCAATTTTAGAATTTCTGCCCATGTGTGTCTACTTCTGACTCTTCCCCACCACCCCAATACACTACAGGTTTTTGAACCTACAGAAGAAGAATCATAAAGCTGAGAACTTCTGGCAACACAGTGGGACAGAAAACCAGCTTGGTGGTTCCCAAAAACAGACTTTCCCCAACCACTAGGATTTCTAGTACTTGTTAAAACATGTCTCAGAACTTTCCTTGGTGGCAAGAGATTGGGTTCAGTGGCCTTCCCACCCCCATGTTCACAACTGGATAGGGAGGGGTGGCAGAAGCATCCCTCCAGAGCCAGTCCCTGGCGCTCCTCCATGCCCCTTATGTTCATACCTGCTGTCCCACTGTGTGCCTGGGTGGCTCCACAACTTCCTACAAATACAGAGGCTTACTACACTTTTAGCGCCAAGTAACTTATGATGTTAACATTAGGATGGCACATCCTAAATTCAGTGGGTTAACTGAATGAAAGCCACTCTGACTTTCTTTCCTCACACACTCCCTGCATTCCCTACATAAACTGAAGGTGATCTAGTTGAAACAGCTTAAAGAGCACATAAAAGACTAATTTTTTTTCTGGTCAAACTTAATCTGACAACAGGCTAATTCACCCAAACTGCAAGGAAAAAAAAAGTAACTAAATAAATCTGTTAGAATTTTTATTAAAATATCAACGGTGTGGTGAGAGGCACTGCAACAGGTTGCTAGAGAAGCTGTGGATGCCTCATCCCTAGAAGGGTTCAAGGTCAGGCTGGATGAGGCCCTAGGCAACCTGATCCAGGCGGTGGCATCCCTGCCTATGGCAGGGAGGCTGGAACTAGATTATCTTTAAGGTCTTTTCCAATCCAAACCATTCTGTGATTCCGTAAAAATATAACCATTCAAAACTGCATTGCTCAGGTAAAAACGACAAATATGAAAATGCTAAAGGATGTTTATAGTTAAATCCACAAGTCATTTGCTGTTAAGCAATGGTAAGGCATTATCAAGAGAAAGTTTAAAAATATTTTATTAAATAATTTATATTTAATAAAATTTCTTTTATTAAAGGTGAAAGTAATAATTAGCTGTATTCTTATGCATAGGGTAACCTAATTATAAAGCCATTTTTAACAATGAGGTCTTTGGAGTCTACTTTCAACTTCTACTGAGATACCTGTCTAGTAAAATATTTTAGTGTAAGTATGGAAAGAGTTATAGAAGACCGAAGAAAAGACTCACATATAGTTCAAGTGGAATAGAAAAGTGCCCGAGTCTTTCAACTGATCGATGATTCCCCCAAATGATCACTTACATCTCATGTTTTCATATGCAGAATAATTATGCAAGTTTTGCACAATGAACAACTTAATACATATGAGAAAGTCTGACAAAACTATATAAATCAAGAAAGCAATAAACATTATTAAAATTAGGAAAAAAATATGAAACCCCATACCAGTGCTAATGTCCATACGCTTGCACATTTTTTGTCTCTAAAGTACAAATGGTTATGCTTAAAGTGCAAATCACAGTTCAACTTGATTTCTCATTTGCAAAACTGTAATCAGTATACACAGAAAGAATGATAAAACAGTTCATGAAAGCATTTTTAATGTGCCCCTTCAGCAATTTCTGCCCATCAAACCTCTAAAGAAAATTATGAATCTCTCATTATAGAATATAAATGCCTTGCAAGTAAGAATGCCTTTCTCCTAACACCAGCTTAATTTACCTCAAAGCACAGCACTTAGTGATTTTGAGTGCCAAAGGAGAGTTCACAAACTGAGTCACTGCAGTAAGTGGTCATCTGTGAGAAGTCCCCAGGGACTTGGCTGGGATCACCCTGGAGGGCTCTGAGAGAAAAACCGACCACGCAGTCTTCTACCTTCACTATTACATTATTCTCTCTCATCTCATGGCTCCTAGACTCATGAAAGTTGTAATAATCCTCTACTCCTCAAAAACATTTCTGTGGGAGAGTATTAACTTCTACACACTTTTGTCAGCAAGGTGGAAATCAATCCATCACACACAGAGGGGAAAAAAGGTAACTCTTGATCAAAGGGAATAACTACTAGCAGCAGCAGACAGTTACCTTATGCTGATCAGCTGCTAGGGAGATAGGTGCCAGGAGAGATCACATCCCAGGCAGAGCAAATGAGGGGAGCAAGCAGAGCCCTGCAGCCTCAGCTGCAGCCTGCAAGCACCCGTCTCCTCTGCCCTGCTGCCTCTGCTCCCCGCATCTCTTCAGTTCTCTCTGCACCAGAATTCCCCACACACCACACTGGCCTTATTCCTCACCCAGCTGAACAGTCAAGCCTTCAATCTCTGCATCAGAGATCTCTGCCTTACTGGATGTCCACTGGAAAGCAGGCTGCCTTCAGGGACCGTGCCGTGGCACAGCATCCAGAAACAAGGTGCCCTGTCCCATGCAATTTAATCCACCACAGCATTTTACAGGGGTCTAAAACTGCCAGCATGGACCAAAAGTGCATCTAGTTTAAGTCCCATAGGACTGGAACACCTCAATGTTGTAAGAATTAGTGAGTTAAGCCACCTAATGAAAAAATCTGCAGATAATACATGATGAAAAACTGCAGTTAAATATTTCATTTCCGGTATACAGCATTTATAAACATGAAGACAGACATTCTGCAATACTGAGTTCCTCACTCAATCACTGAAACACTAAAGATTTTTAGTGAAATAATCTAAATGCGATTTGTTGGGGTGGGGGGTTTTTTGTGTGTGGGTTTTTTGGGGTGTTTTTATTTTTTAAACTGCAGGAACAACCAAGTAAGTGGGTTTCTCCAAAGTTTACTCTCGGAGTTCTTCAAACTAACCATACATTGGAATTTTCCACATAGATTCAAGTACAATGGAACATGTGCATTTGGAAGAAACCAAGAAAATCTAGAAGTCTCAGTTAGGATTCTTCAATTCTAACTGCAGACAATAAATTACACCTGTGATGCAAAAAAAAAAAGAAATTTTAGTATATTAAAAATACACTTGCTGAACTCACAAGGGACTTCACATGATTCTCCTCCCTAGCTATGACAGCAGACAAATATCTCAGGATGGAAGACATTGGATTCACATCCTACATGAGACTAGACAAACTGCATACATGCAGTACTGACTACCCCACAACAGAAGTACTTTTAAGAGACCCTTGGAAAGCAAGACCCATTAAACTGTAAATTTGAGTACAATACAGCAAAGAAAACCTGGCCAACCTGCAGAAACTGCTCAAGATCCAAGCAGAAAAATGGAACAAAAAGCAACAAAAAAAGTCCACATGAGTAGACTAGGACTTTTACTTAGTCCCCACTAAAGATGGGAGCATCACAATTCTGCCTGTATTCCAGAAACTTTGTAATTACTGAGGCGTGCAAATTCAGAGATCAGAGAGGACCTAATAGCAGGAGTCCAAACAAATCCAAAAGGGAACATGAAAGGAAAAAGGAAGCTATGCAAAATGTATATTTTTCCACTTTCATTATATTATCTGTAATTAACTTCAGTATGAGAGTTCAGTTATCATCACATTCATATTGTTACCGTAATCAGTGTAATTCAATACAGTATTTACAGGTTCAAGGAAATTTTAACAATCAGGTACCACTTCCCCAAATTCACAGTTCTCGTGAAAAAATAAAAAAAAAAAGTTTAGAATTTTACAAGTTTGCAACTAGTATCACATGAAACAATACCAAAAAGCACGATGTTTTCCCCAAAGAGTTGAGGCAAAACTGATTTTTAAAGTAGTTTGAACTGGAGCTACAAGTAGGCATGATTCCAAGGATTTTTCACTGTGGTCACCATAGGACAAGTATGACTGATCGGCTCTCCTAATTCTGTATTTTTCCAGTTTAAAAAAACCCAAAAAATCTATAAACTATACTTGTTTGCTTGGGTTTGCATCATGTAGTATCAGCACAACTAATTTATCTGTTGTACAACCCAAGACATGATATACGCAGAAAATTTCTCTAAAGCCTAAACCCCCCAAACGAATTTCTAAAATGTGAGTAAGTGGTGAAAGCAACAGTATGCTAAAGCAACACTAAATTTCTTAATTCCATGTGATGCATTCTGTAAGTTGGGTAGTGAGAGCTTCTCTGTTATAAAAAAAGCCCTTTTTTTTTCTGGTCTCATTAGTGCAGCCCTACCTGCCCAGCTGTATTAGTCACTTCCTGCACAAGCATTTGAACACCTACATGGCATAAAAACACCTCTTATTCCATCCAACACAGTACACAGGTTTAACTGAAACATTAAAGCTGCAATTGGAGTAAACCTGCCCCCGGTGCCATCACACACAGGAACTCTACTGCTTCAGAAAGATTAGATCTTTTTCCCAATGCCCTCCCACTGCAAACCAAACTCTGCTCAAAGAGAAAGAGAAAGAGAGGAGGAGGAAAAAAAGAAAGGAAAAGCAGATAAATGAAGTCTTAATCTCATGGCTATTCCATTCTCTTCTCCTTACTTATAGAGCTTGACAGGTAAGAAAAGGGAGAATAAAAACCAGTGCAATAGTAAGATAACTACTACATGCTTTTGTACTTCCAAATTTCACAAGCGTTCCACTTTGCAACCAAAACTATCCATATAACAGAAGCACACGGCTATTGAGCTCTATCTTCAAAACCAGTGTGCTGGAATCACAGTTGAGTACCAGAGTAACACAGGCTAGCCCAGAACTTCTGCAAGCCACAAGTAACTACACTTCCCATGACCATTCACTGCTTTGAACAGAGGTTGGTCCCCTCTCTAGCAGTGTACAGAGTAGCAAGGAGTAGAGAAGCCAGCTGTAAATGATATGTCATGAAGGTTCAGCCTTGGCTTAAGTGTCCTGGCTGAACACAACACAGTGACGCCAGCAGTGCGAAGCATGGACAGCTCTCAGGGAAATCTACTTGCTCTAAAGCAGTTCATCAAACAAAAGGAGGTGACATGTAATTACAAAGATCCTCCTGCAAGGAAGGCTCTCTCCTGGTCAATTAAACATTGCCAGGAAGAAAAACAAGACAAACACTTCAAGACAACAGAAATAAGCACTAAGTCCACAACTGAGTAATTTTCAGTTGACTGCCACTGATGAACAATCTATAATGTGACCAAGTTTGTCTTCAATTCTATAAACCTTTTCTGAGTGCCACTACAAACACCGTACGCAAAAGGATCACCGTGAAAAGGAAACTGCGTTTTAAAAAGCTCCTGACAGCTGAAAGGAAACTTATCCAGGAAAGGGAAGAAGAAAGAGAGCAGAAGTTGGAAGCTGGTGAGAACAGAGGTCACTCTCCAGGATCTTTACAGCACTCACTAGATAAGCATATACCTTTTGAAGAAGCTCAGCTTCCTGCCATAAATAAAGGTTTTATAACCCACTCAAAATATGTATCAGCCAGCCATTTACTTCATTTTGTCTACCTTGTTACTTGGACAGAAGCATTGCATTTTTCAGGTGTTTCAGTTACACAAGATACACTATTATCTATATTCCAGATACAGTTATCATCAGTTTTTCCACCATGGCTTACATATATGAAGAACTCCATTAAAACCATACAACTTTTAGAAATATTTTCAATGTTTCAATGCCTATTGGTGTCAGCATATATCAGTTTTCATGTTTGTGTAAGGTTTGTTCAAACCCAGAAGTAGGCCTGTTGTGATTCAACTTGTGCCTCATATTGATTTCAGAACCAAAATTTACATCTACCAGTGCTTCCACTAAATTTGTCTTTCCAGACAGACTTCACTGGTGAACTCAAAGACACAAAGTGATATAACCCTACAGGAGACCAGTTTAGTCTGGTATAAACCTAACTTAACAAGAACTGAATTTAAAAAAAAAATCTTTTGTGCTGCAGTTTTCAAAGGTGCAAACATGAACATTAAAAACAAGGCATATGTGCATGGCTACCATGCTTCTACCCCTATGCAAGATTTATTGCTTTTCCCTGTGGATCTAGCTTCTACATAAAGCAGCTAGAAAGAGCACAACAGCTTCAACAGGTTCATCTAGACAGTCTGCAGATGTATTTCATGACTAGTACAGAAACTCAATGTTTATTGCATCTCAGCAGCAAAGCCCTCCCTATATACACCAGGCCAGGCACAGAGCCAGCATGGATTTCACCATAATCCCCAATAAACCACCTTGCAACCACCCTGAACTTCCAAAGGACTACCTGGCAGCCAACATAAGTACTCTAAGAGTGCTAAAATCCTTCCACAAAACTTGTCAGATATTGGTACTAAAAACCAGAAGGATACATAAAGAGAAAACAACAACCTAGAATGAGATATCAGGAGAAAAATCCAAAATGATGATGCTGCAGCCTGTCAACTGAAACACACAGCTAAACTACAAACAGAAAGACAAGGACATTCAACAACCAGCTACTTCCTTCCAGTAATTTACAGCAAATTTGCCCAGGTGGTAACAGTTAAGTTTCAAAAAAAAAAAAATCTTTTTCAAAACAGACCCCACGCCCAAACCACATGATTTCAGAGACTGTTTTTCAATGTTACATAGCTCTTCCACCTTAACCATCTGTTCTGTTCATTGTTTTAACGTAAATGCAATCAGTGGAAACTAAAACAATCACTTTGCTAAATGTTTTCTCCTAAGTTTCTTTATACAACAGCCTGCATGAATTCCCTTGGAAAGTTGTTTCACAAAGGCATCCTCTATAGCCTAGGTCAACTCGGGTAACAGCAATGCAGTCTCTCCTCTGCCAGCAGAGGGAAGGAATCACTTGGAAATTGCTCTGATTCAGCCAGATCAGTCTAACCAGAAACTGTCTCAAAAACTCAGTTTCGAAATTTATTTGAGAGCTGTTTCTCCTAAAACCAGAGTGAGACGCTTGACTTTACCTTCCATACAGACAAAACAATGCCAGATACAGAGCACTGTTTGAAGCGTGCTGCTTGCAGGTACATATTGGGCATTAAAAATATTTTACTGCTTTCAGTGGTCAAGAAAAAAGTAATGTCAGACAATAAAACTCCTCTACCATTTCCTCATTGGACTGCAGTTTGTCAACAGAGTGCAGTGAGAAGCACAGGCAGCCTTACCATCCAAATGGGCCAAATTCAGCACACAGTGGTGCCACATGGAAAGCCTTCTTTTGAGAGTACTGAAGGTGCTGGCTTTGAGAACTGCTCTGATACTGCACTTTTCTTCCTAATTTCAGAGACTGGAAAGACTCTCCCAAATCCCTCCCTCTGAGAGAGGTTCATGCTGATTTCTAGCCTAACTTAATTCCTTTCAGTTTTTAGAGTCTGGGTTGTGCCAGAAATTCTTTACAAGCGCCTACCCAAATTACCTGCTCTTGCATTTAGACAGAACAGTGATTTCTTCTCCCAGTTCTCCTTATGCTCAGGTAAGCAGTTCTGCATCTGCGGAACAGCTCTTTTCTCCTGCAGTCCTTCTTGGTTCCTGACATTTTTCTTAAACCTGATTTATTGGGTTTGCATGGCCTGGTTTTGGGGGGCTAGTGGGGGGATTGGGATTACATGGGTGGCCTCTGCAAGAAGATGCCAGAAGCTTCCTCCATGTCTGGCAGAGCCAATCCCTGGTGGCTCCAAAGACGGATGTGCCGCTGGCCAAGGCTGGGCCCATCAGAAATGGTGGTAACACTTCTGGGATAGCAGATTTAACAAGAGAAAAAAAAAGTTGTTGTGCAGATGTAATTGTGGCCAGAGAAGAGCAGGGTGAGAATATGCGAGAGGAACAGCCCTGCAAACACCAAGGTCAGTGCAGGAGGGACAGGAGGTGCTCCAGGCACCAGAGCTGGGATTTCTCTGCAGCCTGTGGTGCAGACCATGCTGGGGCAGCTGTGCCCCTGCAGCCCATGGAGGATGCAGAGATCCACCTGCAGGCCCTGGAGGAGACCCACGCTGGAGCAGGGCGATGCCTGAAAGCCTCCTGAGGGGCTGTGACCCTGTGGGAGACCTGTGGAGAGAGGAGCCCATGCTGCAGCAGCCTGTCCTTGGGGGACTGCGCCCTGTGGAAGTGTGACCCACGCTGCAGCAGTTTGTGGAGGACTGTGCCTGTGAGATGGGCTCACACTGGAGAAGTTCCTGGAGAACCGGCTCCTGTGGGAGGGACCCCACCGTGCAGCAGGAGGAGGACTCTTCTCCCTGAGCAGCGGGAGAAACCCCTGATGTGATTAACTGACCATAACCTCCTTCCCTGTCTCCTAGTGCCCTGGGGTAGGATGTGGAGATGGGAAGTGGGGAGCAGTGGGGAGATGGCGTTTTTAAGGGTTTATTTTACTTCTCATTATCCTGCTCTGATTACGTTAGCAATAAATTCAATTAGTATCTCTAATTTGATTCTGTTTTGCCCATGATGGTATTTGGTGAGTGATCTCTCTCTGTCCTTATCTCAACCCATAAGCCCCTCGTTGTATTTTCTCTCTCCTGTTCAGCTGTGGAGGGGAGTGAGAGAGTGGATTTGGTGGGTGTCTGGCATCTGGCCAGTATCAGCCAACTACACCGGAGATTCCAAACAAAGCCTCACCAGATGCAAGTGCCTCATTCCTCTCCTCTCTGTACTAGAGCCTCAAATTGCATTCAGGTTTTTTAGTGGTTTCATCATAATCAGCTGCTTGCATCATCTGCTATCATTCACCCAGATCTGCTGTCTCCTACTAACGTTCCAACAGTTGGACGAGCTCATACTCGAAAAACAAAAATAATCAAAAACCTCTTTTTTGCTCCTTCTTTTCACCATAAGGATAGATAAATTCTCCTACATGGAAACTTGATAGAGAAGCAAAATGATAAGCTAGTATCAGAAAACTTATCATCTGATGCCAGTTCATTACTGAGGCAATGAAACAGGACCCTTCTCCTGCTCTCTTCTCCTTTCCCCAAACATCTCAAAGCTTCTCACTAAAAAACATGCTTCTAGCCTGTGAAAGCTGTAGTTACAGCCCAATGCACATGCTAGAACTTTTCTTAAAATCTAGATTAATTTTAAAAACAGGCTTAAAATTTTTATGGGTCAAAAGCAGTACACCTAGAGAAACATAAAAAAAAACAATTAGAGTGGAAAATAGTATGCTGGAATAGTCATTATTTTGGTTGTCTTCTTCACTGGAAATTTTTTGGTTTTTACTTCTACCAAGAGATTGTATGACCAAGGTCAAAAGAACCTTCACTATCAAAATCTAATTATGCATACCAGTTCTTCCATGACAGTGCTGTACCTTGCTCTGTCATACATTTTTAAATGTTATATTCAATACTGATGTGCATTTTGTGTCTTTGCAGAAGTAAAAACCCAAACAAAACAAAAAAAACCTAACACCCCTATCCCCACCCACCAAGAAAATCCCCAACAAAACACAACATAATCCACACAATAAAACCCCAAAATTCTTCTATAATTTTAAGTTCTGCATCATTTCACTTGTTATTCAAACAGATTAGGAACAACAAGAAACTTCCTTTGAGAGCTCTGTGGTGCAGAAAAAAATTTCTCCCAAGAAAGTAACGATCATACTTGGCATTGCCTGGCTGCAGCAAACTAAAGCTGTTGAAACAAGCAAGATCAAAAGAGAGGTTCCTCACCTGCAACAATATTCACATGGAAAACTTCACTTGTAAGACTATCTTGGGAATAATCTATGTTACAAAACTCATGAGGATGCTTTAGAATTCAGCTAGTTGAAAGCTCCTATTTAATGATGCCACATGTGGTGGAGACAGGACCAGTGGGTACCAGCCTGGGCTTGACTGGGCACCTCAGTGCTGTGAGCAGCTCAGAATAACTCCCAGGACCCTGCCAGTCCAAGAGCTGTGGGTGCAGATGCACCTTCAGGCACTGGATAAGCTGTGACTTCCACCTGGATTGTGAAAGAGGAAATGATGCAGTAACAGGACCAAATTGCAGTTTTGATTTCATCAAGCTCCAATGAAAACTCCCACCTGTCACCTTCATGAATATGCCAATTTCAAACGTTTTGCTCTGACAGGCTGCCACAGTTGCCAAAACAAATGGCCCGGCTTAGCACTTTATTCAGTACCACCTTGTGGTGAAATTTGCATATTGTGCATAACAATTAGAAACTGAATAAGAATAAAAGAAGCAAAAAATGACCGTGTGAGGTTACTTTTTAAACCAGATCTTTTTTTCTGATGATGGATCAAACGATGCACAAATAGTAGGAAACAAGTAGCAGACTGGGGTGAGCAGCACTGCTAGCTAAAAAAGCACTGTATACCATCAGCTTTAGACAAGTCACCTTTTCTTGACATGGATAAAAAATAGAATGAGATCCTGAACTCATTTTAGAGCCTTAATTTACCGGAAGTGATGGCCTGGCCTTGTCTGATTACCTGTCATGGCCTGGGTGAGGCTCTCATGAAGGATTACACTCTGCGATAATTCAGGTAGGATTCGATGAGTTACTTTCACTGAAAGAACAACAAATCAAGCCTTGACATGAAATACCTACTTTGCTGAGACAAAAGCACTCAGCGATGTCCATCAGTAACAGCTGCAACTCACTGCAAGGAAGATTTATATCTTACTGACTGGGAAGATGCTAGTAATCTAAAATCAAGTTAGAACTCCAAATAATGTCTTGAAAGAATGGACATCTTCACAAGTTTGAAAATTACTCTTTAAGTGTTACTGAGAAATACAACACAAGTAAGGCTGAATTTACTTTCCATTACACAAATGAGTGAAAATTTCTGAGTCTGCTTGATTTCCTCTGCCCTTATCTATGGGCACTACCAAATATGTGCATACTTTGAAATATCCAGATTTTAATACTGTATTTCACTTTGGCCACTTTGAGGT
The DNA here is from genome assembly GCA_013399195.1 of Dicrurus megarhynchus. NCBI lineage: Eukaryota > Metazoa > Chordata > Aves > Passeriformes > Dicruridae > Dicrurus > Dicrurus megarhynchus. The sequence goes on from VXAD01006098.1 coordinate 109,899, forward strand.
CTAGGTGGACCTGTATATGTCAATATGCGAAAGTGTCTAACAGCAACAACACTGAACTCCAGTGTTTCACAACTCATTTTCTGCCCTAACCTCCATATGGATTAGTTCATCACAATAAAACATATTATCACCATAATTCTGTCTGGAGCCCTAACATGTACATTTTGTAGTTGATACACAACACCAGGCATCTAAATACTATGGGCCATGTTTGCTGTTTTGCAGATCCATCCATTCCGAAAAACTCTGAAGTTGCACATTCTTTCCCACTTTTAAGCTGCATGCTAATGCCACAAAGTTAATTAAACAGAGTTTCCAAGCTATTGCACTACTGAACTGCACATGCATGTGAAAAAGCACTGAGCAATTTATATGCTTGCTCCTGTGAGGCTTCTAAGCAGACAAATTTTACCTGACACTGCACAGGTGCACTGGAATGGAAAGGCATAAGGTGTCCTCTCCCCAGTTAACACTCTCATAGCAAGCAACATTAAAATAGCTGAAAGGGTAAGAAGCCCTTCCCCACCATTTCTTTGCCCCCATACAGCAGCAATAGTACTAAATATAGTGAAGGACTTCCTTTTGCTTCTGCAGGGAATTGGCACCTCTCACAGGCACTCTGTAATCGTGTCACAGATGGGATGCTTCACCTACCTACTCCGCCCACCCTGCGGCAAATGGGGTATAAAAGTCTTCCAGCAGCTCAGTAAAACACTAACCCATTATTTTCCTGGAAGTTCTATACTTTAAGCTGTGTTTAGAATCCTTACCTTTTTTTTTTTTTTCTTTTTAAGGCTAGATTTATTTCCTGCCTGCCTCCACCCAATAGGAAACCAGAAAAAGAGCTAGTCCCATCTCACTTCCTGGCCACAATTTACAAGAATAGCTGGCCAGTAATCAGCTGCAGCTTCAAATACAGGCCAAAGATCCACCCTACATGGAGGCCACCAGTCTTCACAATTCCCTTTTGTTTTATAAAAGCTTACCCTCAGCAAATCCACCTTCTGGAGCAAACCAATTCCTACACGATCATTGTGCCCTTCCCATCCCAGCAATCTTCTTCTCCCTTTTCTTCCTTCCTGGTTTTGTGTGAGCAACCCCCACAGAGCCACGTCACAGCTGAAACAGTTTGGATAGGACTTCCCTTTCCTACAAGCTAAAGGGACAGAGTCATTCAGATCCCCATCCTACACCGCCCAAGCTGATACACAACCATTCCTAGGAGGTCAGGACGCCAAACAAAGTAAACTAGAGAGGTACTTGTCCTTGCTGCCATTCGTATCATGTTAGTGGTAGAAAACAACACACACTGGCATCAGGATGACTAAGCTTGAGAAAATGAAACCTTGCCCCTTCTGTTTTCCACTATAAAATCTTATATAGTTTCTGCTGTACTTAATAAAAACATCATTGGGGAAAAGGAGTGCACTACAGTCTACTAGCAAGCTCGTAAGGAAATGGAAATGTGATAGACTTAGAAATTTCTTTACCTCTTTATGGAATTCTAATCCAGAAAGTGCACAGCCTTTCTTACAATTAAGTAAACAAGAGCAACAGCGCATCCCAATAAGGCTGTCAATGAAAATATACATCAATCTCAAATCGAAGCAGTGAGGTAGCATCAAGGGTAAATGTGGACTTAAATGTAGAATCTAAGCCATTTCAAGTTTAATTCCAAATCTGGCCTAAACTACTGTTAAACTTCTGACCTGCAGCACTGAAATCCACAAAATTTTCTTCTCTCTTAGTAAAGTCTTGAATTTGTTTTTCATCCTAATTTTTAACTTCCAAGTAAAATTCATTTCTTTGCCTTACAAAAATTTTTTCAAGTACTTAAAAATGGACTTAAAAATTAAATAGGCTCTTCACCACCAGGCAAATTTGTCACTTTTGCTAGTATAGAAAAAGTAGTACTTATTTGGCTAAAAATATCCTACACACAAGGACTTTTTTACTTTTAAAATACAATTCACCAAGAAAGTACTTAAAAAAAAGAGCAAGAGAAACATAAGCACAAGCAGATAAAGCATACAGAAAGACAGATAAACCTGGGTGGGTAACTAATGCCCTTCTTCAGGGGGAAGCCTCCAGTTTGAATTCTTTTAAAGAAATTACATCCCTTACAACTCTTAATCATTTTGACAATGTACTGACATCCTGGCCATTTAAAATACATACTTTCCTCGAGCCTGGCTGGTTTAGACAGCAGGAAGCAAGATATTTGTACAAGAAGAAAAGAGGAATGAAGGGCCAAGAGGCCCCAGAGTAGTTGGAAGAACAGTTGTTCTGTGTGGAGAAGCAGGAATGGGGCAGAGGTGAGCTGAAGTCCTTCCCAACCCTCATTTAACTCCTTCATTTCTTTTTGTTTGGGCAATTAAACCCCAACAATTCATTTTTCAACTCACTTAATTTTACATTCCTTGGACTGATTCCATACCTGTGCCTGGTAGTTCCCGTGGACAGCTGGTGGGAGCAGTGGGAGCAAAGGCATGCAGCAGATGATCTCCTAATGGCTCAGCCTGTCTGTGGTCCCCAACACCACCACCACCCACAGACCAGTGAGGTGCAACACACTGGCTGTGGGAGACGGCTAACAAGGAGGGCTTCTGCTTCAAAGAAATTACACACTTTCAAATTAGGTTTCAACCCCAGCTAAAACAAAACTGGTTCTCCATCTCCCACTGCAATTTCCCATTCATAGGAAGACTTTACACTTCAAAATCAACTTTACTATAAACACCAGTGAACTCATGGTATTGCTGTAGCACCCACATTTACCCTCACCCCTCACTATCAACATTAACAATGTCATAACACCATTTATCCTCCCCTCAGGAACTCAGGCCTTTCTCCATTAGCAAAGCCCTTCCTGCAACTGTTCAAAGGTGACACCATCTTTTCTATTTTCAGTATATCGGATCTCAGAGTTTTACTGAAAATGTTCTTAGCTGTAAGAACAGCCATTCTCTTAGCCTTCACTTCATAACAGCATGGCTAAGAAAGGACAGCCACAATTCCAGCTCTACATCTGGCAAGGACTTATCCAAACAAGAGGAAGTCATAGCTAGCCATGCAGAATAAGCTTGAAGCTACTTCTGCACAGAGAAACAAACATACCACATACAGTGCTCACATGCTGACAGAGCACCTAGGCCTACACACACTAGGATAACTAGGCAGTATTATCATTCAAGAACATTGCTCAAAACTAGTTTTCTTTAAAATTAATTTCGAAGTATTTTCATCAATGCTGGATTTTGTAAACTGTTCCAAACTTCAGTTTTGGCACAAACTGGATTCACCAAGAAGCATTCAAGATGGACTTAAAGTCTGCCATATATCTTGTCAACTTGAAAGACTAACTCTTACAATTTTAGAGGTATTTGGGTATCATCCTGAACTGTGACACCTGACTACACAACAGCATTTTGGCACTGGCACTGCATACAACACGTTAGGAGAACACGACAGACTTTCAGAAGCTGTTTGCTGAAAATGACAGAAGTAGTTTACGTGCTCCTGCAGCTTATAGGCTGCTCATATCTGATGGACCAAGTCTATCTACCTTCTCCTCCTCCTCAGGAACACAGCCAGCTTACAGTGGCTGAGGCTGCTGATTTGGTTTAGAAAGCCTGTAAACCAGCAGGTTCTTTTCTCCTCCTGCACCTCTCTTCCTCCTTTGGAAACTTCTGTGTTCTTGCAATGTCAGTTGGAGGGGTGGTCGCTCACCCTGCCATCACCTCCTGGTAGGCAGTTTGCAGCCATCCCAGCAACTTGGTAGCTGGTGTTAGAACATGGTTTTAGATTAATTACCCTTGCAAACACAGAGCTGCTTCTGCACTGAATGACAGTGGCCCTTCCGAGCTCTGGTTTGACTCAGGGCACAAGCAGCTCCTTAACCATCAGATGATTCAGCACTTGGTGCCTACATTTCTGCTGGCTGGTTTTCATCAGCAGACTACAGCTTTGAAAATGTATCATTTATATGATACCATCAGGCACCTGACGAGACACAGGTGTCAAGGCCCTCCAGCTCCAAGCCAGTACTAGTTTTATGTGATACAGATTGCTCCTAAATTTTCCTCTTTGCTATGCAGCTTTATAATCACATTCCCCACAAAAATCCTGACTATAACAGTCAGCAGCTTTTTTTTCTCTAGCTCTTTCAGAAGGAAATCATGCACAGAAAATAAAGGGGTCAAAAACAAGATCGCCGGTCACAGACAGAGAAAGACTGGTAAGAGGTCCTGAGCAGAGGGAGGATGATCTCCACATTTCATGCTCAGAAGAGAGCAGGATTCTTGTCCCACCAAAGCTAACCATGCCCAAAACGTCAGATGCATTCCCTCCTCACCCCCAACAATCCCTGCTGATTTACTCATGGCTACTAATCTCATTAGAGTTCCTATAATTAAAGCACCATAAAATCTGATGAAGAATACAGTATCCTGTTTAAATTAACTCACTCAAAGTCTTTAGTATAATAATGACTGCTCCAACAGACTTACAAGATTTACAAAATAAAGCATAACTAACGAGCACAGGATCAAAACTGGATTATCAAGTTCCCTGATTTGCATGTAGAAAAAGCAAGCACCGAGGTTCCTGTAAGACTTTTGCAGCCATTTTATAGGAAAAGTGAAATGCTCCCTCTGACGTAAATATACAAGCAGCTCAGAGAGGTTAGGAAGTGAATCACTCTTTTAGCAAACCTCTGTATGCACAATTTCTGAAATAACCTGGATTTGGTGCCATGTTTAATGGAGAGAAAGATGGGAAATGAAGGAGGTGAAGGAGATATGGATGTAATATTACACCTGTGCGATTAAGTGTCCTGGTTGTTCCTTCCCTATCCCAAGTTTGTATGCTGGATGAAAGAGTGCAGAAATCCACAGCTCCCAGTTGAATGGAAATGGTTCTTCCACACTTTTGACCCCAACCTCACTCCTGAGAGTCCATGGAGGGAGAACACTGGCCTTTCAGACAATCACACTCTTCAACCTCATCCATTAAGCATAACAAGCAACAGCTCTGGGCTGCATCAACTCCTGGAGACAGGGTTTGCTGGGACCTGACTCAGGCTCTGTAGGATCCACACCAGATCCTGAGCTGTGAAAGCCACAACCTTTTCTATGATAATCCACCACCCATACCTATCAATTACCATATCATCAATTTCTTTGAGTCCAAACAAGTAAGTCACAGAATTTTTTTGTGAATGGTAGATCAACTGATCATAGTCAGACCCTGAAGAGCCCCGAGGGTTCTGTGACTATCAGGATGTGAGACAGAATAGCTAAACTGAGGCAGAGGTAAAGTTACGCAATTTTCCAAAGTCAGGCTCCAGATCAGCCTGGGCATTCCAGGCTCGCCTGCTAAGCTTCTGCTCCAGCCACTAAATCTTTGAAAGGGATTATGCAGCAAGGTGCCAGTGATAAGAAAGACTGGACTTGACCTCTAAGGACCTTCAGATGTTGCCCTCATTTTCCAGTATGCTGGTCACATGATGAGCAAACTCTGCAGTTGCAGTATTTTCATCTGGCATTCCTTTTAAGAATGCCTAAAACTTTAGTTGATTTTCTGATCTACAAAGGGCTCCAAGGCAGAAGTTCTGATGCTCTTATATATTTGCATAGAAGAAAGCAGAGTGCATTAATAGAGTTTTTCCTTTGCTACTCCATTAAACATAATTTCAGGAATCACAATGAAGCCATCATGAAGAACACAGCTTTCTTCAGTGAGAGAACACACACAGACATCAAAGGCAACATGAATTATTATAAGTGCTATACTTCTGCCAACACATTCCACACTTGCAGCATGAGAGACCACTCCTCCAGAGATGTAGAGTCAGCCAGGGCACAGATTACTATTTCTCTGACAAGGAAACCAGATCTAAACTATGCACAATGCTGTTTGGGGTTTTGTTTTTCAGTTTTTTGTTTGTTTTCAATTTCAGGTACATTCTTAAATCAGGCTGATCATATCCAAAAGTAAGAGCTTTTAAATTTTTCAAACAAAACAGCTTTTCAGCATTTATTTCTTTTGATCTTGTAATAAAGTTTCTTTTTAATTTGCTACAAAAAGTGCAAAGTCTCAAAAATGAAAGGTAACAATTTCTAACCTATACTGGCTTTTCACTCATCCTTCCCAGAAATTCTTCTAATATAACTGACACGGAGAAGCCTTTCTCTCTCACCAGGATGACTCATAGGGTCCTTCCACAGCACAAAGGAAAGACAGATCACTTTGTGTTCTTCCTGAAGAAATATCACTTTCTCGTCCTTTTCAAAAAGGAAGATAGGGGAAGAACACATTGAACTGTTATTTGTTGTATTTTGTTTCATTTTTCCCTAACAAATTTATCGAGCAACAAAAATTCTGGCTGGTCATAAAAGCATCTGTAACAACATGTCCACAGAAGTACTCTGTGAATCTCAATCCTCAAGATCAGTATGCCTGCCCCATCTTTAATGTACAGGAGTAAGCACCCATATGGCTATGTGCCATACGGGTACCTTTCAACAGCTGTGGGGATCAGCTTTGCGGCTGCTCAGCAATCGTAGTGGCTTCCCTGAAGGGGGCATCCCTGCATGCACATCCAACACCTGGACAATGCTAAACCCACTTCATAGCGCATACACCTGGTTCCTAGGCCAGTCAGCTATTCCAGCCACCAAGCTACTGCTTCATTCTCCAAGAGTCCAGCCTAAACCAGACAGAAGAGTTCTTCATCATGGCTTTAAATACCAGATCATGTAACTTCCATTACATCACTGTAAACTACAGGCACCTGCAGAAAATAGGGAAGACCATCCTGACATCACAACACTTGGCAATTTCCAGATTCAATGAAAGTCAATATTCTGACACGTGACCTCAGTGGCAGATACCAAAGTGGCACAAATGTGCACTGACAATATAATCTAAAAACTTAGGGAGAATTTCCAGTCTACCACTTATCTACAAATCAAAACATTCTCGTTTAAGTGCACGAAGTCTCAAGAAGGCTTATTAAGTGCTCCTGAGTTTCAGTGTTACAGGAAACACATAAAACATAACTCTGACCAGCCAATCCATCAGTTCCCAAGTTAAGCTCTTCACTGTTATCTAAACATAGCCAAACTGGATCATAAAAAGTGAGTGAGTGAGCTAGTGAGTTTACTGTTAGCCAGAACAAATACTACCAGCACCAGCAAATGCTACATAGGCTACCACGGCCCAGAGAGGAGCAAATACTTGACTTCTGGCAGCATGTCCAATTTCCAAGCAGTGAAATGTACTCTAGTCAGAAGAGGCCTGTCAACTATTTATACAGCGCAGGGGTAGGTGTAACCAACCATCCATCCCTTCCCTACACACACAGCCCAGCAGGAGAACAAACTGCCCCAGCACAGCACCAAGCCCCAACAGGTGTAAAAATTCATTCCATCACCAAACTAGAACATCTCCACCAAGCACGGCCTAAAAATTTCTGCTGAATAAACGCATAAAGGTGGTAAGCAAAGGGTTTAGTTGGTTTTGTTTTTCCCACAGACACTATACTTCTCCCATTGTTCTTCATGTTTAGGTATGACTACATTAGCAGCAGAAACACACAAGTATTCTGCGGTGCTAAACTAGCTACTGAAAACATTAGCGAAGACAGAGCTTAGTTATCAAGCTGCTGATTTTGGTTTGAAACAGCAGTTCTGACTGACAAAACAGTGATGAACATGTAAGCTCCCTATATGCCAGCTATCTGCCCAGGATGGAAAAGTTGTGTTTTCAAATTTTTTCCTCCAAATAAATTATTGTTTACTGCTGTTAACTACAGTCGTTCACCAACAGTCACACACGCACTATTTTAACCTTGCGGTTAAACCTTAATTGGCATAACACCAAACGCGATGTGTCCTGCGAGGATCAGGCCGAGCGGCTGCGCCAAAGACCCGAACATCCGCAAGCCCGAGCGGCAGCGGGCAAAACACCCGGCTCCAGGAGCCGCTTCGGAGGCGGCTGCCAACGCTCCCAAACTCCGGTCCTTAACACTCCGTGGCCTCCTCTTAAAAGAAAGCTGGTGCCTCCAGCCAGGTAACAGCAAGACTTTGAGATCTCAAAGCGAAAATCCTTGTGAAGATGGGAAGAGCCTGAAAACACAGAAGTGACCAGCCCGACCGGCTGCGTAAGAACGCGCAGACCAGCGCTTCAGGAACGGGAAGTCGCTGAATCCGCAGGTCGCACGCAGGTGGCCGCCGACCGCGTTCCGTACGGGACGGGAAAGGCTCCCTCCCGCTCCGCACCCCACGGCCCAGCCCGGCTCGCCGAGCCCGGCGCAGCGCTCAGCCCGGCGGGCTACCCGAGCACGCGGCCACAGCCCCCCCAGCACACGCCGGCAGCGCCCGCTAGGAAGTACCTGGGAGCTGAGGTACCGCCGGAGGCACTCCTCGCACACCGCCTTCTTGCAGCAGGACAGGGGCTTGATGGGCTTCTCCTCCAGGCACACGCGGCAGCTCAGCACCAGCAGCGGCCCGAACTCGCCCGCGATCAGCCCGGAGAAGGGCTCGGGCAGCAGGTACAAGTCCACCACCTCGATGCTGCCGCCCGACGACAGCGGGTCTTCGCCCGACACCACCCCGCGCCGCGCCGGGGGCTGCCCCACGCCCGGGCCGCCG
>VXAD01006098.1:118920-224711 GCA_013399195.1 Dicrurus megarhynchus
GCTGCGCCCCTCATTCAGCCGTAAACACGGCGTGGCTGCCCGCACGCCACCGCCCGGCACGGCACCCCGAGGCGTTGTCCCAGGCCCCAGGTTCCCTCCGCCGTGTGCCGGTACCTGCGGTCCGGCCGCAGAGTAAAGTCCTCTGAGCAAATTGTGAGCGTCCGATTAAAAGTCATCCCCGAAGAAAAAATAATTGTAGTGAGCGTCATCAGTGCCACTGTGAGAGCCGCGTACTAACATCAAGGCAATAGAGTGATATTCACAAAAATAATTGAAACTATTAACAACAGGAGTGACCACACAGGTCCTAAACAGTATTTGCTTGTTCAGGTACTCAAAATTAACGGGACTAGGGGAATGTATGCATGTTCTGCTCCAAGAGTTGGCCACTATGCCAATGCCTTTGCTTGAAGAGGGTACCTCCAGGCCTTGATATCATCATTTACATCATCACATAGGGCAGATGTCATGGAACTGGTGCTGCAGCAACTGAGAACCTTTACGTGGACTGTGCAGTTTCCATCCTGAACTTTGTGTTACTCAGAAGTTAATGAGTTGCTCTGCTTGAGAGGACATGATGTTGGGCTTAACTAGAGCGAGAAGAGGAGGTCTGCAAGTGGGCAGGGACATTATGGCTGTCTGCATGTTGTATCCTCAAGCTCATGGTCTCAGGCTCACGCAGGGAGCAGCTCCATGTGTTTGCCTGGCTCCATGTTTGAGCTCAGCAGGCCATCTGCTCAGCCGCAGTGTCCCAGAGCACAGGGCATTGAGGACACTCTACGCGACCTGTCCAGCTTTGGAGGTTCCTGAGTGGCACTGAAGTATATGTGCACTCTGGGAAGGAGCTGAGCTTCCCAGAAAGCTGCACAGGGAGCCTGCCCTGTCCTGCTGAAGGCTGGCAATGGAGGCACCGCTGGCTCTGTGTAGCAACTGGCAACATCTGCTGGCTTGGGGGGCTCTTTGCCTTGAAAATGCTGTATTTCTTCCAGACCCAATTAGATGTGAAAGTCAGTGTGTATGAATTTGTGCAATGTCAGACTCTAGTTACCCCTCCAGGAAAACAATGTGGGGGAATTATTTCTTTTAAACAATATGTTTTACCTTTTCTTATTTGAGCCTTTAGGGATTATGATCCCAAAGCTTACTTTGAAAATATGAAGTGTAACTCTTCTAATGATTGAATAAACATCAGAATTTCCTACAACCCTACCACTTAAGAACTTGGAGCTTAAAGAAAAACATAGATAGACAGCATCATTGCAAGAACAAGAATGTTGCTCCACTGTTCATTCAGAAATAAGTATGCAAAAGTACAGCCGGGGAAAATGGTCCTTCAGGAATTCAGGATGGCAATGATAATCATACTTAGCTGATGGGAAGCATGAAGCAGTCTGTCTGGGATGGTGGGATTGGCCCTGGCTGGTGAGGTCTTGCCTAGCAGCCCCCAAGGGGACTCTACCACTCTTTTGACAAACTTATCAACCAAGTCTTTGCAACAAGTCTTTGCCATATTCTGTATATATTCTCTCAGGCATATTGAAAAAGTATGAAATTATATGGTAGTAGACAGGCTTGAGGTAAACATAACCTGATCTACTAATAGGTACTGATGGCCTTTCCCACTCTGCCTTTACCCAGACTCATATTTGAATGTCCTTAAGGGAAGATTTTCACAAAAAGACCACCCTAGCCCCCCACCAGCCCCCAACAATCTGACAAAATAGGATTCTGTGTTGCATGGCCCTTGCTTATTCCACAGGAGAGCTGGTGAGAGAAGGAGCAGTCAGTGAGGGATGCTGGTTCAGTTGCTCCGTGCACTGCTGATGGGTGCCTGGGTGCACGAAGCAGGAGTTCATAGAGAGATGAATGTATGGATCCCAGAGGCTGCTGACTGACAGGCTGCATGATGTGTCACAGGCTGGCTGTTGCCCCAGGTTTTAAGAAACCACGAGTCAGATTTGCATCCAGAATGAGTCTGTTGCTAAAACCTTCTTGGTTTAAAATGTGATTTTAGATCCACACATTTTACACTCTCTCTAGAGCATGTCTAGCCTTATGGAAGATATTAAAAAGATAGCAGCGCTGCTGGATTTGCATAAGATAACAGATAAAAATAAATTATCCTACAGAGATAAACCTTTTTATCACCAAACTGTTCGGTTTACAAGAACTTCATTGTGTTTGAGCACAATTGTGTAGAACTGAGCCTAGTTGCTTGAAAAATTGCTTTTCTCCCTGTGATGTACTGCCAAGTCAAACTCCACCGAGATTCACACATTTGAACTCTGCAAATGAAGTATGAAGAAGCAGCTGGCAGGGCATTAATTATCTGTGAGAGATCTCCAGTTTTGGAAAGCTCTAGCCAATATTGTCCACCAGAACCTGGATTTGCTTATCTTTGGGAATGCAGCAAATTCAATAATTTGTTTCTTCTCTGTTAAAATTATTGCAGGGTTTGGTTTGAATAGGTATGTTTATGGCTGGTCCTTTTACTCATGACTGATTTTAAAATTCCACGGCTTAGAACCAGGGTAGACACCTGTATTTTCAAAAAATGGGTGTAATTGACTGCCACAGTTCTAGTAATGCCCGAATTTGGGATTTTTTTTTTATTGTTGTTATTAATTATTCACACTGAACAAAGAAGTTGTGATGGCTAGTGCGTCAATTGCGTACATTTGTCCAAATCTGTAAAATTTTCCAAAGTATTACCTGAGACTTTCCATCCTTGTTTCCTCTCAGTTCCTTCTTTCCTATCTTCCTTTCTTTCCTTTAATCAAAGAGCACAAGCGTACATGAAACTTCTGCAATAGAAAGTACTGGGCTATGCAGCATATAGGCAAACTGCAGAACTCATTGCTACACACAGTCACTGAAGCAGTTCTATAATGAATTACAAAACTGATTAGATGCTTTCAGAAATTCAGCAGAGCTAAAGCAGTCTGTGCTGTTTGTGTCATATATCTATCTGTGTGTATACTTACATATGAAAGGAGGACCTAATTTCCCAAGGCTGTAATTCCTGAGACTTCTTGAAAATTACTTCTACTAAAAATAATTAATATTTTTAGGATAATTAATTAACATTCATTCTTGTGGGTTTATGCTGGTAGCCTCTGAGGAAATTTGAAGACTTCTTTTTCTATGTAGTAAGTAAGTAACTGGCAGCTTGGTACTGGGTCATTGGGTGCAGAACTTACTTTTTGAGGGGGATTCTTGGGGTTCTGTTCATCTTGTGAGGTAAAAGATTCACGTATGTTTTACGGAAATTGTAGTTAGAAAAAGGCATGCACTAGAATAATTTCTTAAGAACATCCTAATTAGATCAGGAAGAATGACGGTGTGCCTAGTTTAATTGTTACAGTATTTATTTTGAAAACAGTCTGTGCCATTATTTTTATCTAGCACTATGGAAACAACCTTCAAAACATAACTGTGTATCTTACACATTGCCTAAACAGATCCCTTTGTACTACCTATGTGCTTACTGCCCATGTCTGGGCTAAGGAGAATAAATGCTTTTCTAGGATTTATGGATCTTTCCAAACAGATCTTATCAATGTCTCAAGTCATATTTCAAAGGGCGTTTAGAACCTTGATGCATTCTCCTTAATTGCTTTTCTTGTTTTGCAGTTATTATTTATTCTACACACTTCTTCAAAGTCCTTTACACCTGCACCACTGTTTCTATTTTCTTGTTTTTCTGCCTGCATCACTAATTTTTTAGTAAGTTTATCTTTTTTCCTATCACATCTCCTCTTCCTAAAATTGTCACAAAGATCTGTATTTGACCTACAGCTTTGTAGAGAGACTCATGCCTGTCTTCGTGTTCTGGATGTTGCTGAATCCAGTTTCCCACTGAGGGCTAGACCAACCGGCAACCTAATCTGATGGAAATTACTTTCTCTCCTCATCACTCAAATCTTTTATTCTTCCTAGACTTTCTTACCACATTATTGTCCCTTGTGTCACCTGGATTCATAAATCAAGAATTGCTTTCATCTTCAGCAAATGCAAAGAACCACTTGAGTGAAGCAGGAAACTTACTTTTCGTAGAACAGGAGTATATATTTTTAAGTTCTTGAGGTTAAAACTGATAAACTGAGCTGGGAATCTCATGACCATGGCTTGCTTCCCCAGATGAATTTATTCACTGTTAGTCCCAGAACCACACCCGACTCAAGCTACACTCCATGTATCCCACAATCACCGTTTTTCTCCTTAACAACAGGCAACACCCAAATAATTTATCAGCATTAATCTGGAATGAAATGCCTCGATACACAGCCTGGGTGCAATGCAGTCATTTTGGGGAAGCTGGAGTTATTTACCACCATCAGCAGCAGTACAGCCATGAGACCGTTCCAAATTACATCAGCATTTTTAGACTCTCACCAAGAAAGAATCCTTCATTTTACTGCATTATTCTTATTAATATTTCTTTGAATTTAATTTTGTAGTAATAGTTGGCCACAGGATTACCTGACAACACCACAGGGACAATAAATTCTGCTGAATATATTTTATAGCTATTATTGCTTTAATTAACTATGCAGAATGACACACAAATAGAATGTTTTGTAAAATAAAGACTTAGCAGCTACGTTTTTGAAAATATTGTGAGTCATTCTCTGATGTGCAAATTGCTATCTTTTCCTTCTTAGCTTCAGGCCTGAAAAGAAGTTGAACATTTGTTAAACCAATTGTCTACCCTTATTACTGGATTATCAAATTGTGCTTTTCTCATTTTGTATTAGAGAGGTTTTTTGCAATGCTAATAATTTAAAAGGATTTCAGAAAAAAATGAAATTAAGTAATTAACCTGATCAGACATTGGGGATACATAGAACTATTCAAATTAGCTATTTTTTAATTATGCTGCTTTGCTTCTTAAAGCCAAATTTCAGAATGCTTTTGAAGACTTCTTTAAGTTCATCTCTGTAATTCAACAACCCCTGCTGTTATCAGCAGAGACACCCATTACACACTTTGTGACTCCATGGAGACTTAGCACATCTGCACAGGAAGCTGCTGTAACAAGTGGAGCTGCTTTCACCAGCCAAGCAGGGATGAGCAGTGTGGTCTTGTGGCCAGGGCACTGGCGTGAGGACCTGGGAGGCCCCTTTTCTAATCTCAGCTCTGTTACTGACCAGTCGTGTGACCTTGGATGAGATACTCCTGTATCTCTGTTTCCCCTTTTACCCTTTGCCTGTCTCCATTGTTTAGACTGTAAGCCGTGTGTGACAAGGAGTGTTGGCAGCTGCAGCACTGTGACCCAGTGAATCCCCTGGTCTTGGCTGATGCTCGAGGTGCTACCGTATCACAGACAAAACACAGTCATTTCCTCAACCAGAGTGCCATGTGAAATTTGCTCAGTAATAGCACATTTTATAGTTAAAAGTAAAATTACATATGTTCAGATACTTCTCCCTGTTTTTAATTCATTTGACTGCAGAACACCACATTCACAAGAATTTTTCTGCTGGGCTGTAGTCCTTACTGAATAGCACTGTGTGCTGTGAGGGTTTTACTTGCATAAGCTAACACCAGGAACTTAACCCACCTTCCAATTCATGCTCTCTTTGTGTAAGGACACAAGGGTCTAAACATTTTCCCTTGCTCATATCATGCGTCCAGGTTCCCAGTGGGATTTTACCTAGTGTACCAAAGCAGGTATTTGGTATGGCATGCATGACAATCACATCAAGGAAAGAAATGACAGAATAAAACCAAATTCACTGGCAGGATCAAAATACTGTAATTTCTCTCCACAGTTTTATTTTTATTACTGCACAAGAAGTAATGCCTGACTACATGCAGTAAGTCATTCTGCAGAGTGAGATGATGCTGGTTCCATACCATCACTGGTCAAAATACAGGTTCATTTTATGGCTTTGTCCCTAATTTGCAAGCCCCTGTGCTTTCGAGCTTGTAAAGCTGGCTTCACTGTGGAGGTGCCATGATAAGAAAATCTTCTCAGCTGGATGGAAAAAAGAAGTCTGAATTATGACTCTGCAAAATAAAGTGGTGATCTATTGATTATACACGGAATTGATTATTCTATAGATAGCTTGACTGCAGTGGGGATTGAGAAGCATCAAAAATGGAAACAGGCAAGACAGCAAATTGCCTTAACTAAACTTAATACTGAACTTGCTGCTACACAGATCCAGTATGTGACACAACACAGTGTCAGGAGCTACGTATTTTCTGAAGGGCTGCTAAGACACACAAATTAACAGGGAATCGGTTAAATGATTTCCTTGAAAGATAATTTCAGTATTTTTGTTATGGACTGTTTGTTTTCATGGAGCATTCTTTGCTTCTTCATACTTAATCTAAAGGTTGATTCTTAAAGACTTCATTGCATACATTGAAAAAGAAGTTGTTGGTAAAGGGCATGTATTTTACCTTAGGAATTGCTGTATACAGCTGAAAACCACACTCTTGTACATACACAAGTAATAAGTCTATGTACAACATCTCAAGTCTTATGCACATAGTACTTAGCAACCTTGAAAAAACTGTTCCTGAAAGTCTTTTCCTATATTCTCTTATCTGTTATGTCTTGTTTTAAAACAGGCCCAAATGATACTATTAGAAAGTGCAGGCCAGCCAGCCAGTCTACAGACTGCAATGGAAAGCTCTTTGGAAAGAAAAGTTCAGCTAGGAACCTGATAAATATAGATGAAAAGTTGTTTGCACTGTCCCTTCAGAAGTTGTTTCTTAGTAGCTGTTTTAGACACAACATTAGTACATCGTGCCCTGACAGCAAGGTTGGCTGTGTGGTTTGCAGATTAAGTCCTGGATGGAAAAGTCAGAACAATCCCTGGTGTAATAAAAGGGCATCAGTAAACTTCTTATCCTAGGGAAGCGTGACTTGGGGGAAAAATGTAACATTTGAAGATACTGTCTGGGCAGAAAAAAAAATCTTTAGGCTGTCAGAGTGGAATCTGAGACTGCTGGCAAGCTAAAGCTGCGGCAAAAGCCTTGCACTTCGTTTTGTGATTCTGGTATGCTTATCAGCAACATAAAAAAAAATGTCAGAAATGCCAAGCTACCACAGGAGCCTTCCCAAGGAGCCACTCACGTGGCTGTCTGCTGGAAAATCAGCTGTTGTGATGGGTTCTTGTTGCATGAATCTCTGTTTACGAGGGCAAGAACCAAGCCTAATTCATTTGATGCAGCCGTGGAGCACCAAGATAAAAAGCACTGGTTTCACTTTAAACCTCAGACAAACTTGAAATAGATTAGTGAAGGAAATTCTCACCATCATGTTCTTCAGTGCCAGTCATAAGTTTCACTTTTACATGAACAGTGGCAGATTTCATAAAGAAATAGTAAATATAGTTGCAACAGTGTTCTTTCTATTAATTAGATCAGGAGGTATCTGGCTACTTATGATTGCTTGACTTGGGGTGATGTCACCTGCTACTTGGAGTGATTTGATCTGCTTATAAGAGAGAGTATAGAAATAAAGAGGAGGGTAACTGTGTAGTTGCAAGCAGATTTGTCTTTTAAGTTTTTGTTGCCTATAAACGTTTTGGCTCGTGAAAAAGTCTAATGCTAGAAGACTACTGGTTAAGCAATTAATATGTGAAACAGCTGTAGGCTTGCTTTATTCTGAGGATACTAATGAAGTGCATTTATTGAGTACTTCTTATTTTCCAGTGAAATAATTTATCTGTGGTTCCTTTGGGACACAACTATAAAGTAAATGGAATATTCTTTCCAGCTAAGAATTGATCTGAACAAAGCACTAACAGCATGATTTTAGATCAGTGAAATTAAATTTATGCAATTCAGAGCTTTTCAGATGCAATTCAATGAGAGTAAAGTGGTACAACTTGCACCAATGCCGACGAAAAAATATCCAAAACAAGATTTTGTTTATTTAAATAAATCTGTTAACCTAATGTACTTCTAGATAGCACCTTCTCAGCTTCTTTAGTCACGTCAACAAGAAATTGGTCTAAAATGTCTAAAATTGGCTAACTATGCAGATATTGAAAAATGGGTAAAGCATTTATCTTAATGTTGCACGACATTATTGTTTAAAACACATTGCATTGCAACAGAAGTAGTATACATGTGAAATAGATGAAAAACTGGTAAATTAATTCAAGAGGTAGCTATCAGTAGAGAAGGATCATGAGGTGGGGCTGTTTCCAGTAGAGTTCAATGGGGATTTATGCGAGTCCTGGCATTGCTTAATAATTTCATGAGCAGGGTGAAAATATATAGGGTGACTAAAAGCTAGTGAGTAACAGTAAATAAAAAACCAGTGCAGTTTTACAAAGGAGTTTAACTTGACTGTGTTAGTCTTGTTTCAATAAAATATCTTAATATAATAAAAAATAAATTAGTATGTTTCAACATAAAAATCTAGTTTGTAACAGATTTTGTAGTGCCTAAAGTCTTCAAGAATAGATGCTTTTCTAAAAATTATCTTTCCATCAAAGATATATTAAATATATATATTGAATAAGTAGAAAACGAGACCAAAATGTACTAGAAAAGTCCTTTTTGGTTGGTTTTTATGAATCTATTTGTTAACAGCAAAACTCCAGCACATTGATCAGAGCTGATAAAAGCAGTTGTTCATTGTCACATGAGTGTTTAGGCAAAGTGCTGCTGCAGGACTCTGGGCTACTTCTGTGCTAAGTGTGAGTTAGGGTCCCAGCTCTGCTGGAGCACTGGAACACACAGAAGTCTTTTTGGGAAGAATCACAGCAATTCCTGCAAATAGACCATTAAGGAAGTGCAATTTTTTTCCCTGGGAGTTAAACTGAAAAATTTTTACTTTCACATTTGTGGATGCTAGAAAAATTTCAGCTTGTGAGTTTCTTGAAATCTTTATACCTTCATTAAGTACCAATGAGAAATTGAAAGTGAAGAATAGTAGAGCTTATTTTTTTCCACATATTTTTTATTATTAATGTATAAAGTATGTGTGACAGAAAAGGATTACAGATGAATACCACCACTTCCCCTGTAATCTTTATCCTTTTCCTGTCTAAGTGCTATCTGCTAATACAAATTCCCAGGATCCTGACCTTTTTTTTTTGCTTTCCTTCCCTGCAAGCAGGGTGGAGGAAATGATTCCTGTCACGTAGCCAAAGGGGGCATATTTACATGGCTCCACATGATGTGATGAGGAAATCCTGTTGCAGAGAATTCAGGAGGGGAAACAAGTAGGTTGCCAGTTCTTCTTTTTTTTTTTTTTTTTTTTTTTGGAAGTCCTGCCTCTACTCCTCTACAGGTTTGCTTCCTGAAAAGCCACTTCTTTGACTTTATCAGTACAGATCTCTTTGTTTCTCTGTTTGCTCTCTCCATTTTTGTACATGGAAGTTTCCAGGACATTGTTCTCTTGCCTGATATCTTGCCATATATTAAGTGATTGTGGTGTTATCTGCTATGGATTTTTGCTTTGCAGATTTTGCTTTTAGTACTTGTATTTTTATTGTTCCTCCACTGATTATCTCTAAAGCTCTGCACAAAGTAAGGAACCACTGTAAATGCTTTAATTCTGGTCTCTTCTGGGCTACGGGGAAAAAGCCTTCACTACATACAGGAGAGTATTGTAATTTCAAATCCTAAAGCATTCAAATAGCTTTGGCTGTATCCTAGAGGAAACCAAACATTAAGGGTTTTTGTTTTAAAATGCACTTAGTATATATGGAGTTCTATAGATAATATTTTCTAGATTATATTATAAACAATATATGAAAACTTGGTGTGAGAGCTTTCCTTCACCTAGCCTTAATTCACCATGGCTAAATTCCCTTTCCACTGGCGCTGAGATCGGTAATCAAAATAATCAGTGAAATGCACCAGTTGACTGGAAAAGAAACCTTTTGTGAATGTAGAACCTGGTGTAAAATCAACATGAAACTTATGCAAAAAAGCAATTTTATTAAATGCATGAGGCACTAAAAGCTAGAGTGATTGTTAAGAGAGCACCATGGATGTGAGTGTCATTCTGCCATTTCAGACCAGGAACATGCTCCTTCAAGGGCTAACCGTGCCTTCAGCTGGCAGCCAGGTCATATGTGTGTGCTGGATCTGATCAGAGATTAAGAACAAAAACACGGTAGCATTAGTTTTGTTCCATAGTGCTGTCCATTAAAAGCTTTAAGCTTTGGGAACATTTGGGTCCAGATCCTGCTTCATGCCTCAGAGCCTCTGCTACTTTTGTACAACGGACCACAGACTATTTTTAAAAATATCTGATTTCAGAGGGGGGTTTTTCTGAACAGAAAGATTTTTATGTTTTACTCCAACCCCATAATTCTGCATACATATTTTGGTCTGTCTCCCGTCTTTCAGAAGGACATAGAAGAGACACAATAGACCTTCAGTGATCAAATAAAATTTAGAGATCGATGATCAATCAAGATCAAATGATGGTGCTATGTTTTGCCTTTTGCCAGTCTCAGGATATGGAGTATGAGATCCAATTTCCTAGTCTGGCATCTCCAGCATGGCAGTAATTTAAAAACACAAAGAACTAGTGGTCAAAGTCTTGTCATACCAGTCAAATAGACTGTGCAACCATTGCTTATCTTTTCAGTGATTTTCTCTTTCTAGTAATACTGGAATTTGTCCAATGCCAAGAACATTTTTTACTTGCTTAGAGATATTTAGGTTGAAAACCTGACATCTTGTGTTTAAGGGAAGAACTACTAGGACAATACTGTTGGGCAACAACCAAGTCAGACTTCCAGAGTTTAGAAGCGTACAACTCTTGGAATAGAAAGCTGTAGAATATAATAAATATTTTAGGAGAAAAAGCAATATTTTCCATAAAAATAATAAAACCAATGCACTTTTCAGATTAGGAAGAGCAAAAATATAAAGACCTCACATTCTGAAGTCCAGGTCTTTCCCCTCTCTTCTTCAGAGTGCAATGTAAAAACAATGTAGAAGTGGAGAACAAGGAAAAAGGCAAGAAATAATAAATGTATAAATATTCTTTAGGTTTTCCCTACTTTATTGGAAAAAACCCTAACAAAACACTCAATAAGTTGAAATTCCTTTTGCAATTTTTTATTAACAGATCTCTATAGCTCAGAAGGTGGAGGTCTCTGGGAGATGAGAAGATAATTAAAAAAGACAAGAGATACAGTTCTAGTGCATAAATTCTTAGAATTTTTAAGGGGGAAAAAATCCTGTATAATTGTGGAATATCAAGTTCCGACGTTTATAGGACCAGGTTTTTCCCCCCTGCAATTTATTTTCAACAAGTGTTTAGGGAATGGTGACCACCCATAAAAGGCCTGAATTGAATAAGAAGGTGGCACTATGGAAAAGTTCACCAAGGCTCTCATAAAGACAGGACGTTGGCTATTGGGTCTGTGATTTGGGAAGGTTTTCCACATGCCCCTGGGACATGGGGCCAGGGCTCTGCAGCTGCGTTGTCTGTGTGGCACCTGCCCCACATGTGGCCTTCAGCTTGCTCAGCAGTGCTGTGGGACAGCAGTGTCTGCGCTGGCCCTGCTCTGGGGACGGGACACTGCAGGATACAACACCTACCTGTAGTGGGATGAAAGCTGGCAGCTTGTGCTGCTGATGTTTTAAAGTGACGTAGGTTTTCTTGTACAGATTTGCTCAGTTAAGCTATGAAAAATGCAACTTCAGCATGTTTGACTGCCACTTTATGAGGCCATCAATTTTTAAGAGGGTTTTATGAAGTCTTGATCTGGGCAAACATAGTTTTTTAGATGGCTTCTGTCTACTTTTAAGAAGAAAATAAAAACGACAAATAAAACGATAAAGATGGGCAATAATAAGCACCCATAAGGATTTTGTGTATGCAAGGTGAAAATTTAGGTTTGAATTTAACTGACAGGAAGAAAGGGAACTGTAGATTTCTAAGATGAATCACTGTCCCTTGTTCACCATAAAGTTTAATTTTCAGGTGGTTTAGCAAAAATAAAAACCCTTAAGGATTTTTTGTGTGAGGTGAAGATTTAAACTTGGTTTTGACTGACAGAAAGAGAGGGAACTTGGATTTCTAACATGACTCATTGTTCCTTGCTCATCATAAAATTTAATTTTCAAGTAGTTTAGCCTCAGATTACCGGAAGCAATTTCTGGTTCCACTCTACATAATGTCGATGAGACAGCTGTAGATTTCAGGGTCATTAAAGAATTCTTATTCATAAAAGTATGCACTTACCTTTAATCACATATTTAACTCTTATTCAAGCTAATGGGGTTTTTAAATGTTCTTCATTCCTTTCCTTTTGCTTTTGTTGGAACTTCAATATTTTCTTCAACTCTAAATTCTCTTTAATATTTTTCTTAACTGGGGACTTTCCCATCT
The DNA here is from genome assembly GCA_013399195.1 of Dicrurus megarhynchus. Taxonomy (NCBI): domain Eukaryota; kingdom Metazoa; phylum Chordata; class Aves; order Passeriformes; family Dicruridae; genus Dicrurus; species Dicrurus megarhynchus. The sequence continues at coordinate 131,249 of VXAD01006098.1, forward strand.
TCCTGCTTTGCAGAGTCAGCTTCTAGGTCATTCATCTGTGGCAGGCACCAGGCTCCCAGGTACAGGGAGGGGCAGAGAGAGCCAGGATATAAATGAGAAGCAGGGTAAGGTTCTACCAGTTCCCTTTATTCTGTAATAGGGGATACACTATGGGCACCACAGGCTCTTCTATGTGCCTGTGTAGTGGACAGTCTGAAGCCTCCCTGGTAAATCCACTTCTGAATTCCTGCTCGTGCGACACAGGCAACAACTACTGCACCTTGTTTTTCCTACTGCAGATACAATTAAAGAGGGTTTTCCCTGAGTTTCTACAGATTTGGAAAGAGGGGGGTGGTTTCCATTTTTATTTTTCTGGTATAAGTGCATTTACAATGAAGTATCAGTTAGGATAGACGGTTTTCAGTCATTTGTCCCCAGGATCCCTTTAGCCCTGATGTATTTTCTGCTCTCTAGGGAATTTCCCACTTCATACATCCAGCAAAACATCCCCAAAAGTACACAAGGGAGTAAAATCTTAATATTTAATTTTAGAAGATTTTATAAAGAACCATAACAATGATTATTGTTTACTATTTTATTCAAAGGAGAAGCTCCATTCAGGGACAAAGAAAACAACCAGTTTAACAGAGCTAGTCAAATGACTTTCTAGGAACATTGACATCACTGAAGGCCCCTAGTGACTGAAACTTCAAAACATTTGGCTTCTGTATGTTTATTTGGTGACGGAAATGTTGAACCCTTTTGCAAAATTATTTGGAAGAGATTTAGCAGTCAATAATCAGAGTTTTCTGTCAGCTTTTCCATTCCCTGTGAAATTCAGTAGAGCTCTTAAACTCAAGCATGGTGTAGTTCTACTCCCAGAATAAGAAAAATAAATAGGTTAATAGTAAATATGCCTGACTATATTTTGAGTATAAGGCCAAGATGGAGACCCATGGGGTATTCAAGGAGAAACATGGGTAAATGGATTTCATCTACTTCTCTGTAGAACAATGAAGAAATTGTTTCTTGCTACCCATCAAACAGGCGTGTTTGCCTAAGTTTTATTTACCGAATAACTAGTGTACCTTTTAAATTAATTTTTAATTTATCACTACATCACTGGAAGGAAAGAACATAGTTTAATTTCATTTTTCTTTGCTAGACAGTAGGTATGTCCGGATTTGTTGTCTTAAAACCTGGAGAGGAAGAGATATAATAGTACAGTTCTTAATTGTTATATTACTTAAGCATTTGAAAGAGCTTAACTTACTGAGTCCAAGAGTCAGAATTATGCCATATTTCAGTTTGTACCAGTAGTACAGATATCCAAAGGACACTAGTTCCAATGCCCCAAATTTTTTTTGCTAAGCTGTGCTGTTATTTTGTTTAGACATTAGTAGCAAATGGCTTTGTGTCTTGGGGTGACTCTATGATGTGTATCCCCTATCACTGCTCTATGCCCAGAAATTAACTCTGTGCCTTTCTGTACCTTTAAACTGAGCCTGAGAGGCGGGAGAGGAAAAAAAACCTGAGCGAACTTTTCAAAACAATTGTTCAAGGACACGGACACAGATTCCTTGGTTTTTGCAGCGGGGAGAGCGGAGGAAGCTCCTTGCTTGCTTTTCAGCCAGCTTTTGGCTCCTCTTCTCAGGAGGGAGACGGAGAGCTGACCTTTGTTTCCTGGGACTTTGGTTTTTTTCCTCTTTTGCTTCTCCTTCTGGATTGTTTCAACAACATCAGAACACATTGGCAGAATTCTTCTCCGAGGCCCGGAGGTGGGCCCACGGCCTCGCCGACCCAGCTCTGAGGAAGAGAGAGACCACACCTACAGAAGGACTCTGAAATCTTCTCAGGCTTCTCTCCATAGTGAGAGATTTCATTATTTAGCATTATTATCTTTTTCCTGTGTGTTGGTTAAATAAATAGTTTTATCTCTTTCACTTTCCTTCGAGGAAAATTTCTTTTTTTCCTGAACCTGGTGGAGGAGGGGTGGTTGTAACCTGCCTTTCTTACAGTGGATATTCCCTCCAAATTTGGCCAAACCGGCACACTTTGTAATTCAAAGTTTTGCCAAGACTTTGAATGTAATAGCTCTCAGTAAATCTAAAATTGTTTTATGAACTTAGGTAATGTAGTCATCCATGTCCCATGTCTATCTTGGCACAAGCATCCATTTCTGTTCTACAATCTTTATGCTGCATTAAAATGTCCAGTTGGTATCACAGTGCTGTTGTGGCTACCAGATGTTCCTCTCAACCTGGTTCAAGATATTCCTGTTGGCACAGAGAGACACTTGTCTGCACTGACAACAGCACATACCCGAATGTGCCACTTACAGAACTGGCTCTGCTTGTCCTCTGTCGGTACCAGCCTTTCTTGGCACCGAGAGTAGAAACCTGGGGTCTCAGGAGCTTTTCTCAGGACTTGTTTGAGCTCCCACATGGTGAGTGCTTGCTTTGCACCCCTAGCTGTCCCCATCAAAGCCCAGGGACCAGAGAACTGTGGTGTCCCTCTCTTGTTTCGCAGGGACCCCACTTGTTACACACTTTAAAGTATATCCAGTCCTGGAGCAGCAGAGCTGACCAGAGCCAGGAACATGGCTGTGAACACCTCCCTTGGGTTTATGGGCAGGGTAAGTGCAGGATGGCTGGGAGTCTGAGCACGAGTCCTCTGCTCAAGAAGCCAGTCAGGGGACAAATGCTGCACACTATTTCTGGCAAGAGACTGTCGCGTTTAACCCCAGTTGGCAACTAAGCACTACACAGCCACTCACTAGCTCCCTGTTGCTGTTATTCTGTTCCCAAAATAAATTTGTTCTTTTCTCCCACAGAGGCTGAGGTGAAGAAGATGTCCCCGATGCTGCAGAGAGGAGCCTCCCTGCAGGCTCTGTGCCCCAAGGCAGTGCAGAAGTCACAGCAGCTGCTTTTGACAAAGGAGTTCCTGAGTAACTAGAATAGCCTGAAGCAGGTCATTTCACAAGAAAATAGAGCAGGCCTTAGGCTTAGCACTGCTTCCAGGTTTGGGCCCCCGAAGAAGCCTCATTCAGCTGCCGGGACAGTGTGATCCTCTGCTCCAACTCACCCAGCCAGACCGCAGGAGGTGTGGGTGAGCTCTGCCCTGGCATCCACCCCTCTCAGCTGCCTCCAACAGCACCACAGGGTCTCCTAAGAAAACCAGCACCTGTTACCCCTCCTTAAATACCTCCTCAACCCGCTGTGTCTTTTATTCTGGTGCAGTAGTTTTAAACCTTCAGTTGCACAAAATGTTTAGAAGGACACCAAGGCAAGGGTTCTGCTCTTTGTTTCAGCAGTGTTCATGGAAGCAAAAAAAAAAAAATTCTAAGCAAGTTGATGTCGTTGTTATCACCGTGGAACGGAGAAACGACACAGACTCCAAGTTCAGGGTAGAAAGAAGGCCGAAGCGATTTATTAGCTTCGTGAAGGGTTTTTATATGTTAGTTCGCAAAAAGTGTACTATATGGCATAAGGTAATTGGTTCTTTTGGCCATCCACCCCTTAGGGTGATTGGCCAAGTTCTAAGACACCCATCTCTAAATATTTTTCTAGTTGGGAACATAACAATGGTGAACAACAACCTTGCAGGTGCAGAGATTTACAAAACTGTAACATTGTTTTGAATTACTTGCATGGGAAAGACAGAGTTCTCACAAACTACTGCTGAAAGCTGAAGAAATTCTTTGCTGGAGCTTTTTCAGCATCCACAAGTTTGCTGATGACACAATTTGAAATTGGGAGGAACTGTGGACTCTCTCAAGGGCAGAGAGGCCCTGCAGAGAGATCTCAACAAATTAGAGAGACGGACGGTCACCAACCATATGAAGCTTAACAAGGGCAAGTGCCAGATTCTGCACTTGGGATGGGGCAACCCTGGTTGTGTGTACAGACTGGAGAATCAGAAGCTGGAGAACAGCCCCATGGAAAGGGACCTGGGGGTCCTGGTCAATGATGAGTTGAACATGAGCCAGCAGTGCCCTGGCAGCCAGGAGGGCCAATCCTGTCCTGGGGGGCATCAGGCACAGCATCGCCCACTGGGCAAGGGAGGGGATTGTCCTGCTCTGCTCTGCTCTGGGGCGGCCTCACCTCGAGTTTTGGGTGCCACAATATAAAAAAGAGATTAAATGATTAGAGAGTGTCCAAAGGAGGGCCACAAAGATGGTGAAGGGCCTTGAGGGGAAGCTGTATGAGGAGTGGCTGAGGTCACTTGGTCTGCTCAGCCTGGAGAAGAGGAGATTGAGGGGAGACCTCATTGCTGTCTACAACTTTCTCGTGAGGGGAAAAGGAGGGGTAGGTGCCAAGCTCTTCACTCTTGTGACCAGTGACAGGACTTGAGGAAATGGCATGAAGCTGAGTTAGGGGAGGCTTAGGCTGGCTATCAGGAAGACATTCTTCGCCTTGGGGGTGGTTGGGCACTGGAACAGACTCCCCAGGGAAGAGGTATCATCAAGCCTGGCAGAGTTCAAGCAGCATTTGGACAATGCCCTCAGGCACATGGTGTGATTCTTGAGGTGTCCTGTGCAGGGGCAGGAGTTGGACTTGATGATGCTGATAAGTCCCCTCCAACTGAGCATATTCCAAATGCTTCCCTGCAACCCCTGTATTGTCTATATATCTTCTTTATGTCCTTGCCCTCCAGATTTCCTGAGAGGACTCCCTTCTCCAGTCTAATGGTTGGCCCAGAAGACGAGGACTTTACCATGACTAGGATCCATGCCAAAGGCCAGTGGAGGAAGAGGAAGGTGGTGAGGATGAGGAGAGAGCATTCGATAGTAGATGGCATTTACCCCTGGTTGCAGTAGAGTGGGGCAGTGGGGCAGATACAGCAGTATTTTCTATCCACATAAAATACATGGATGTTAGGCTTGTCCTTGTGTAAATATCCCTGTGCATCTGGGCTCTGAGCAGAGCTGTTGTCTGTTTACAGTGACCAGCTGGCCTAGAATAAGCTTCAATGACTTTTGTTTTCTTTCAGACTGGGGGTGGGAAGGAAAGGAAAACAAGGAGCTGCCTGGGAACAAAATTAGAGTCAGACACACACACTTGTGGGATGCCAGCCAGTGAGGCACGATGTTATTATCTAGAGCTTTTCCAGTTCTGCTGAAACTGGCTGCCCGAGGGATTTTGTCAGCTGATAATCACCAGTAACAGAGAAGAGCTGTGGATGGAGAATGGAGGGGAGATGCTGTACATACGAGGCAAGAAGCCATGGGAGAGTCCAGCCACTGCAACTACACTGCCCAGGAAGGTCTCTGCCAGGGTGGTGTGGGAGAGGCACCTTTTGGTTCTGGCCACAGCCCATCCCTGGTGAGAAGAGCACGTTGGCTCAGCAGGACATCTCTGCACTGCGGTTCTGCAGCTGCCTGTAGCAGGGAACTGGGACTCTGCTGGGTGCAACAAGAGTGTCAGCAGCTCAGCAGTGTGAGTGCTGGCCAGGCTGTGCTGCTTTGTGGATCCTGCAACAGACCTGGGCTTCTATGTCTCCTTAAGCCTAGAGAGTGTGCAGACCACCTCAGTAGGTGGAGATCTAGGTGTCCCATGTGTTTTTTCCCCAATACTCAAGGTACAATGTTCTTTCTTTGACTCTGGTTAGATGCAGTCAGAAGTTGCAGAAGTTACTCTTGAAAGCAGTGGGAGAGACAGCCTAGGAAATCATATCAACCTTGTCATCTCACCTTGCTCCCACGCTTCCAAACCTGGTTGTATACTATTCACATTTACTTTGACAACCATATATATTCTGGTTTAGCAGCAGACCAAACATCTGAAGTGCAATAATTAGGTAGCTACCATAGAAGTGAAAATGTAAAAACCTTGTTTAGGAATAGGAAACATAATTTGAAGAAACAGTCAGTCCTTGAAGGCAAGAAGACTTTACCAGTGTAGTTCAGATCCATCCAGATATCTGTTGTGTTTAACATATTAACAACCATAATTAAGACAATGTTAAAGATTGAAGATGACCTTGATTTGTTTAAGGAACTAAGGCTAATGGTGGGTTGCAGGAAGAATTCATAAGACTGACTGAGCTGGCAGTAAAAAGGCAGATGAAATTCAATGTAGGTATGCATAAAGTAAAAAGGTGATTCTTTCCACTGTGAGACATGAATCCAGCTTTTCAACCAAAGGCAGTAGATGTTAAAAGAGGAACTTCAACAAGTTGATACAAGATGTACTACTTGCAAAGAAGCTATATCTAGCCCTGAAAGTCCCCAAGCTGGAAATAATTGATATCTGAAAGAGCTTAAAATGCATGCATTGCATATACTTGTCCCGTTCTTACTCTTCCCATTTTTAAAGGCTACTTTTGGCAAGAGCACAATGGGCTAGATGGATTCTTACATGCATTATACAAAATAAACCATGAGCATGTGTAGCATAGTGCTTACTGTTCCTTCCTGTTTTCCTACCTCCCTACTATCCTCCTCTCCCTAATGCAGGAATTATGTAAAAATGCTGATGGTTGAATAGACCTCTAAAACTTTCAGCAGCTGCTGTTGGCAGGAGGGAGGAAAACAAACCCAGGTGTTTCCAAAAGGAACCTTTCTAATGTCTCATGATGCTCCCTTAGCATCCACTGGATGCAGACACAGGCAAGGGACAGAGTTACCTTCACTGAAAGACAAAAGATGACCAAGACAGAGAACAAATTGCTCCCTGTTAGTGGAATGATTTAAGGTTTTATTCTATACAAATGGAAACACTGATGTAATTGTGATAGTCTAAGGATGTAGATGCAGCAATATTTGAAGAAGAAATAATAGCTTTTGTTAGGCTGGCTGACACGTCAGCAAAAGCCATCAGGCAGTGCTGGTGCACAGGCGCTGTGGCCTTGGGCACGGCACCCTTCCCCTGGGCTCGGACAGATGCCTCTGTCTGGGACACACAGGCCTTTCTTTACACTGCATCAGGAGCTTCCCTCTGAGATGGGAAGAAAGGCTACTGTGCTGGCTTGTTTTCTGTAGCACTACCAGCTGGCCTAATACAGGAGCTCATGCCTCACTTAACTTGCTGGTATCTGTTAAGCATCTCACAAATGAGGTGCCAGAGATTTCTGCGCCATTTTTGATTACTGCAAGGTGATTTAGGTTTTTTTGCAAACATCTTCCATGCACAGTTTACATTGGGACTTTATGATAGGGAGTTCATTAAAATAAAGAGTAGGGAACCCAAGATGAGTAACTGACAACAAAAATGGGGGTATACAGTAGCCAGTCATAGATTATGAAGGCATCCCCTCAGACAGAGACCTGTCCAGCTCAGGCTCAGGACAGCTAGAACATGCCTTTAGGAACCCCCTGGGATGAGCGGTGTTGCTGGATGTCTTGGGAAGTGGTATGAAATGTGGGCAAGAGCCACAGCTTGTTATGTCTTCAGTTGTCTGAAGTTTGCTCTTTCAAGTGGTGTAAGTGTAGCCGAGACAGTGCCATATTTGCAAAACCACTTTGCAAACTGAAGAATGCAGGCAGGGAAGAATTAAGGGACTTACTTACCCTGATGTAGAAAGGCAAGTCACAGCTCACACTGGCACCAAAGTCCTCAGTTATGTCCAAGACCAAATAATTATAAAAGATCTGTATCTTTGTGTGTGTATCCTGTTGTTGTGGTGTGGTCAATTGTCTCGATCATGCTCTGTGATCAGTGGGCCTCATTAAAATCATGCAGCATAAGAGAGCTGTACTCCCAGTCATCACGCTGTCAGGGGTGGCAGCTTCAGCTGCCTGCTTTTCTACTGAATTGCTTTGATGTGGATCTCCCACATCTTGAGTGATCTATCTAATAAGTCACCTGCTGTGTATAACCTGGATATAGTTCCTCCTCTCACTGTATTTTTTAATGAAAATTACCATGGCATCTGCTTTAGTCAAGCTTTCAGGGACATAGCTTGTCTCATCTCATAACAGGGCCTGGGAAGAGAATAAGAGCCAAAATGTACCTAGGTTACTGAAAAAATATGTACGGAATTTTTCAATCCAAACAAGGTTTGATTTAGCCTTGACCAGGAGTTTAATTTCATCTGCCATTGGTCACCTAAAAGGGAGGCATCTGCTCTGGTTCTGACCTTCTTTCAAGCAATGGAGAAAGTACCTTACAACAGGAAGGCAAGTCATTCCCTCTCATCTAAGTCCATTTTTAGGGATGGGGCAGGAGGAGGCCACTTTTCTTCACTTCTGTGGGTCTCTACAAGACCAGTAGTCCAGGTTTACCTTGCTGTGCACAGAATTTCAGTGGTGCTAAATATCCATTATTCACATGGTCTCACAATTAAGCATTGTGTGATACAAGTATGCATAGGCTGAAAAATGTAATGATCAGCTAAAAAGCAACCATAAGTCATTACGGTTCTCTAAGAAAAAAGGTAACAGCCATCAAGTATTCCCTCTGAGGTAGAACAAAAATCTGATACACTTCCATGGATTAGTTGTTGGCCAGCTGCTTCAATCAAAGGCACCAGTTTCTTATTACCATATAAGATAAAGGGATAAAACCTCCAAAAAAAAAAATACAATTCCGTGGAGTTGGTTTTCTGCAGAAAGAGACATACACGATTCTGTCTTCTGATTCAAAAGACAGAGTGTCTTTGCTTGGAGTGTGCTGGTCCAAGCACATCATAAATATTGACAAAAGAGATCTGTAGTATGTTTTAACTCTGATAATGGCAGCAGAGACGTCTGAAATGCTCTGCCATAGCTGCATTAGTCTCTAAGTCGTGCACTGCAGAAGACATAGGCTTCCAAAACTCAGTTTAAGAAAACAAACTGTCTGAGCTAGATGAAGTTCCCTGCATGTGGGAAACAAAACAGCAGTACATATGTTACAGTTTTGGACAACAGCTCAGATTATTTGTAAAGACATGATAAGTACTCCTGGTAAAGGTTGTTGGGAGCTTTCTTTTATACTCAAGGAAGCCTTTATAGTGGATTCCCGTGTTTAAATTTACTGAATTAATATTTTTGGTTCAGTTTTTAGAATATCTTTCAGAAAGTTATCTCATGGTGCAATGCTTGAGCCACTGTAATCAGATGGGGGATAATATTAAAAAATTGATAACTTCTGGGGGATGCAACCATTACTGCTACACCATTTGCAAATAAAGTTATAAAAAGTCTAAGGAGAAGCAACCTGGAACAGACCTTGTGCACACAATAAAGGGACAAGGACATATTAAGGCAGGAAATTTACTTTTCTTTCTTATCTCTAACTCCATGCCTCCACTGAACAAATGTAAAATTACCCTGATTGCTCTCCAGTTCCCATTTTTCAAGCTGACCTATCTCAGCAGTTCCAGGAGCCTGTTTTCCACCTGGCTTCCTCTTCTGCATGGACTAACACTTATGCCACACTGATCTCATAATCCTAGAAGGTGTTTATGTCGCACAAAGCAGTCAAGAATCTTTGTAAGACATATTTCTTCAGTTAGAATATACAGGTAAGATCAAGAGCATCCATTAATGCTAGAGGTCTGTAGGGCTAGCTATAACACAAAACTATCTAAAAATTAAAAAAAAAAAGACTGACATTAAAGTTTGAGCAATTTTCTCATTATTCCTATAATCCTTTAGCCATCATTCTGTGTTCAGCTTTGTAAGGCTCCTTTAGTGAAAATCAATCTAGTCCTACAGCCCCCTCTCCTGTGCATTTATCATCAGTGCAAGAAATTCAGCAATTTGGTCAGCTCTATAACATTTGTTTCTTGCCTGCTTACGTAGGAACTTAAAAGTTTCCTCTGTATTTCAGGTTTGAGCAGTTCATAGCTAGTAGTGAATTTATAGTCATTGCACTTCAGTGTGTTTGGGGAGTACTGTTAAAGAGAGCAGCTAAAATGGAGACAGAAGTAGCTACATTTATTAAAATACTTATGAAGATACAGATCATCACCTGCTGGGTTACTCAGAAATGCTTGAGCAAGCTAAGTATTTAATTTTCAAAGGGAGTTTATTAGAACCTGTTTATGCTTATTTGTCTGTCTACCAAATGCCAGCTTTCACCCTGAGCCTTCTAAACACCTTTGAAAGTCTGCTGGAGAAGAGCTGAATGTCTAGGCTGTGGTGGCAATGTTAAAATAGCTGAGATCAGGATTTAATTTCTCAGTGTCACTCCAAGGTCAATCAGAACTTCCCTAGTAGAACTAGAGATTAAACCAGGGATTTAATCATGAAGCTATAATTCCTTATGTAAAAACTGAAGCTAATTTTATGGTTGAATTTACTGTACTGATGGCTCTTCCTCCAAAGCCACCTCTGCCAGGCACTCTGCCCTCTCTGTCACATACGGTCACTGTGGCTTCCTTCACCCAGGCAGCTGTTGCTATTGTGCAGCCTATGTGGGACACATGGGCTGATTTCCCATCGCAGGACTTTGCCTCCGAAGACAGACATAAGGCAGAAGCTACAATATAGCCCACCCTTTGCATGTCACTCACACCACGTCGGCCTTCTTATCACAGAAGTTTCGAGTCCTGTAACAGGCCAGCGTGATTTGAAATACCCTCCAGCTGTTTTGTTATTTGTTAGTTTGATATTGTTCCTCCCCTGGGGGGTCTTTATTGGTTTACTACCCTGTGTCTTCTTTTCATGATTGGTTAATTCTGTTATCTCTACCTCATGATGTAATCCCTTAAAACTGACTGCCAGAGAGCAAACCGAGGTCTCTCTGCTTAGCCTTCCTTCAAGCTAACTACCTCCTGCCCCGCCCAGGGCAGGAGGGAAATAAACTTGGACTGTAGCTAACAGAGTATCCAACTCTTTCTTCTTGCCTTCCGCTACTGGCTTTAACAGCACACCTACATGCTGTGGAGGAGGCGTTGGGCTGCACTGGTAAACTGAGGCACGCTAACCTCAGTTACCATCCTTCAGTCGCTAGCTCATACGGGCAACGGACCACGTTTACCTGTGAGCCAGGCTGGGAACAGCCTGGCCAGCAGAGTTCAACAGGCAGCACAACAGGCAGCACAACCATGGCAAACTCCTGGCCAGCCAATAACCAGTGGAGCCTTCTGTTCCCTGAATGAAGCTTTTCTTATGTGCACATTTCACCCCAAAGTACTACGTTACTGATTCTCCCATTGTTTTTATGAGATATTTGTGTGACATACAGATACATGCAACAGAGCTGGTGCCATGCTCCTTCTCAGGTCTGGAGCTGTCTCAGCTTGCAGACAACTGTTAGAACAAACCATATATGCTACTACTACAACACTACCTTAAGTTTTGGCTTGGTAGCATCAGTGTTGCTTAGCACTGTTCAGTACTATTCAGCCCAAAACAGATAGACTTCTAACCCGTTGTTACATACACTCCTTATAATAAGGGTGCCACTACCCTTTACAGCACTGTCCCTTACACTGAACTCTGAGGAAACAAAAGAGTGGAAGGAGAGCAAATGTAGAAGAAAATATATGGAAAGCAGAGGTGAAATAACATCTTTTATCTTTTCTTACGCATCACAGAATCCTTGCAGAGGGACTGCAAAGAAACTACAGAGAAAATAGAATTCAATTGACATAGCCCAAAATGGAAAAAAAAGGTTTTCCATTCTGAGGCCATGGCATATCAAGTCTGGTAAGTAGGGAAAAGCCACAAGAAGATATTACATAACTGCTGCAGGTAGAAAATCCAAATTATTTGGCTGAAGAGAGTCTTTGCTGTGCTTGTGGGTTTGTGATGGTCTTATAGTTTGGCCAAGTTTGGCTTTTCCTTGCAATATACCATATAAACTGTCATGATTTAACACCAGCTGGCACCTAAGCACCACACTGACTCTTAACAACTGAGGCTTTGGTTGGAGTGTGTGAGGAAGACCTACCCTTCTCTGCTTGGTCAGACATTTATTGTGTCAGCCTGTCCACAGCCAAGACAGAGGTCCACTTGGAGGAAGCCAGGTTATCTTTGTATTCTTGGAGTTGCCTGGCCTGTTGCCCTATAGTTGCTGTCTCTATGTCTGCCCAGCTCATGGTCTCCAGGGTGTGAATGTATGATGTCAGTGCATTTTGTACAAGCTTTTGCCACATGGACTGCGTGTGGATTCCATCTGTGGCTTTCAGTGTCTGGTTATTATCCAGTTTGCTATAGATCACCTCCAACATAACTAATTTTGTCAGATACTGGATACCTCCCTCAATGTTGGTCCATTTGCTTTGAGAATCTGCAAGATTTTCCTTGAAGAGATACCTGTCCTTCACAGTTTACAAGAGCTGCCACCAAAGGCTCTTGCCTTTTTTTAATCTCTTTGTCAATGGCCTTATCCTTAGCAAAGGATTCCAGCTGCTGGGCTCCCTTACTCTCAAATTCCTGACTACTGGCTCCTGTGTACCAGCATCAGAGTAACCAGGTGAGAATTAACTCACCTGGTTGATGGATAAAATTTTCTGTATATCTTGCACCTCATTTAGGGATAGGGACCAGGTGCCTTTTGTCTCATTTATTATTTCAATCTCTTCCTCCTCCTGTTCTTCTGTCTGCTTTGCTGCAGAACAGGCTGCCTCTTCTGATTCTATCTCCTGCTCCCTCTTAGAAGAAGCTTCGTCATCCCTTAATAAACGAGATTGCTTCTGTTTTCATTGTTTCTTTTAAGTTATAGGAGGGACTGATATAGTGTCTGGTTTAGCTATAATTTTTGTTTGTTTGTTTTCCCTTTCTTCTTCCTGAGAATGCTGCATAGTATCAAGCAAAGTTTGGCAGATCCTGGCCAGGGCCCAGCATGGTGTGGTCAATTGTGACACTATGGAATAGCTGCAACATTTGTTTTTCAAAATTCTATCACTTAATCATCATCCTGTAGTTGTTTAGGAGTGAAGTTCCAGACCATTGGAGGTGAGAAGTTCTCTAGATACCTGCCCATATTCTTCTACATGCTATGCACCCCGTGATCATACTTGCATGGAGACTGAATCATAGTCCTAAATTGCTCATTAATCTTGGGCAAAACCAAAGCAATACTTCCAAGAAATACCAATAGAACTATTTTAGCTACCCAGTGATGTTCAAGACACTGGCAATTTGTTCTAATGAAGGAGAAAACATCACAGAAGGAAGTAGGGAAGATACCACTCTGTATTTTCTTCACAAAAGCCTCTCAGAGGAAGAAATATAATTGTTAATTGTCTCCAGGAGATGGTACCCAAAGTACAGTAATGACTTCAGTACAGGGCCCAAATACCAGATTAAGTTCAAGGTCAGTATTTTAATAAAAAAATCTCCCAGTCAAAACAGCACTACTCACTACAGAGCACAGCAAACTGAAAAAGCCAACACCAAGCTTTAACATCTGCAGAAAAAGATTGCATGGCACAGATCTGATAAACTAATACTGAGAATATATGAATCAATGTTGTGACCTGAAATTGTTAATAGATAGAAATCCTTTCTAATAAACTCTCGTAATCTGCTATTATCTCAAACTCTTTGAGCCTCATGTTGGGCACCAAAAGAACTGTCGTGGTTTAATCTCAGCCACCAACTAACACCACACAGCTGCTCATTCACTCCTCTGCCCCAGCCCCCAGCAAGATGGGGGGAAAAGAAAAAGATAAAAGGGAGAAAATTGAGGTAAAAGAAGTTTAATAATGGCAAAATAATAATAATAATGAAAAAGAAAGTAAAATAAAACCCAAGAAAGACAAGTGGTGCAAACAAAAACAATTTCTCACCACCAACCAACCAATGCCCAGCGAGTCCCCAGGGAGTGACCCACTACCCAACCTTCCCAATAGCTTTTTGCTGAGCATGATTCCAGTTGGTCTGGAATATCCCTTTGGTCATCTGGGGTCGGCTGTCCTGGCTGTGTCTCTTCCCAGCTTGTTCACCTCCTTCTTGCTGGTGTGGTGGGGTGAGAAGCAGAAAAGGCCTTGACTCTGTGAAAGCACAGCTCAGCAGTAGATAGAACATCACGTGTTATTAACACTGCTTCCAGCACACGCCCAAATCATAGCCCCATAGTAGCCAATATGAAGAAAATTAACTCCAGCCAGAACCGGGAGAAACCCCCTTGTCTGCCCCTGCTGTCATGGTTTCCCTTTTGTTGCTGGAGTAGAGCAGTGCCATTCTGCTGAGGCTGCAGCACCACATGTGACTGCAAAGAAGAAAATGTCATGCTTTGAATGAGGGAGGTCTTGACCTACGTCAAGCCTGAGTGTAGGACACCCCAGCAGTGACTCCACCATTAGTACATGTGGATCTATATGAAAAGCTGCAAAAGGACATTTCAGGAAGCACCAATGTAGAGGTCATGAAAAAGCTGTGATTTACTGCCTGCTGTTGGTAACTGGTTTATCACTGCTGCTGACGCACACGTTGTCCCAAACGCCAATCAAATCAAATGGTTGATTTGAAATGAAAGCTGATTTGGTCCAAACAGCCAGTGCTGGCAGCCAGGAGCAAGCTGCTGTGACTGGAAGCTGTTGCTGTGATGGGTGACCTGATACTTCTGCCGCCCACTTGTCACAGTGGAAGGGTCCGCAAACAAATTTGGTTGAATAACTAGCCAGACTGCCAGCCTCAAGGTTCCCAGACAGGGCATCCTCCTGCTGCTCCCCCCCAGGACCCAGCCCTCTTCTGTGCCATGCACCCTGAGAATCCTGTCTGGAGCTCGGAGATGTTCTGGTTAGTATTTGGAGTAAAAACTGTTTTGGAGAATGTGATTTAAATCAATAGTTTTAAAGCAAAAACTTGGCATGAACTCTTGAGTTTCCTGGAATGGAGTTTTTCATTTCCCATCTCATCTATCAACATCTGGCCCAGGTTGTGGAGTGGTACCAGTGATAACAATCTAAATACCTCCTGCTGAAGGTCCTCTGTTTCCCATTAAATAAAAAGTGCTTCACAAGAATCAGAAGACAAAGAGAGCACTGTTGTAGCTGAATAGCTGGGATAACCCTATGTTTTCCCTTCTTGGCTCCAAGGGCTGCTCACTGACTTCATACTGTGTAACATAGAGGCATGAATGACATGACCAGAGATGGCTCAGAGGAAGGATAGGAAGTCAGGGATTCCTCTGTCAATATCAATCCCTATCATATTTCTTCTGGTTTTCCTTCCCCTCTTTCCCCAATGTTTTCTTCTTGTTTTCTATGCTGTAACTAAAGAAAAAGTATATAGGAGACAAATTTCAGTTTTAGCAAAGGCACAGGATTTTGGGAGGCTGGAATTGTTCAAATACTGCTTTCAAAAATCACTGCTTGGGAGAAAAACCATTGTAAACTCAAAAATTACAGTATCATTTAAATGTTTCTAACCAATTTAACTTGTAATTTAGGTATATAAAGAAAATTATATTTCTATACATTACACATTATGTATTTAATGGAATTCATTAAAAATCATCATATTCAAAAAGTGCATAGCAATGAAATGTAGCATTGGGAACATCTTAAAGACTTTCATTTGCCAAATAAGTACTGCAGGGTTTTTGTGGAGGTTAAAAATTTTAGTACCCCCTCCTGATATTAATGATATTGGGGATGGGGGGCCAGGGTAGAGCAAATATGTATTTTTGTCCTTCTTGTTTTTTATTTTCTTATGAGTCATTACTCTCTTCTTCTTAGTGCTCCTTATGAGAGTCTACATGACTCTACATATTCTCTTAGCTTATTTATGGATGCATTAAGTATTTTTCAAAGTTCAATGCATTCTCTTCCCTCCAAGCAACTCAAGCCCTTTTATTACTTTGTTCTTCTGAATCACTAACAATATTTTACCCTCCTCTGATCATTACATGAAAGTAGCTATTATATGGAAAGAAAGATACGAAGAATCACTTTCACTTATTTTCCTGGAATGAAAGCCTCATTAACAAGACTAATTCTGCTTTGGTAACTGCTCATTTTGACCCTGGTCTAAAAATATATAATGTTGTGTGCAGCACATCACTATACCTTGGAGACAGGGTTTTGTTATGTATGGTCCCTGTGGGGTGTCTAGCTCAACGGGACTCTCGTACCTGCTGAGAGTCTCTAATGTGATTCAAAGACAGGAGCAGGGTTAAAAGCTCAGGAAAGAAGTATCAGTTCTATTTTATCACTGCACACAATCAGATTGTGTGGGAATAATAGCCATGAATAGATTACGGTTTTCAATTAGCAGAAAGGGTCTAACTATGTGAGAGAAAATGTTCAGAGACAGCATGTTTTGGCAGCAATGCAATCTGACCAGGCTTTTTTTTTTTATCACTTGGGTTACTGAAGGACGAGGAGAGCTCATCTGCTACACTGTTCCTGCTCTGAGGATGCTTGGTGTAGCTATTGCAGAGTTTTAGCTGACTGTGCCCTTGACTTGTTTCCCCTGCCTCCATGCTGATTTTCTACATGGATTCAGATATTGCAGTGGGAAGGTTAAGCTGTTCTTCTGATCTTTCTTGGTCTCTCAGACTGCATTCCCAGTTCAGTGTCTATCACTATTTTTCTCTCACAGGAGACTTGCACTGCTCTCTCAGATCCTGCCCTGGACTGCTGCCTCCTGTGCCTCTGTGGTTACCTGAGAGGTCTAACGTATTTGACATGCCTACAACACTCTAGGAGCAATAGCTTTGCTTCAGAAAGAAAAGTTACTGCACAAAAGCACAGACCTTAAAGCAACAGAATCATGCACATTCACTCCTAGTTTACGACTTACACTTCCCAAAGCCTTGAGTTGCTGAATGCTGCCTTCTGTAATGGCAAAACTGTCTCTTTGCTCTGGAGTTTATAATTTAAAATCCAGACTAGTTCCTTGATCTCTTCACTTAGATAAAAACATGACTGCTTACCTGTCTATAGCCTTCTGATGCCAATGACTACCTCCAGCAACACTAAACTGGTCCTGTAACGTGATGGAGACAGAATGGAAGAGCTGTGAATTGAGTAGCTCCTAACACTGTTTTACAAATGTAAACCAGAAATCCCACATCTTTTATTTTTATTTTTCCAAACCTTTTATTTTCCCTCTTGTTAATAGGTAAATAAAACCTTTCAGATGGGAAGCTTTAACAATTTCATGAAAGTATTCATTGTTTCTGATCAGAGACAGGGCAGCAATCACATCGAGGTGTCAAGGAAAGAATTAAATGGAGGTGTTGAACAGGTGGTATTGCATTGAGTGGCTGGATGGTATTCAGGCACATGAGGTATTCAGGCTCAGCTCCTGATGGAGCCATCTAAATTCAATGTCACATGAGCTTGGTGACCAGACTTTTGTTGTTATTTTGGATGTCATTGAACAGAAAAAACACAGGTGTCTTGTTTGGGGAAAAAAGTCAGCCAAAAACTCCATGCATGATATTGTCCAGTGCCTTGATTCAGCTGTTCTGCAAGAACAACTGGAGGCCGGTGGGACACTTCTGGGTGTATTCCTTGACTCTTGTGCATGAGTGTTTCAGCAGAAGTTCTGAACCCTTAAATTCCACAGAAAGCCAGCTCGCATGCCAAGGTTTAAATAGGCTTCCTGTTTTAAGGAACTGATTCATACCTGTAAGTGACTTTCCTGGCTATGAGAATACCTAGTGAGAAATCAAGCACAGCTGTATGGCTACAGGTCTTTCCAGTTTGTGGTGGGGAAAGCCTCCTGCCATCTGACATGGATCCTGGGGGAGTACTGTCCCCTCCATTCCCTATTGGCATTGAGTATAAGGGAGAACTGCTACCCAAAATCGAGTGGATAATGAGCCTAAACAAAGGCATACGGTGAGCACAAGGACAGCTCCTGCCTCTTGCAGCTCCCAAGAAATCTTCAGAGTTTGGGAAGAGAAACAGGCATAGAGCCCAGGCTCAGCAGAAGCACCACAGAGGCTCTGCAGTGGTTCCCCTCTCCTGTGCTGGCTAGCTGAAGGTCGTTGCAAGTATACGTTTAGAAAGAAATGCCTTCAGCTTCTACTCTCTCAGCAGTAGATGGCACTCGGCAGTTAGCAAGAACCACGGCTGGTTATGGCATTTTTGATCAGTAAGTAGTCTGTTTCTGTACTCAGTGCTATGCACTTTTTATGTTTTAAGATCACATTTTCACAGATTCTACCATTCTTTCAAAATTTTCTTAGTTATAAAGAATGAATGATATAACAAGAAGCTGGCAGATCTGACAAAGAGCTTCAGTAATAGCAGGCATTAAGATTCTTTAATTAAAATCATAAATATGGCCTGCAATGTCAGTTTTCTCTGTGAAAACTCTGATCCAATCTTGATTTACCTTAGTTTTGTTTATATCCATAGTTTCAGATCAAGCTCTTTAGCACTATTCTGAGCTGAAAAGGACATCTTGACACTATTGACAATATACATTTTCTAGTTTAATAGTGTATATGGGAAAATACCTTATGAAGAATGAGATGGGGAAAGGAAAAGGTGACAGTGGGAGAATCCCAGGAATTACTGATCCCATGAATAATGTGAATCTATCACATGCAATCAGGAGGGTGAGCAGACATGATATCTCTTTTGAGAAGAGACAGGTATTACAATCTCACTTGTAATGCTACAGCTTTTTCCCTCAGGTCAAGGTAGCTAATCCCTCTGCTTCATGTCTCATTCCCTTTGTAACTGTGTGATTGTTAGAGAAAAGCAAGGGGAGAGCTGATAAGGTACTTTCAGCTCTTGTTAAAAAAAAAACATTTATGGACCAGGATTAAGATTTTTTGATGGAATCAAGATAAAGTTTATCAAAACCCCAAAAGAAGGTACAAGAAGACCAAAAGGAGCAGATCCTTCTGTTTGTGTCCAATACACAAAGGGTGTACAAAGGGCTGATTAGACTGTTTTGCAGGGCACTCTTAATGTCTTCTTTTGCTTATACTTGCTGGGTCTGGCTCCTCCCTTCTTCTTGTATAAAAGAGAGATGAGCAACAAGCAACCTTAGTTTGGAAGGAATGAACTCTGCGATAATCACTAGCTACTTTTAAAAATAGAATTGCAACATTCATGAGAGAAGGAAAATCTGTAGATGTCTGTGTTTGGATTGCACTCACACCTTTAATTACAGTGTCACACAAAATTGTAATCTCAAAATTAATTCAAATTGAGTTGGAAAGGGAAACTTGTCATGCAGATTGAAAGCTCACTGCAATGCCATAATCAAAGGGTGATAGTAAATATGGATGTATCTCATTCAGACACAAAGGCTCATGGTCATTCTCTGGACTGATACTGTTTAACAACTTAGTGAATAATCTAAAATGAGAAGCAAAGGTTATCATTGTCTCTTGGCCCAAAACTCAGGACTGGAACAGAGTCTCTAAAACATGAGGTTGATACACAGCCCGAAATGTTGATCGGGGCTGGAAAACAACTTATGTGCTCTGCAAATTGAAGTACCAGGGGAGTTTTTATCTTCCATGCAGCAATGAGTAACATTGATAGTATAAATACTATTGAGATATATAGGTACTGGGAATAAATGGAAACACCTAGGAAGACAAAGGGAAAAAGGCAAACAGTGATAACAACCTGACCTCAAATCTCAGAAAAATAAAGGAGATACTAATGGGGAGTGCGTGTGTTTGTTTAGGTTTTTTCTTTCTCTTTTTTTATTATATGCTTAGGTTGGATCAGGTTAGGAAACCCACAAAATACAGTTCAGAATAAGACACTGAGTGAGTGGGTGGGTGCAATTTAAAAAGCATGTTCAGTGGGACAATGAAATGTAGAAGCACTACAGCTGAAAGGGAGCAATGGATGATGGCAAACAGCAAAACTGTGCTTATCTGAGGGCTTCTATAAGCATCTTGTCATGCTACTGCTGTGAGGAATCAAATCATCACTATGAAGCAATGTCCTCAATTATATTTTATTGAAATAAATATGCAAACTAGAACTTTGGAAATATAAAAGAACTTACATAATGTGTTTTGCAACATGTGCTTACCACAATACAGTCTCCAGATACAGAGGTCTGCCACAGATACAGTCTCCAGCTGTATCTCTCAGGCACCTCATAATGTCTTGTGTCTCAGAGGCCCAAGGAGTTGCTCTCAGAGCAATGATGAAACCTGGTTTTAGTGTCTGTCTTCACTGTAGATGCCACATTGAAGGGTGATATTAGCCACTCCCTCAATTTCTTTTCAGGCCTACTCATCTGTCTATCTAGAAATGCTTCCCACCCAAACCTCACCTTTATAGGAATTGAGAAGAACTGTGATCTCTTCCTCTCTGGCGAGTGTATTTCAAACAAATTCAGAAGTTTTCACTTAAACATAGACTGTAAAATTTTGTAAACTTTTTTCCTGAGGTAAGAAGGCAGAAGTACAAGTAGATCACGTCTATGTAGCCTTTATTTAGTTTGCAGCATGGACAGAGTTTGTTTATGAATGCCTTCAAAATGCACTGAAAATTCAGAACTCATGCAGAGCCAAGGAGTATGACAGAGGTCTGTTTGGTCAGAGACCTGACTGATTGGTGTTACTTAACCTTACCTGCAACAAAACATGGCAGCTCTTTCCTACTGATATATGCCTAAGCCCTTTAGAAATGGAGTTCTCCAAAGGCTCTATAATCTTGCATAAAACAGTGGAGGAGCCATTGCTTGAAAATGTGTTAAAGGGAAGAGTATTAGGAGATACTAATTTCAGAATGTCTGAATATGATGCATTTGTAAGCAGGCTCTTATAATACTCCTAAAAGAACAATTATTTTCTTCCAATTATTTTGCAACTTGCAGATACACGGGCCAGAGCAAATGTAGCATTGCACTGTAAACCCAGCAGACTAAGTCTGAACTTGCCTCTGTACTCTTGCCCAATGTATCTTCCCTTTAGCCAAGAGCAGAGGGGAGACTGGGTGATTAAGGATGGTTGTGAGGTGACACTGGGCACAGTGGAGGCTGTAGCTCCTCCCCAGAGCTGAGCTCCAGGCCATGGGCTGCTGCCACCAGTGCAGAGATGATGGGAGCTGCTCCCTCCAGAGGCTGGTGCTGTGGTGGCACTGAGCCAGCATGTCCTGCATTCACCTGTGCTTGCCGTATAGATGGATGATTCAGAAAAGAATCAGAAAGCCCTCTTCTCCCTGCCACAATATCCCAAGTGGTTAAATAAATCTGATATCAAACTGTTGAACAAGTCTTGAAATGGTGGCCTGCCTTCTCCTGCTAAATAGATTTACAGATAAGTACCAACTGTTTCCTTTGCAAATCAAACTCCTTGACACTAAGCAAAGTAATCGTAGTGGGTCTTCTGGGAATTAAATGTATTTACCGCTGATGTTTTTAAAATAGTTGTTTACAGGGCATCAGATAGTGAGGCTGTGTATGATTCATAGCAAATGGTGGCACGCCAGAATTTTAAACTCTCCTTGCATGGTGACTTGCCTACTAGCTCGGTTGGATGGAAGGAGAATATTTAGCTTTCTGCTGTAAATATATTTTACGATTAGCACTCTTAAAACAGAAGATGGGAAATGCAGCATAGCAAGCTCTGTTAACATTTATATAAACACCATTAATCAAGAGCCTTCTGTATTGTATTCTCCTTGCACTCATGTTCCAAATTGACCATTCTTTTCACCTTAGAAAACATTTTCTGTTACAACATCTTCCCTATTTTTTTTAAATGGGTATGGTTTGAATTACATTTTGATGACATTGGTAGACATCTGGGACATTTTGAAATATGTACAACCAGTTGCTTCATTATTCACTGCACTGTAACTGCTTAGAAATGAATGGAGGATTCTGCTGTACTGGCCATTGTATAGTTGATGTGGAACTTGATTAAACCTGCTAATGTGGTGCATATGTGGCTGGACAGCTGCTGTGAATTTTTTTGCGTCCTTATAGAAACTGCTTATGCACAGGGTGACAGCTCTTTTGAGTAGTTTAGACAAGAAAGGCAAAACTAAATTTTTGTTGGCCATTTATTTCACTTGTTGGAATGAAAGATGTCTTCTGCACATGGAAAATAATGCCACATATTCTTTGTAGAACTACTCAGTTATTTCCAAGAACGTTTTCTATCCTCAAATCAGATCAGCAATGGTAGAGGTGATCTAGGAAGGTCTGAGAGAAGGTATTTGTCCCTGCTTCCTGGTCAGTGGCATCATCAAGGGACCAGGAAAGCAAGGGTGGAGAGACCTGGGTAGGTATCCTAAGCTTTCCTATAGACAAAATCTACTTTACTTATTAACCCAGGAGGTAGAAGAGAGACACTGGATCTATGTCCTGTTCCATGCTCAGGATAAGTTTTTTCATTTTGTCAACCTTTCAAAATACGTGTACACTTGAGTGGGTATTGGACAGTACTGGGGAGAGAGATGAATTGTACTCTTGATAGATGGGTCATCTACAATACTTTTATGAATTTCTTCTCTTTCTCCTACAACATGCATACCCATGCACAAACAGACAAACACACATTCACTCAATTTCTGCTGCTATTTCCAAAATCTTTTTGTCTAGTTGTTGTTCTTTGCATTTTGCACAGAACTTCTTTATTCAGCCTTCTGAGATGAAAATACCTCCATGAAACCAGAAATAGATTTAACTAAATTTTGCTTTAAAATTTCTACTACAAATCAGAGCTGTGGTTTGTGTTTGGATGGTGATAATTTCTGACCTCAAGACAGAGTTGCAGACCTCCAGAGCATACATCACTCTAACAAAATTAGCCTACTATGGGCTATGCTGGAACTCAGAATAATGACAACACGTATCCAAAAAGGATTCAGTGAAATGTTTGGTATGTCATTCTGTTTAACAGTTACAATTAGCAGAAGTTAATTTGTTTGCTTCTTTTTTTTTTCCTAATGAAAAAAATGCAGAAAGACAGCTTTAAAACTGGTACATATAACACTAAGGGAAATATGTCACGGGCTAGTTTTTCTGCTATTGTCCTTATAAATCTCAGAGTAATGAAAATTATTTTTTTCATTAAATTAATTTATTTCCATGTTTTTTTTCTCTTTTCATCTCTCATCCCAATTATTATTTTCTTTTTGTAATGCTCTCGTTAAGTACTTACAATCCTGCTGTAATCTGTTGCCACAGCATTTGCACAGCTGAAAAGAAAACATTACTGAATTGTCAGCATGTTTTCAACTTCATTAAAGTTGACAACCTGGAAATCAGCTGTACTGACTGTATTGCTACAGCTACAGGGAAATCTGAGCTATTTTTCTGCCATTAAATCATCTTAACAGCAAGCAGCATACTCCAGAGTCAAGTTGCTCAGCTCACACTTTCATGTTTCCTAAATAAGTTGCTTTGAGAGAATTTGGAATTTGTCTCATCCATCTCTCTGGAAAAAAAGCTGCTCCTTAATCACTGTTTGATCTAGTGATAGATTGTCAGTGTAACTGTGATAAGTTTACTGAGGACAACTGGTTTTGAGATTAAGTTTGAGCTGCTCTTACACTGATTTTAAGGACTGAAATTTTTAAGGAACCAAGACTCCTGTTCAAAGACAACTGACTTTGCCTAATGCTGCTTAAACTACATCTTCATTTCACTAAATTGTGTTCTTTTGGAAATGTCATGGGCACACAAGCAGGTTGTTCTGATTTTTTCATAATTCGCCCATTCAAACCATACTGCTTCCTTACAGGAATGTTTTGAAAGAGTGCAGACACTAAACTTGGCACAAATGAAAGGCAGTACAGTCAAGGAGAATTCTTTTCCTTAAAAAAGGAAGAAGAAACTAATTAGTAATGCATGACTGGACCTTCAGGATTAGGACAAAAGTACTTCAGGATTTGGTAGAAGAAAATAAATTACTTGATGCTAAGTTTGCAGTTGTCCATGCAAAGCTTGGAGGTTAGTATGGAAGAAAGTAGAAAGGTGCTACTAGGAGAAAAGTCTAATTAGAGTTCATCAAGACGAGCAGAATTGAACCATGGGAAAAGAGACAAATTGTTTCTCAGGCACAGGCAAGGTGATATTTTCTATAGGAAATAGGGAACAATCTGAAAGCGATGCAAAGGGACTTCATGGAACAATTTTAGAGACAGAGACAAAGAGATATTCAAAGTAAATGGTTCTTGGGCATCAGATGAATTTAAATTGAAAAATATGTATAGAAGGAACAAAACGACAGCAGCTGCAGTAGTCAGATGAAACCTCTCTAAGAGAAAAATGAGCAATTTCAGACAGGGGAGGACACAATAAGGGTGAACAAAGACAGGAAAGGAGCCAAAAATTGCTTCCTGGATCAAAAGAATCATTCATGATATATATGTGATGGAAAGCCATATAGCCAGAAATAAATTAAAAAAAAAGAAAAAAAAAAGTATGGAGGCAAGACCAAGGTACAAAAAGCAGTTGAAGGAAAGCATGTGGCATAGCACAATCACAGGAAGCATGTAGTGATTGAATAATGCTAGACCGCGTTATTCAAAGGAAAACACCCCAAGCAGGACTTCTTGCCAAACAGTTGATGTTCTAAGACCAGATAAATTTGCTCTTGGCTGGAGGCCTCACATTTTTTTCATCAAAAGTCCCCAGGTAAAAGGCATGTAAATGCAGATATCAACAGCAAGCATCTGACACATTGTGTGTGTGTGGTGCCGTGGCTGTGCCTGCACTGGTTGCCCAGATTTGCAGTGCATGTGCAGATTAGTCAGACAGCATGTGCCCAGTGGGTTTAATGCACTTTTGTTATGTTGGACTTGCTCTAAGGGAGAGACAGCTACTCAGTGGGAGGACAGTGATCATTTTTCTATGATTTCAGGATGTCTGCTAGCCTGAACTCATCTTTTTCTGGGAAGTGGAAAAGGCAATAGAGGAGGAAATCTGTGCCAGTGTTGTTGGATAAGGATATTAATGAAATGTGTAAGAGCAAAGGCTTCTGCACAGAATAGACAGAGAGAAAAATATAGTTCAGGTCCTTGCAGGAAGGGATGGAAGATTTAGCAATAGTGCAGCCACTTTCATTTTTGTTGCAATGCAGTATAAGAAAATGTATGTAGGCCTCATGGTTATGTTACCTGAACTGCCTTGTCAGAATAGGTAGAATGTTGAATCTAAGCCACAACATCCATATAGTATTGGTTCAGCAAGGCTAATAATGTCATGAAGGCCTATTGGGGAAATGCAGGTTTAGATGCAAGCATTTGGACAAGTCTTGATGCCTGTGTGACAACAGAGCCATTCCTAAGAGTATTCGTCTTAATTTCAGGAAGCATGATAACAATTTTTTAGTGACTTAGAACTTGCCTTCCAGCAGAAAAGATTGAGGAAGCTTTTCTTGGTGTGTTTAAGGGCCTGATGCCTCCCAGACTCCAAGGATACTCCAAGGATACACACTTCTAAATGCCAGTGACGGGACAGCAGCGGCACATGGCTGAGCATAAGTGAAAAAAGGGAAGCCTCAGCAGCTGGGATTACCAACACTAGTGTGAGATAGGTGAGTATGGGCCGTCTGTAGCTACCAAAATCAAGTATCAGAACTAAGGGTCTCTGCTGAGCCTGTGCAGCACCCAGTCTTCTCCCTTTTTCTGCTAGATTATGTGATCACACAGGACCTCATCCTTGGAGCAAATGTCTCACTTCTCTTTTCTTCCTCCCTACAGCCCAGCTATAGTCTAACAAGCCTGATGGACATCACTTACAGGCACGCTTCAGCAATTAAAGTCTGCTTTGGGACACCATGTCAGATTGGGCAATCTGAAGAAGAAGGAATTGAAGTACACTCTCTTGTCTGTCTAGAAGACAACTCTCCCAGAATATACCTTCTCCTATACTCATATAGCACAAGTCCGGAAAGGGTACAGTGAAATATTAGGTGGAATAGAAGTCCTTGCTGTTGACAATCTAGTATATAGAGACACTCAACAAAAACCTAATGCCACAACTCATAAGACAGAGTGCCATCTAAAACTGAATCACAGCAAAATAAAAGTAGGTGTTGCGTGAGTTACTTACTCTTAGAAAGAAATACCTCTGAACCTGTTCAAACAAAGTGAAGACAATAAAGCATTCTCAAATCTCTGACTTCTTGGTGGAAAAATCAGAATCCATAATAAACATGATGGTTTACCTATTAATAGATTTATACAGATCCTGATTATGAAGCCCAGAATAAAAAGCACATCTTCTTGGGAAAATTTGGTGAGAACTTTGAGAATACAAGGGCTGTATCATTTTTAAGCCTCAATAAATGGCATCAACAAACTCACTAGATGTGTTCCAGGGTATGTTCCTAGAAATTCAGGTCACAACACTGAAAAGGTAGATAAGCTGTAAATAGTGGACGAAGCAGTATTTTACAGGAGACACTTTGGGGGCCTAAGGATTGAGAGTGTAGAACTATCACAGGAAAATTATACTCAAATAGAAAGGAATTTACCACTGTCACTGGATGTCAGTACATACTGTGCAGCATAGCTGAAATAGATTACAAACCTTAGGGGATATTTTTTGACAAATCTTAAGCTTCTGCACCATCTAGACTTCGCACATGATCATAAACCTACAAAGACATGACTTTAAAGTGAAATTCAAGCCCAGAAGAGAAAATCCTGTAGCAACATGAACTGGTGTCTGCAAAAAAAAAAGCCGCAGAAATTCTAAAGAAAAAAAGAGAGCATTAATATGATGAATCTGTTAAAGGAATAGGTCAGGATGACTTGTCCAAAACCAAGTTCTTCTGTCTTATCAGGACCTCAGGAGTGTGAAAAAACAAAGTTAATCTTGAAAATGAATGTAAAGAAAGAAGTGACACAGAGGAAAAGTCCTTCCAGGCATCTGCAAAGATTTATGGATCTGACAATCATGTTATGGGAAGTCTGAGGATCAAACATACTTCACCAGTTTCAAATGTGCATGAAAGACAAGACATGGTTAGGATATGCTGATGATTTGTATCTTTGTAATTTATTTTTTTTCATATGGCAATAATGTGTGTATAACAACATCTGAAGCATTTGAATAAGTTGATCTGCATTAGTGAATTAATGGATATTTCCGTTATGAAAACTGCTAGAGGCAGAAGCAGAGGCTCTTATACTAACAGATGATGTACTTTAGAGAGCCCGGGAGCAATGGATAACTGATCTAGAGGATATCCTTAGCCTGATTATTATTGCAAAAATATGTTTGAGGCAGCTCCAATAGACAATGCACAGATGATCTCTGGACTGGGTGACACAAAGGGGATGTTAATGAGCTAAAACAGCAATAACGACCTCACTTCACACAATGAACCACAGGGCATATTTGAAAAATTTCCAAGAATTAGTGTTTGGTTTATGTGCAGGCACACACAGACCAACAGGGGTAGAGCCACTGGCTCTGCTCACCATCCCTGGGGCTGGCTGAAGGGCACAAAACTCCGCCAGCAGATTCTGATACTGTTCAAGGTGGTCAAGAGTGCTACCTCTTTGTTTTATTAAGCTGCTAAAACACACTTCTGGAGTCAAACATTTCATCTTCGCAGGCAAGCAGAAAGTGCAAAGCTGTAACCCCTGTGAAAAGACTGTTTTCCTTCCCAAAATCTCACGCCAGGGTGAAATAAAACAGCTGAGTGAACAGAGGGGAAAAAAAGTACAAATACTACTCATGATAAAAGTGCCAGTATACAAAATTCCTTCCAAAAGAGGATTGCAAAAAACAGTGCCACTCCAGTGAGATAACTGAACACCCTGGGCTGGGTGTTTCTGAGCCAAAGGAGGGGCTCCTCTCTGTGTGAAATCGCAGATGCTTAAGACCCGCCTGTATCTATATGAGTACGGGAGCTGTTGACCACACAGGCTCTGTTACGTGTGAAAGGTGATTCCCATCAAGCCATCTACCTCTGGGAGAAAACAAGCAACACAGCTCACAGCCTTGTTTAACCCAGTGACAGTACATAAGAATGTGCAGAACAGACCATGATACAGATTTGGGAGAAAATCCAAACTTAAAAATTAGGGGACTTTTACAGCATCTGCTGTGGTGTCTCCCCTTTGGCTTAACCATATTAATTCCTAGCATACTTATCCTGATTCAGATCCTGTGGTTTCCTTAAGCTTCATGTTCCCTATGAAAACATGTATACAGAGCTTCTGGTCAGACACCCCAGAGTTGCATCCACTCACAACATGGGACATTTACTCTACACAGCAAGCTTCCTAAATGCAATGTCCTATGCCTGGGCTTGTATTCCCCACGGAAAGAGTGAACTTCATTGTCACACAGACTCAAATGGAAGCTGTGCCCACCTGCATCTGGTAAGAAGTGGGGGAGCTAACTCGTGGTTCGATCTTGTAAAAACTGACCAGGATCTCTCTTGGTATGAAATATTCTTACCTGTGTCTCCACCTGATCTAAAACTCCTTCACTCTCTAGGGCCCTTCCTCTACCATGCACACATCTCCTTTCTAGTACATGCCTTCCCTTCTTAGCTGTTGGCAAACTTGTGATATCCTTCATAAGAAAGAAGTAGAACAGCGCCAATTACCTCCTCAGGGTGTCTAGGAGAATTCATCCTACACAGGAGCTCAAGATCTAGCAATTCACTGTGATAAGGTCCTCCAAATCTCACAGGCAGCATTTGGGGTACTCTCTATTCTGGACACCTTACTGTCTTACATCTTGAATTGTTTCCCATTGCCATTTATGCATTCAAGGCAGGTACTGAGCTGCATGCTGATTTAAGTATTCTACAAGCTGTGATTCTGGAACAGTATGTTTTTCAATTTTGTATGCTTAATCTTATGTAACAGAGAAGTATATAGGCACTGAGTTTGTAAGAAGAGCTATGCTTGCCTTGTGAGAAAAGTTCTGTTTACTGGCTGACAAGGATCACTGCTGCAGCCCAGCAAGAAGCCACATTTGCCTGAGTCACAGAATAGCTGAGGTAGGAAGGCACCTCTGGAGTTGGGCTACTCCAGCCTGTGGCTGAGAAGGGACACTGAGCAGGCTGCCCAGGGCTGTTTCTCATTTGGTTTCTGAAATCCCTTTACATATCAGAGGTTGACATTGAGACAGCCTTTCATTGACAAGAAACTTCAGGGCTGGCATCACTATTTTCAATTAAGTACCAAAATTGCAAATGATGGGGTGAAAGAATGATGCACTTCCAGTCCAAGGGATTCTTCACAAATAAAAATATGTGGTAGCAGATTTTTTTTTACATCAGCTTACAGTCTTCTTTAGAAAGACAACACCCAAGAGATGTGATCTGCCTAAGGAATTAGGCCCTAATTCTGATGAATGTGAAACTGTCATGTCAGCTTTGCCAGCTGAGCAAATCCAACAAGAGAGCCCAGACTCAGCCAGCATATGAAGCAGTTTTAAGGTGTGCTGCCATTTCATTTCTTTGTACTGAGTCCCAAAGCCAGTAAATAGTTCCCTGATTTTTTCCATCTTTTTTAGAGAAAATGTCTCCTTTTTAAGTTTTCTTCCATTTCAGATGCTATTTCAGGCTAGCCTCATAAATATTAAACATTTTCCTCTTCAGGTTTTGAAAGGTCCCTGGAAGATGCTGGTTCTATCTAGGGCACTTCTCTACTGACCAAAAAGAACAGGTAACGGGGGCTACCAAGCTGGTGGCTAGAAATACCCCCTGCTCTCAGCCAAACACTGGTATCAAGCAGTGGGGACAGGCACAGATGGCCTGGAAGCTGAGTGCGGTGCTGACTCTGATACTTGACTACTGGCTGGCAGCATGACTCACTGGTGTGACTCAGACCTGCAAACCCATCATGGATGTGCAAGGACTGCAAATTCCTCAGGGAGAGGATGCCCCACACTCCTGGGTGCTGCATTAAGACTCTCTAACTCCCCACCTAGTATGTGCCACTGGGGTTCATCTACAGCAATGTGAAGGCTGGCATCTGCAGACCTCATGTGACAGAATGCAGTTGTATTGCAGCAATGCCAGACATTACATATCTGTGACACCACTTTTTCAAGAAAAGAGTTGTAAGCAACCCTTAAGTAATGCTTCTTGGTCACTATCAGCATGTGCCAAGCCTGAGTTCCTAGTAAAAGAAGGTTTTCAAAGTTTTCACTAATTTGAAATCCTGTTGCACTTCTTTCAAGCTAATCTGATCCTAGATCAATCGTTCCAGAAGCCAGTGCAGTAGGACAGCACTGTCAGCTGTCACAGCCAAGGGAAATTGGAAGAAGACCTTTGTTCTGAGTCTGTCATTGCATGGGTTAGTAATTTGTTCCTACACAGCACTGTTGATTTCCATTCTATTCACAGCAGTTAAGACCAAAGCCTGACACTAATCTGGATGGAAGTTAAGGTGAAGTTAGGCTGTTCAAGATGAAAAAAAAAGGAGAAAAGACTCAGGACTTTTCACTCAGACAGCTATTAAATTACTTGGTACCTGATATTTAATGGTACCTGATACTTGGGAAAAAAAAATACTGTATATGCAGTAAAAAATGTTGAAAGATTCTGAAGTTGCTTATTTAATTTTTGACTCTGCAAAAGCTGTCAAGTCTTCTTCGAGAAAGAAAACAAAATCTTATTGTTGTAAATCAGTTTAGGCACCCCATCTCCCATTTTACCTCCCCATAACACACTACAGCTGCTGTCCCTACTACCAGATGCTTTGCAACCATCATCTCCAGGCCACCAGAGTACCTGTACCATGCACACGCCATGCCCCTAGATTTAGGTCCCATTGCCAAGCCTGTGGGTAATCCAGACCTCCTCACAGATTTTCCCCTCTTTAACAGAAAGTGTCAGCAGCAAACCAACCTTGTGCTGGTAGCATTTCTGCAGATAGCTGTGCACAAAAGCCAAAGCCTGACGGTTACCATGGGATTATCTCATTAAGCTTTTACTGAATATACTGCATTCTTCAATGTCTGTTAATCTTTGCTACTCTTCTCCCTCTCCTCCTCTTCTCTTGCCCTCTGTGCAGGAACGTGAATTGTATCAAACCCCGGCAATGGTAAGGGAGCTGCTGTACTCTGTCACCCAGCAGTGCGGTTGCGTGGTCGCGTTTGGCTTCAAAAATCCTGTCTTTCAAACCCTCTCCAAAAAGGCATTGCTGTGTATTTTGGAAATACTAAATCAGCTACTGCACCTGTTGTTATTTATGAATAATAATGAAAAGCTCTGAAGAAGGAGGGTACTTAACCTGCTCTCCTGCTGAGAATTGGATCAGGTTCTTGTTTTTCCTAAGCCGCCTTTGTGTTCTTTAGCAAGTGCAGGAGTCTTCAGATGGGTGTGTTTTACACTGTTGCTCCCATGAAGGCCTATTTACACTTCCAGAGAGGTACAGGAGGGTTCCAGTAGCAAAGATGGTTATTATTTCCCAGGAAGCAGTCTTTTCTGGTTTGCACACATGTCCTGTGTACCCAGGCTTGCAGGAATGGTCCCTAGGGAAGACTTGGCTCTATGGAAATATTAACTGTGTCTTGTGTCTCAGCAGAAAGATTTCCGTGCTTTTGGATTCAACAAAGAACATGGCATAACCCAGTAAACACAACCCCCCAGGGGGGCTAATGCCACATTTTAATGCACACCCTTTTTTACTTAAGGGGTTTTCTTCCCCCTTAGCTCCTCAGGTAAAGGAGCCTGAGTGACAGATTTTCCCCACTGTTGTCCAAATCTCCAGGATACTCCGTATCTGTCAAAAAGATTGCCAGCGATTGCACTGCTCGCCTGCTATGGATGTGGCTGTTTGGAGACAGCTGCTAGCCTGGGTCAGGCTGCCTGCACTGGCCCCAGGTGTTCCGTGTGCTGCAGCACAAAGCTGCTGCTGCTGCTGTAAGCCCGCAGTAGGTTTTAGAGAGCTGGGAAGGGAATTGTGGTGACTTGCTGCTGGCACATTCCTGTTAATGTGTTTACTCACTTTCTTCAGGATCTTATGAGAATTGCCAGTGAATTCACATAACTGACAGGATCTTAGTTATAATTAGTAGCAGCTTCCATTCTGACACATGGGAAGGGCTAACAGCATTTTTCTTAAGGCAGAGTTGTTTATGCTCTCCTCCAGAGAGGTACTTAAAAAAGTACATTTTCTAGCAAAAAGCCTCTCCCACTTGTTTAGGACAGATGGGAGAGAAAGGGATTCTGAAGTGATGGAGTTTGAGGGTAAAAAATTATTGTACAAACTGTCACAGAGCGTGGGTTGTCACGAGTCAGCTATTTTTGTTATTACTGACATGCATCCATTGTATCAGGAACTCAAACAGTATCAGGGCAGATGTGGATGAAGTTTCTATTTCTCTGTTCACAAAAGCTGTGGAAAAACACAGGGAAGTTAGCAGAGTGCAATACATGTGGAGACCTGAGACTCAAGGGCTGAATCGACTGACTGAATTAATTTAGCCTGATGAGCAAAGTGCACTGGTCCACAGGGTCTAATCACAAGTCACTGATTTTCCAAGGTCCTTTTGTTCCACTTCAGAGGAATTTGAAAAAAACCCCAAACATTAGTGGGGCATTCAAAAAGGCCCAAGAAGCTAAATACCCAAGAAGAGCTTAAGATCTGCTGACTTCCAGTGAAACTGGGGGTCTGATTTGAGGGTAACTCTCCTCACAGACACCACAGAAATGAAGTGGCTGAATGAACAACTTGGGCTGCTGAGTCGAGTTCTTTACAACTGCAAGCAGCCCCATGTTTGAGAAGGCCCAGCCTGAGGGGCCCTTCACCATCAGTATTTCCTCGGAAAGTCCCTTTGTTATACATGCCTGCAGGTCCTTCTGGGAATCTGCCTGGTCTCTTTCTCGAGGTTCCGTTTTGAACTATACAGATGAAAAGCAAATAATTCAGGGACAAAAACTGAATGATGAACTTCTTTTCACAGACCTGGGGCCCTTACGAGTGCAAATGACAGCAAAGGCAATAGGGCTGGGAGATGATCTCAGACAGGGACCATTCAGCCATTTAAGTAGAATTTAACAACCTGAGATCAACAGAGCTTGTGGCCATAACTGTATGACTTGCAGGACTGAGGAGCTTTTTTTGTAGTGTAAGTGGTTTATAAGCCTGAGCTTGGGGACAGTTTTTGAGATTGATCCTGGTGGTTAACTTAACAGTATGCTGGTGTTGTAGAATACTTTCATGTCAAATTTTCCTGCTATTTCCTTTGCTTTTTCTAAATGTAATATGTACTTCTAAATGTAAAAGGTTCCCCACTGATACAAGGAATTTTGAAACAATAAGTAAAGCAAGTATTTACATCAATAAACATTAATAAAAATAATGACACCAAATAAGTATGCATGTGACTCAGGATGTCTTTACATCCATAAAGGAGGCTTGAATATGTTCAAGTTCAAACAGTGGATTATCTTTTTCACATATAGTTTATTTTTCAGAAGTACACCTGAACTATAAATTTCCTAATGCAAAAAAATTGGAGTGTTTTCCCTGCTTGCCAAAACTACCTCTAATCCTCTAATTGAACTTGCTCTTCAGTAAGTGCAAAGCAAAGCAAGGCAGGGCTTTGCCACCTCAAATGTAAAAAGCTGTAGCCAGTCAAAAGTCTGACTTCTTCTCTTACAAGAAAGACATGATCTGAGTTAAAACAGAGACTTTGGGCGTGATTCCTACAGATGCAGACTTGTTTTTCTTGCTGGTGCCAGGAGGATGTGACTTCTTGGGTGGTGCCATTGGTCAGCTTTGGGTACTGCTGGTGATGGAGCCAACACAGGGAGTAGGAGTGTTTGGGGCTCTGGCAGAAGCTGGGAGCAGGGACTCAGATGTTGCTGCCCTTCCTGGTTTCCCTTGATTGAAGGATTCTCTACTCCATTTGTGCCTAGATCTGTCCCTGCTCAGGTGGCACAGCACCACTGGCACACTGGATGCTTTTCCACTAAGGATGTAGAGACCCTACTTTATTTTAATTGGCGCTCACCAGTAGTTCAGTTCAATAACTCAATGTGCCCATGAGAACTGAGACTGTCAGGGGGCTACAGTGTCAAGTGTTTGGTGTGAGAAGGACAAGCTGAAGGGAACAGGCCTGAAGGAGCAGTGCTAATTTCTCATCTACATCCTTTCACAGAGCAGAATATGGGGTGTATACATCAGTGACTGTCAGGGTCGGAGTCTCACCCGGACAGAGTTTTGCCAGGAACTACATTTCAGGCTGTAAATTAATGAACAAGAAGCATTTCTGCACAGGAGAAACTCCAGATTGAGAAATGCCTTTGGCAATAGTATTGGATTTCCAGAAGTACTGGATATTATTAGCCCATCTTTTGAGGTGGTGCTTCATCTTTCTGTTTATGTGAGAAAATTTCACTGCTGCTGAATTAGTTTGCTCAGTGGAAATCTTAACAAGTCTGAGGAGCTCTGTGCAACTGAGCGAGAAGCTAGGAGGATGTGAAATACTGAGTATTCTGGGTTACAACTAATATTTAACATGTATTTATAAAGGGAAAAGAGGTTTTGTAGCAGACTCCTATTATCACATTGGCCAAATAGCTATGCAAATATCTTTTGATTTCTCCTTAATACTCATGTTTTGCAGAAAGTCTCCCAGGGTGTTAATCCCCTGGGTGATATTCATTCACATGAAATGAAATACGCAGAGGAGTGGGAATGACAGAAAGATTTTACTGGCACAAATGTGGCAATGAGCAAGTTATATGGGTCAGCACAAATGAGTACAGATAAAATTTTTATATTATCAAACCATGTATTTTGCAAATGCTGAGCATGAAAAGGGAAAAAGAAAATCTCAATTTTTGTAGACCATTTAAAAATTATTGAGGATAATGGCTGTGGGTTTTTGTTTTTCAAGCACAGCAAATATGCAGGCATCTTAATTGCGAAGTATGAGATCTTGAAATCTCCTTGAAACAAACAGCAAGATTCACAGTGGCCTTAATGGAGCTGGGATTTCATCCAGACAGCCAACTACAGGAGACTCAAATAAGGGGAAAATAATAACCAATACATTTTAGAAACTGATGGGCCTTTTTTCTCTCTTATTACGCAGACCTCTTATTTTCACTCCAAAAGTTAACTCTGAGACTCCTTCAGAACAACAAGAAAGATTTCTGCATCCTCTTGGGATAGGAGCATTTCCAATAGGGAAAAAAATGTAGCTTGAATGAGAGGCAAATCACAGAGAATGGTTGGGGCTGGAAGGTGCATCTGGTAATCGTTGAGTCCAACAACCCTACTCATGCAGGGCCACCTACAGAACTCTGCCCAGGGCCATGTGCAGTCAAGGTTTGACTGTCTCCAAGGATGGAGACCCCACAACCTCCCTGGGCAATCTGTGCCAGTGCTCGGTGACTCTGACAGTACAAAAGTGTTTCCTGATATTTGGAGGGCACCTCCTGTGTTTCAGTGTGTGTCACTGGGTATCACTGAGAGGTGTCTGTCTCTATCTGTCTGTTATAATAGGTTTAATAGGTAGGGTGGAGTTTTCTAAATCCACTGGGGAAGGCTGTCACATGATGCAGGCTGCCAGAGCTCTTGTCACTGGGTCTGTGATCTAAGTCGTTACTTGCCACCTAAAAGTGAAGTAAGAATTTGACCACTGCTGAAGATGCCTGAAAATGACACCCATGCTGCATGTATGTATGCAATGAATATGTTAATTAAAAAAGAAAATAATTTAGAGGTTCAGTGTTCCTGATAGTTTAAAATAAAAATATTTGCCCAAATGAGACTCAGCACTCTCAAAGAATGGTTTCCTTTTGCTTTCAGTACTTCATCTTTCACAGACCTCTGTTCCCAGTATTTGCCATTTTGTAATCTGTGACTTGACCTAATTTGGCCATTTCTGTGTATTGACTTTGAAGAACATACTATGACAGTATTGAAATAGAAAGTCACAGAATCATGGAATGGTTTGAGTTGGAAGGGATCTTAAAGATGATCTAGTTCCAAAATCCCTGCCATGGACAGGGAGACTTTCCACCAGAGCAGGTTGCTGCTGCCTGCTGGGATGAACTAAGCAGGATGGAGGCTGTGTCCCTGTGTGTCTCTGCTGCCCGGCATTTTTAGTGAGGTAATGAAAGAAATGCACTCTTTGCATTTTGGCTGTGGTTTGATGGTTGCCTTTGGTTACCTGTATGTGTTGATTCACTCACCATCCAACCTGGTCTTGAACACTTCCCCAGGCAACCTGTTCCTCACCACCCTCAAAGGAAAGCATTTCTTCCTAATATCTAATCTAAACTGCCCTCTTTCAGTTTTAAAGCTATTCCCCCTTGTCCTATCACTACTTGCCCTTGTAAAAACTTATCTAAACCTACAGAAAACATGGTGAAATTGCTGACCTTCTAAAAACATTCTTGCGTTATTTTCCTGGATTTGAACCACAAAATATAAGGAATAAAAAAAGAGGGAACAGTTAATCTATTTAGCATCAACACTGTTCAAAGTGTTTTTCATAGTAAGTTTCTGTCTAAATTTTAAGGAGGTTATGCTAGACAAGAACTTACATCTTTGTCATGTTGAGCAGACACTGAAAGCAAGGATTAAATGGAAAACACATCTTTATATTAATTATAGATGGCTAGTGTTTCTCAGGACCTGAGGGAAATAAACAAAAGTTCTCAGCTACTGAAAGTTTGGAGTGTACTGCTTTAAATCAGTAAATGTGGACAATTTACAAGCCTAACATGCCACATATCAGCAGGAAAACATTTGTCAGGAATTGATGAATGAAACAAGAAGAATAATGAGGAAAAGTGACAATATACAAACCCTCCAGAGAGCAAAATAAACAATGTAAGTATTTGGTAAATAAATCCCTGCAGAACTCTTAGAAATGAGTCACTGATTAATTGAATCAATCCATCAACCTTTTGTGATTACATCAATATGCAGTCCCTTTGATGTTGTTCTTCCATAGCTACTGTTTTAAATGCCTTTAAAATGTAAGATAGGATATAATACATCTATATGGAGCTATCATAAACTAATTGTATATCCTAATAAGATAAAATTGGCTGATTCTTTTACTTAATTCTTATATGTAATGCTGTAAATAACTGTACCACCTTATAACTGTACTCCAAGTTCTTGTTTTCCTGCTCTTTTCCTTTTTCTGAATTTAGTCACCCACTTCTTTGATTAACTAAAATTTAAAAGCAGAGCGAGACTGTGAGACCATACTTTTCTTTTTTTTTTAATTGAAATATTCTCATTAACTTACTTTATTTATCACATAAACTCTTTGCAGTAAGGACTGTCTTATTTACTCTGTTCATAGATTGCACAATGCTTGTACATCCAGTAATCGTCAGAAATTATAATTTTTGTGTATCAAATGCCTGTCTAGAAAATAGGCACTTGGGACTTTGAATGTCTTGAGAGGAGGGATAGGAAAAAGCAGAAAAGGAGAGAGACTGTGTGTGGTTATGTATCTCCACCATAAAATATAGTCACATAACAGGTGTGTGTATGTGTGACTGAGTGAACTGAGCCAACATTTAGCACAAATGCACACAGATGCATCAATACTGAGAATCCCGTGTAAATTAAAGCAATTGCACATACTTACATGCTCTCCTAGGAACAAAATACTCACCTGCAAGCACAGAAACCAACTATCTGAATGTTTGCAAGGGGAAAAAACACCCTCCTGAGACAATTTTGAAGAAAATGAGATGTGAATCTGAACCAGTAAATGTGTTCACAAACATTTTTTATGAATTTTCTTCTAATTCATCCGTGCCTTTTGTAGCTCTGGATATTTATGACTTTCTGTGTACTCAGTGAACTGTAGCTTTAGCAAATGTAATTGTACATGTGAAAATGATTCCTACCAGGACTTGCTATGTCTCATGGCTTCTGTAATGCTGCCAACTTTTACCTTTTTGTTAAATGTCTCCCTATCTGGGGCCTTTAGAGGATGTACGTAACCCTTGTGGTTCCTCTTCTTGTTGTTTTGCACACATCCTCAGTGACACTGTCCTCCGTGACTGCCATCACCACCTTTATGTGAGTTGGAAACAATGGATGTGACAAAGTATGTAATTTTGGGAGGGTATTTGGGGTTGTGTTCAGGAAGAGAGACAGTGAGAATGGGATAAGAAGATGGTGACAGAGAGAAAGAAATTAACTAGCTATGAAACACCATTCTGTGTGGCAGCACTGGAGACTGTTGGAGAGCATATGCTGAATATGAACAAGCTTCTTCACCTTAAGCTCCCCATAACCTATTTCCCAGCAGGACAAAGGCAAAGCTGGGAAAGTGATAAGGTACCAGATGGCAGTAAAGACCCTTTTCCACTGGTGGATGCAGAAATATGGCTTTTGTACAGATTTAATTTTGAATCAGAGATGACCACAAACATTATTTGCTTTTTAATTCTCAGGTTTCTCAGGACACCTATCTATCCAAAATAATAATCCCAAGGCATTTGGAAGTCCCAAGAGCTAAGTCATCTACTCGACAGAGAGCAGAAAAGGTGGTGTTTTTACTGGATTTTTTATTAAAAGATCTCTTTTGTGATCTTGGCAGGATTTGGAAGACACTTGTAAAAGACATAATCTGTCTCAATTGGTTTTTGAGAGATAAAGGAAAAGTGCATTTTAAAAGAACCTTCTTTTGTACATATGGAGAGAGATGTGCAACAAATGTATCTATGACACTTCTTAGAACTTCACATTTGGTACAATATCCTCCTTAACCACTCAGCTATGCCAAGGTCTCAAATCTAACTTGCTGCAATTGCTTCTCTTGGTGAAGGTCTGAACAGAGGGATTTGTCAGGAAATGAGATCAAACAGAGCTGATATCTCCAGTCCATGTCAGGAGATGAAAGCATATTGGTGACTACAGGAAAAAAATCTCTTTTACTGACTGATTCTGTGCTGTGCCACTTCTGTGTGGGAATGAGTAATTGCAGGCTAAAGGGCAGTTTCTTTTATGCATGGTAACTGCATTTAATATTGCTCATAGCTTGAAGCAGACCAATTAGCATAACAACTGTCTTCATCTTTCTCCAAGGAGCAGTGGACACGGTGTTGTCTGCAGTATTGCTGTGCATTGGTTCTTCAATAAAACCTGGCTTACCTTTAGTGTTTGCTGTCAATCCACATGTACTGGGAAGAAGCCAGGTTCAGAACAGCTAGAAAACAAACTCAAGAAGTCCATCAATTTCATCTCAGCTACTCATTAGTGGACATTCAGCAAGCAACACAAACACATAGACTATTCATGGGGCCTTCCATCTTTGTGAGAAAAGTTCTCCTCCTCTTACTATTTGCATTTAAAAATAAAACAGAGGACAGGAAGTGAAAATATGACAAGCTGGAGTGATTAATGATGTATGGAGTTTTGCTTTCGCTACTATCCATGTGCTCAAATGGAAGGTAAACATGCAAGTGACCAAAGCCTTCAGACACTGAGTTAATAGCCATTCCTACCTGGAGACATCCAGGGGTCAATACATAGCTGTGCCAGACTTTGTCAAAATGCTGTGCAGCAGTGGAGTATTGTAAACAGGACTTAAATTAAGCAAGTCGAGCACAAACCATTTCTCCTTACCTGACTGAAAAGTATCACTTGCACTATAATGAAGACCTAAAAAATCGTAATGAAAGAACTCTCTTCCTAAGCAATCATGCTAAGAGAGCATGACCGAGTATCTCAAGATGTGTATCATTCTGCTCCACCTTTATTTGATGACCTCAGGCAAGCTGTCAACATATGTGAGCTCTATAAACATTTTGCCTAAGATGGGATTTCATCATTTCAGTGCAGGGACAATAAACAGCATATAAAAGAATATGAATGCAGAGAAAATATCCATGTTACATAGCTCCTTCTTAACAAGGATTACTTTTGCAATACTTAACACTGCTGGCAACTTTATATCTATCCTAAGCTTAAAATTTCTGATGAGTGGGCAAAACCAGCCCTGTTTTCTAAGTAAAGAGTCTGTTGCAGTCAGCCTTGTAAAAGAAACCTTTTAGTGTCAGTGATAATGAAAATACCTGGTACATATGACAGCGTTAAAATGGTGTCATGACCTGGCAATTTCTATTCAGTGCTGTCACATCCATGCACTGCACAGATTGGGATTGTCATCATGTAAATGTAATAGGATTCTTTATCCTGCATTGTTGCTCAGCTGGGAATAGTAATTCTGAGTTTCCTGTAAGTTCTGAATAGCAGCAGGGGGCCATGAATAGCTTGGAAACCTATATTTTTTCCATTTATTTTTTTTAAAATGCAAATTACACTAGTAAGTCAAAAAAATCACTTCAGTTAAAAATACATTCAGAATTAACAAATGCCAAAAAGAAAAGAAAAAAAAAGACACATTTGGATTGTATCTCTTGCCTTCTGAATATTTTAGTTTATAACAAAAGCCCAGCCTAGAAAAATAACATTCTTTACTGGATTTTGAGGAGGATACAGCTGTACAAATCAAAAATGCCATCCAGATATTCTCACATTACTGTGCTCTAAACCGCTTCCAGAAGAGATCTGTCCCCTAATCATTCAGTTGAGTAGTCAACAGTCCTAATTTTTTAAATGGTGGTGCTCTAACTGCAACTTAAGCAGGGTTATGAATACCAACTTCATATAGGTACGTATGTGTATATATATATGTATACTGTGTGTATGTGAGTGTGTGTATCTACCCTATATGTAATATATGAATACACATTTATATTGCAATCTGTAGTAGTTAGATGTGCTTCCTATTTCCTAAGCATTTTACAAACATTAACAATTCAGACCTCACAAAAAGCCTGTGAGGCACATATTATTCCCGTATTATAGATGGGAAGACTAAGACACAGAGAAATTAAGGCCAAAATTTTCTAAATGAAAATCAGGCCTATAAGCTATGTGTAGACACTTCATTAAATTATCTGACTTCTAAAATTGCTAACTACCAGTAGCCGCTGCTCCATGGGAAATCACTGAAAGGTATGAAGAATTATCTTCTGAAAATTGGATTGCTGCTTAGGTGCCTAAACTGGTTTCTTTTCATGTTAAAAAATGATTTTTATAGAAATATCATTTTGATTAACTGGTATACAGGGAAAGATAAAATAACCTGTTATGACATTTTCATCCCATTTAAACCTCTTCATTGTGTTTAATACTATACATCTGCTATATTTAATACTACATAGAAGTAGAAACTTTTTAAATTTTTCAAGTTATGGGAAATTTCAGCCTGGCACTTGGAAGTCGCATGGGGTTTCCAGGGGGTGAAAAGCAGCTCTATCCAGTAGGAACTCAGATTTTCAGGTACCCAAGTACGAAAACTTAAATTTGAGATCCAAATCAGCAATGAATGCTTTACAGGATCAGGCCTAGGGGACGTGCCTGTTTGATGCATGAAATTCCCAGCAGTATCTGAGACAGGAGCCCTTGGTCCACTGCATCAGAATCTTCCTGGGTGATGCAGCCCCCAACAATAGTTAGTCCTGTGTATTTTATATACATAGACATACACACACATTCACACACTTACATATATATATCTACCTATATCTATATAAATCTCACTGAATCGATGTAAGTATAGCTCCTGAACATGTCCCGGATCTTCTTTTCACTGG
Source organism: Dicrurus megarhynchus (assembly GCA_013399195.1). Taxonomy (NCBI): domain Eukaryota; kingdom Metazoa; phylum Chordata; class Aves; order Passeriformes; family Dicruridae; genus Dicrurus; species Dicrurus megarhynchus. Next base: position 172,570 of record VXAD01006098.1, read on the forward strand.
TGAATGCCTGTTCCTCTGTCATTGTCCAGAGTTGCTGCTTGTGACACTGTACATCCATGCAGACACAGCAAAGGGCACTGGCTTGTACAGGGACGGGTGAGTGGTGTGAGCGCACAGGCCTTTGGAGCGAGGGTTTGGCCAGCAGGCAAAAGGGACTTGCTCAGGGGTACCTTGAGCCTTTCCAAGCGCTGACCTTCCCTCTTGCCCTCAAAAGCTACGTGGTCACCTCAGGTGTGGTAGGTGCGTGCGTTTGTCTATGCAAGGTCTGAGCAAAGAAACAATGACAATCCAAGTTTCTGAAAAACCTGAGCAAAATATTGGGTTTTCCTAGTGAAAGCCATCTACGTTCTTGAAAATACAGATCAGATGTAGAATAAAACATATGTTCCTAGGAGTTCAGAGTATTTCATATACACATTGACCTACTAGCAAAATTCCCAAAGGTATCTTGTTGCCAACTACGTAACAGCACAGGGGTTTTTTCAGCCACAATAATACAGGAAGATAAAATACACGTTCTAACACACAACAGATCTCCCAAATATACCACAAAAAGGTCTTCAGTATGTCTTCAACTCAACTAGTCCCTCCCTGCCCTCTCCAACCAAAATCAAAAAATAAAATATGTGGATCCCTTATGGTGCAATTAGAAAAAGAAAGCTCACTCACAGAGAATTTTTAGTTGAAATTAGATATAAAAGAGTAAACATAGCTAGTACATATTCAGTTGGCCTTTGTTGATAGAAATCTGCAGATGTCTCTGTAGTTAGTAAAAGATGTTTAGAGATAGCTATAAAAGCACCTACAGTGCGATAAATAAAACCAGCGGGATTAAGAAGCACTGATTCTGCTGCTTATTTCCAGTAGGTTCAATTATTAGTTTCTGTTACCCCTTTCCCCACTCTGACCCCCAAAAGGTCTCATTTATTTCTTTATTTCTTTTTCTTTTTAATCATTATAAACTGTTTCTTGACCACTGTGGAGCCCCAAAAGTAAAGCACTTATCAGACAGCTGGCAGTTTTCTACTTGGTTGCTCTGGAGCCGTGGAGCAACAGAGCCTTATTCCCTGACATGAAAACAAAGCAAAACCAAACAGAAGAAAACCACTGACTTAGAAATTGTTCAGAATTAACAGCAGCATGTTAACTTCAGAAAGCTTGCACGTAGTTTCTCTAATGTGCAACGCAGTTGGGTTAAGGCAAGTATGAACTGTACAGCCTTCAGGGCAAACAATGCGCTGTCCATTGACTTCTGCTGCAAGGTCATCCTGGTATTTCGGTGTTGTGTTGACTAAGGAGACTCAACGTGGCCCGGAGTGTGGAGGAGGCTCCCAAAGCACTGAGTGGGCTGGGTTCGTGTCTTAATCCAGATGAACCGTGCTGGCGGTGGCCGGAGAAGGAAAGAGACAAAAGGTGGCACCAATGCCTCTGCTCTGTCCCTCTGGTGTTGGGAAGCAGGAGGTCCAAGAAGAGGGTCTGGGACATCTCCTTTAGTACCTGTTAGAAAGAGAGGCTGAAGCTTCGTCTCTTTTGTTTTCTGTCTCACTGTTCAATCAGCTTTTATATATTATTTTTAGCACAAAAATGTGATTTCTTTTCTCTTTGAAGAACCAGGAGGCCATCCTGAAACAGATTTTTTGACAGGTCCTCCAGCCCACCTTGAGTAGTCCCCATGTTTACTTTGACCTAGAAGAAAGAGAGAAAGGACAATACTTATAATCCACCATATAATTATATGATCCCTGCCCTGCTGCTCTGGTGCCCTTTTGCAAGCAAGTGTAATCCACAAACCAGTAACAGTTCAGATACACACAGGATGAAGAGGACAGAAAGACAAAGTGTTTGCTCAAGTTACTGCTTGTCTCTCTCTGGAACATTTCCAGAGAAGTCAGCACAGGTTTTCTAAACAAACCTAGGCAGGAGCTATAATAATTATAATCTTGACTGCATGTCCATCAGTCAACTGGAATATGACCTGTCTTATATAATCCATCAGATATGTAGCTGTCGGTGTAAAACCAAGAAGTGGCACAGTATGAGGACAGAAGGGCTGAATTGCAGGCGCAGGGGAAAGCCGCCCACGGCTCACTCACAAAGCAGAGAGCCTGTGCAAGTGCCACAATCTGGACACCTTAGTAGTGTTGTCCCACACCCTTGTTTTGTAACTAAAGCTTTCAGTCTAAAATGGACAAGATGTTGTTTGTTGATAGTGAAATCTTAGGAGGTAGCTTATTTAAATGTGTCTGAATCCCAAAACATGAGGAGATAATTACAAGAAGATTTGTACTGCATGAACTTGCTGAGTGTCATGATGGTTATACTCAAGGTGCTGGTTTTAGTGTCTTTTTTTGTGTTTCATTTATATTTTAAGTGAATGGTGAAGTAGGTAGCACGTTCAGTATGTGCAATTATCTAGTCAATGCCTATATGTGTGTGTGTGTGTGCACAGGAGAACAGATACTGCAAATATTCTTGGGCTTCACAATAGGAGGAAAACATGCTTCACTTCAGGGCTGCACTGCTTTTGAGCAATTTCTCCAGTGCATTAGGCATCAGCATCAGACATGCATACTTTTTTTTTTTTGCTTCACTTCTTCTTTTCTCGAGCAAACAAGTTTACTGTGAAGAACACAAAGAAAGATCTCTCTCCCCTCCCTCCTTCCTACTGTTTTTAGAACAGTGATCATGCAGTGCAGTCTTGTTCCACAACTACGACTGTGTTTTCTCATGTGCAGCAGAATCAGTGTCAGGGAGTGTTTAGTCACCTTCCTCGGTCACCTCCCAAGAGGAGAATTTTGTCTTGACAATTGATTTCCGCCATCTTATTGTGTCCTTCTCCCATGGTCTGGAAATGAGCACTGGCATCTCCGGCACAGAATGCCAGGAAGCTGCTTTTGAGTACATCAGCTGTGGCCACACTGCAAGGAGGTACATGAGCATCGGTTCTGTCCCGTTCTGTTCAAAAAGCGTATTCGTTTTGAAGGGACTGTCTAGGCTTCTTGGCTTGTACAGCATAGAGCACACTGTTGGCACTTAAATAATAAAAAAATCCCATTTATAACAGGTAGATAAATGTCACCATAAGAATTCTTTCCCAAAACATCAGTGTTTTATCTAAAACATAATTTTAAATTGCATATATTTTTCACTTTAAAAAGTAAACTGATTTAAATTAAATATGAAATTGGAAGCGGTGATAAAACTGTGACTGGATTTCAAAGCCTAAAGCATAGACAAAAAAACTCTGAAGTGAGTCTGAATCCAATGATTCTAGAGTATTAAAGGTAACAATAACCAGAGATAGTCACCTCAATTAACTACCCAGAGATAATATTTTTTTTTCAGAAACCAAGATTTTTCTTTTCCTTAGGTATCCTGTTCATTTAGAGTAGTTTTGCATAACTGATGAAACACCACACAAAGCAACTATATGTGTTTAAACTGAATTAGAATGTTCTTAAAAGTAGAGCTTGATTGATATCACAAATAAAAAGCAATAAATCTCTAGATAAAATAGTCCTGACACAATAGAAATGTAAATACGAAGAGCCTGAATAAATCAGTATAATTATTTGCACGTGTAAGTTGGTGTAGGTTCAATATAACCTCCACATTAACAAAATGAAGTCCTAACTTTAGCACACAGGAGGAAACTGGTTACAAAACAGTATGTCTTAACAGTTAGCAATTACTAAACCCAGTATTCCTTCAGGATAATAATTAAATAGTGCATGTATAAAGGGGTTAAAACTGATTTAAATCACTTGGATGCAAAACTGTCTGACTTCCAAAGCAATAAAAGTTTTTGTTGATGGACTTCTGCCATTGCAATCCACTAAATCAATTCATATCAGCAAGCAGTATGTGGATAATGACTGAGACCTAACACAAAATTCTGTATGTCTTTAAGATTTGTACTAGTTCTGTATATGAATAGATCTGGTAAATATATAGGGGCTTCTGTGTTCTCTATTAATGAACTACATGTTGAAATTTGTATTTTGTAGGAATCTGAACAACTGTTAGAAGCTGATATCGTTTTGGTGAGCTCTTCAAAGAGGAGGCCATATGTTCTCCTTCCCTTTTGCAGCATGCCCAGCACACCACAGCATGGAGAATGAACTGCTGTTGTGCCTCTGCATATAGTTAGCAATCAGATGATTTAAAGGCAACTGTCTCCTATTCAATTTCTCTCCTAAATCCAGAGCTCCATATGAGATATGCCCAGAGTGAGTCTGAATAGAGAGGTCGCAGTGGCAGCGACAAGTGATCTCTGTATTTTCTTGATCTTTTGCAGGTATTGACGCTTAATAGATGGAATGCTTGTATATTGATGCTTAACAGATGGAATGATGCTTAATGTATCTTCTGCTGCCTATGGATTCAAAGACATTTTGTAGCAATTCATAAAGCTGCAGAAATAGTTATTTGAATACAGATATATGGACATAAATGGGTATAGTTGTATCCTGGATGGACATGATTATAGCTTGGAAAGTGGTAAGAGCACGGCAATGGACTCTGTAAAGCACAAAGTCTCTCCTCTCCTCTCCTCTCCTCTCCTCTCCTCTCCTCTCCTCTCCTCCTGTTTTCTCTTCTCCCCACTGATTTTTCTACCCAATGTCTCCAGGGAAGTCTGTCTGTCCAGCAGGTCAGAAGTGTGGTTTGGGGACAGATGCCCTGTAGCACTGGTAGCATGAGGACTGAAACAGAGATAGAGGAGAAATCACCAATCTCCCTATGAGCTGTGTAACCAATATTTCTTATTTCAAGTTCAGTGGTCTGCAGGGAGTAAAGGGTCTTAATAAACGCACTTTTTAAAGGAACAAGTGAGAGTGTGGTCAATACTGCTCTTCTATATTGAATAATTCTTGTCTATTACACATACTCTGGAGGTGTTCAGCATTGTAAACTGGAGGTGATACTGGCCAGAGAGTAACACAAAGCCCTGTTTGTTTGGTTTTTTCTTTCCTTGAATACTGTGAAGGCTTACATTGGTGATCTTTGGCAAACAAACTCCGTAGGGAACCAAATCTTTCCTCCCAACAAATAAAGCTTTAAAATATCAAGTATGGCCCGCTGTTATCATATCAGCATGTTTTGATTTCTAATACATAATATTGCTGTAAATAGTTCTACAAGCAGATCAAACCTTGACTTGATTAACTTGACATTCGAATTTGTCATTCCACTACCTAATGGACTGCCTACATTTACAGAGCAACTGCAGTGTGAATACATATGCATGTGTTCCTGGTGTGCCGCAGCTGTAAATGAAGAAAGGTATTACTAAATGCTGTAAAAGCCTCTTAAGGACAGATTGTAGCAACCCTAGAGAACTCTGTCAAATATATACAGTCAGAGGGAAACACGAAGTGTCTTTGACTGCGGCTGGGGCATGGCAACACTTTTGTGGGTTTATTAGACAAAATGTCAACTCACATTCTGATTTCTGTCTCTCAGTTAATACAACAAAATCACCTCTACTCCAGTGAGAATGCAGCATTGAAATAGGACAGAACACTGTTTACATGGATTAATCATCTATCTCTTCATCTCAGCTACAAGCTTAAAAATATTGCCTTCTTATTTTTTTTCCCCACAGGTCTAGCTTTCTTTCCAGTCAGTATGAAGACGCACAGTAAATGTAATCTGCTGTTCTGGAAGAAACACCGAGAGCATAAAGAGAGTGGGATAATAGCTAGAGGGCTCCATATGTTGATGACAAGGTATGGTATACTGAAAAAGAGATAGGATTAGCATTATTCTAAGCACCTATGTACCTCATATAATACTACGAAGGAAATAACATTTTCTAAATGCACAGCACTGTGCCAAAAGTGCAGGTGAAAAATCTGTACCTGAGCACAGACAGATGGGAAGCTGAAGTTAAGACGGCATTGGAGACATGCACTATTGTAATTTGAGATTATTGAAAAGCTCCTAGCAAAGCTCATGAAGGGCCCAGTTCTAAACACGACCACAGAGCAGATTGTACCACTGACAAAGGAGAAAGTGCAAGCTCCAAGCAAAAATACACTAATCCATTAGCAGACTTGCTCCCACTAATCAGAAGAAATGAAATTGCATTTGAAGGTGAATGGAATTGTGTGTTGGGATGGCTATTGATTGCTTGAATTTAGTTTTTTTTCCTCAAAAAAGATGTTCAGAAGAGAAACAAAGGGAAAAAAGTAAATGATGCCCCTTTATGAGCTGTTTGGTGTTGTACTTTTAGTGTGCAGGCCATTGATGGCAAAAAAAAAATATTCCAAAAGGCTGCAGCAGTGAGGTAAGATTTATCTGGGCAGTCAGGACTGTTCTGAATTTCAATTGGCATCAGTACAAGAAATATTTGGAGATGATTATTCCTGGACTCGTCCATGGTTGTGTGTCAGCTTTAGTGTGAATATACTTCAGTTGTGTGTATGAGCTGAGATTTGAGTTCCCATTTAATTTCCAAATATATCAGACTGCACTCTAAGATGGAGTTGTCACTCACTGGTTAGGTAAAATACTGTCTTCTATTCAAAGTAATTTTAAAAGCCATATGTTGCTTGTTTTGGCTTTTTTAAATGTGGAAACTGGAAATGAGGTACAGAAGTGCCTTGGTGAACAGATGCTCTGGTAAGACAAACGTTAAATGCATCCACTAAATTAGCAAGTTGCTGAACTTTTGATAAAACTTAATAAAAATCCACTTTTTTTGCAACCAAGATTTGTCATATCTGGCTAGTGCTTTTTCTACACCAAATTGTCACTGTCTCTGAGTGGAACCTGCTCGAATGAAAACAGGGAAAAACCAGGTGAGAGCTGGATGCTGTTTGAACAACTGTGACACATGATATGCTGCCCTATGAAATCATTATAATTCAACACAAGAGTAATGTTGCTGCTTAAGTGTAGCTTGAATTCAGTCCATCAAAAAAGGCTTCCGCCTATTCTGAATTTCTAAGTCCTGCCATCTTTCAGCTTAATGATCCTTTAATATCAGGCTGCCACTCTGCCAAATATCCTAGAAGTTAAGTACTTACATATACATGGGCTGTAGCTGTAAATGAGATGTCTTCTGTGGACCTTGATAGCCGTAAGAGTCAAATCCACCTATGAAATCAACTGAAAGGGGAGAAATTGTTCACATTAGCAACATCTTTTCAGAACTGATAGGCACTATCATTCAAGAACCACCCAGCACGCAGGTTATTTTTGACAGGTCCCCTAATAATCTCTTAAAATTAGACCAGCTAATTGGGAAGATACGGAAAAACAGTTAAAAAGTAAGGAAAGGCAAAGTCCCCTTCTTTTTTTTTTTCTTTACTTTTAAAATCAATTCAATTTTAAAACCACATAAAAACAGTAAAGGATTTATAACAGCTATCTGTCCACCAGGAATAAGCACACATCCCTCTTTTTCAAGTAGACCACCTCACTCATACAAAACAACATGCTATTCAGACATTACAAATGCTGAAAACCATTTATTTATTGGCATGAATGCATTGCTTCTGACTGCGGTTACTGTGTCTGGCTTGCTGTCATACCATGGCTCAGTAGAGGATGTAGAGGAGGGAGTACATTGATCCAACTCTGTCTGAGAGGCAGAAGTTTCTCTGATTCCCTGCTTTGACATTTGGGTTGAAATGCATGAACAGAGAGTCGGAATAATTTATCTGAGCGTCAGAGATGAAACTTCACAGATGTAAGGAAACCTGCATTCTTCTCAAGATGCTGAAGGTCTGCAGGAACGTTGTAGGGTGGGAGTTACTTATTAATTCACACAATTCCCAGTTCCTGATGGCCTTCTCATGTTTGTTTTAAACAATTTCCAGGAAAATTCAATCTCATCTGAGCCCAAAACCCTATTTCTCTGCTATAACAGTTTCGTTGCACAGGTAAAAGGGTGCCCTTTGCTTCCTTTCTCCCAGGAGACTTAACTATTGGCTTATAGGGGTTATTTGGGGGCAGTTCTTGTCCCTGAAATATTGTCTCTTACATCACGGAAGTGAATTTGACTTTACTTTGATAGAAAAGGGCCAAAGAGTTCAGGTATGGAAGTGCATTTTTCACACATTTGGGCACTGCTACTGACAGACTGACTCTGTGTAGATTAAAAGCAAAAAAAAAAAAAAAAAAAAAAGGTTATAGACAACAACTTTTTGTGGATTCAAAATGCAGTAACAGTCACAAACAAACAAATAAACAAACAAAAGAAGTAAGTTTACATGGTTTGAGAACTGCCACAATGGCTGGACTCCTTAACACTTGCATTTATAAGGTTGTTTTAATGCTAAGGTACCCCTCAATATGTGCCACACTTAGTCACACTTATCAGTGCAGTTTCACCCATTCCAGACATGTTACAAAAAATCAAATTCTTGTACCCCTCCATCCACCATTTACTCTGCGAGCAAAGAGCCACCAAAACACTTGACTGGCTGGGTACAGTATGTCTCCATTACAACTGCACACATGTTGAATCTGTCATCAAGTTATTCTTTGCTGGCAAGAATGGCCCCTGCAGAAATAATTTAACCAACTCTGTGTGCTGTGGCAGCATTAGGTATACTCCAATCCCAGAAAGATGTGTTACTAAATTAATCCCTGACATCTCTAATGAAGGAGGTTCTATAGCCTCTCTGTGTTGCTTTTCCCTGTGCCTAATTTCCTAATGTCTAATTTAAATGTAATTTCCTGCAAATTAACTACTTATCTACATTTTGGCCTCTTCTCCCTATGGATATGAAGAAAAATGAGCCGTTTTTTTCTCTTACAGCTACTTTTAAGCCTCTTAAAAAAGTATTTCATGCTATCCATTGTTTTCAGGTTTAAGCAAACCTAGTTATTTCAAATTTTTCTCACAGCTCATGTTTTCCAAGCCTTTACATTTCAAAGCCTGAAGATCCTTCCTCACTTTACTTATGCTTTTCTGAGAGTGGGGTGCACAAATCAGGACTAACTGGGACAACTGCCATATAGTCTTCTGTGAATTACCTGAAATAACTCAGTAGGATTTGGGTTTTTATATGTTTGGTTTGTTTTTTTCATCTTGTTTTTGTTGTTGTTCTTGTTTTATATCATTTGAGTTTGGTTTTCAATTTCTTTTTTCAACAGCATCATACAAATGCCTAATAATCAGATCTTTATTTTTGTGTTTTGACACTAAGTGTAGCCTAGCCAGGTAGTCCATATTTTATTTGAAGATGATTGATTCTTCCCCACAGGAGTTCTTTTGCACTTGTCTGTACTGAATTTCACCTTCTTGATTTCAAGCCACTTCTCAAGGTTATTTTGACTTCTAATCCTATCTTCACAAGTGCTTGTACCCTTCCCAGTCTGGTTTAATCTTAGATTTTTACAAATGTTCTCTCTTCTATCCTCATTGTTCTTAACAAAAATAACGAAGAGAATTATTTCCCTAGCTGAGGTCCCAGTGGGATCCCATCTGAAATGTCCCATCTGCTTTATATCTACATTTCAAATGGAGTTTTAAACAATTCTGCACTCAACCTATGCTGGCTGCATCTGGACAGTACTTCCCTGCCCTTCTTACAAAACTTTTATAGTGTCAAAATCTTGCTAAAATCAAGATGAATGCCATTTGTTGCTTTCTACTTAATCACTGATGTCTGTAAGCATCAGAATACCTTTATCAAAATGAGATCATGTCTTTGGGAGCATACTAAGTTTACAGGCACAGAATGAAGGATATTGTTTATTGAAGTGCTAGGCTGGGAGGAACCCCCCGCCCCCCCATTCAGATAGAAAGATTGCAGAAAAAAGAACGGACGTATGTTTGCTGCAGGTATGGCTTCTTGTTTGCTTGCACAATTTTCTTTTGCTTTTGTTACTCCCGATCCCTGACAACACAAGTCAGAAAATACCTGTGTTGGATTGAGTGTCTCACTGTTGTCAACCCATGTTGCTTTAGGGATATTGCCTATACTCATTTGTCCAGCTTTGCATTTCTTCTGTACTTTCCTAGACCCTTCAAGCAACCTGTAAACCATTATTAGTAGGCTGCAGGCATAGACACTCTGCTTTGCAGATGTGGGGCAAAAGGTCTTCAGGTTTGTTTTCAGAAAGCTAAACCAATGTGTTAAGAAAAAGATTTCTTTGAGCAAAATGGTTTTGTGTGGGTATGAGGGAAAGATGTGTGCTGAATATCGCTTCGTGCATTGTGGCTTTGCCCTATTGCACAGAGCAAGCACAGAGTGTTAACAAGCCAGATTGTCAAGTGACAAACAAAGCAAGGTCGTAGAGACATTTCTGTGTTCAGCTTACTGCAGAAGTTCCCATGTGTGTAACCAAATGATGGCAGGGCAGAGAGTAATACCATGGCCTCACTGTAGACATACAGTGGCTTCTTACAGGCAACAACAAGCTTCATAAGGGAGATGAAGAGAGGTAATAGAAAGTGAACTCCAACACAAAAGGATTTCATCAATTTCTTTGTAGCAAGGTTTCTTCATGGCTGCTGCTCCTCAGCACTGCAAGCCCTGTGGTGTCCGGACTATGCTAAAAGCTCCCCGTGGACTCCAAACTAGTTTCTTAAAGCATGCAGCAGGCTGCCCTTTCTGCAGGCATTTTGTCCTGGCTGTGCCTGAAAGGTCACTAAAAGTGCTGTACAACTGATACATTCCTGGCAGCCATAACATCAGAGGAATAAAACAAGGCTCATTAACTGAATCAGTACCGAGGCTTCCATCCTTAGCCTTATACATCAAACACTTTTTTGACCACTCTATTTTACATTCATCTTACATGTCACTGTTATCACAAGTGGCTCAGATCATGTTTCACTTTAGTAAAAGCACACGTGAACATACAAACAAACAGAATCCCATTCCTTTTGTGGTGGGTTGACCCTGGATGAACATCTGTTGTCCACCAAAGCCACTCTGTTGCTCCTCTCCTCAGCTGAAGAGGAGAAAGAAAATATAACAGAAGGTTCACGGGTCCAGATAGAGACAGGGAGAGATCACTCAGCAATTACCCTCACAGGCAAAATAGCTTTGAATTATTACCAAAGAAGAACAGTACAATGAAAAATAGAGCCAAATATTAAACCTTCCAGGCTTAACTTAACTCCTGATTCTCTGCTTCCTCCACACCAGTGACATATAGGAATGAGGAATGGGGGTTGTGGTCAGTTCATCACACCTCTCTGCTGCTCCTTCCTCCTCAGGGAGAGGACTCCCCACATGTTTCCTCTGCTCCAGTGTGGGGTCCCTCCTATGGGAGACAGTCCTCCATAAACTTCTCCAATGTGAATCCTTCCCAGGGGCTACAATTCTTCATGAACTGCTCCAGTGGGTGCCTTCCTTGGGGTGCAGTCCTTCAGGAACAGACTGCTCCAGGGGTCACAAGTCCTGCCAGCAAACCTGCTCTGGTGTGGGCTCCTCTCTCCATGGTTCCACAGATCCTGCCAGGAGCCTGTTCCAGCGCAGGCTGACAGAGGCTCACAGCCTCCTTTGGGCACCGACCTGCTCTGCCATGGGCTCCTCCAGGGGCTGCAGGTGGATCTCTGCTCCCCCATGGACCTCCATGGGCTGCAGCGGAATCTGCCTCACCAGGGGCGGCACCAGGGGCTGAAGCGGAATCTCTGCTCCCATGTATGAAGCACCTCCTCCTCCTCCTTTCCTGACCTTGGTGTCTGGAGAGTTGCTCTGAGTCATTCCTCTCTCACAGCTTCAGTTGCACAGTAACCTTTCCCCCTTCTTAAATCTGTTATCCCAGAGGCACTACCACTGTCGCTGATGGGCTCAGCCTTTGAGAGAAGTGGGTCCATCTTGGAGCTGCCTGGCATTGGTTTATCAGACACAGGAGAAGTTTCTAGCAGCTCTTCACAGAAGCCACCCATGTAGCCCCCTCAAAACCTGACCTTTGAAATATTTTGTGCTGAAATTTTTATTTTCCTAGCTGGACTTGAATAGAATAATATCAGTACTACCTATTTGTAAAATGTATTATAAAAAGTTCAGATTATTTTCTTCTTTTACTTGGGTTAAGGGTCTTGTCAGACATACGGGTGTGGTTACAAGTGTAACACAGACAGGACATATGGTTCAAAATAGGGACATATTTTCTATCCATAGGCACCCACAGGGATGCCAAGTTTCAGCCTCTGCTCACAGTCAGAGTCCCCTCTGTTTCTGGTGTACATCAGGACAGGAGAAAGGGCAAAAATGGCTTTCTCATTTTTCATTTCTGGAAGTCTGCAGTATATAGAAGAACCATTAAAACACAATGCACAAAAAAAGACCCTGTTATCATGGAGTTGATATGGAAGAATTTTCTTTTTAGAAAGTTCACAGTGAGAAAAATTAAAGCTGTTGAAATCAACAGATGGACAAAGAGAAAGGATTGAGTATGGAATAAAAGCAACATCTTCCTGTAGAAAGCAAAAAGAAAGATTCTTAAAAGAAACCAGAAAACTAGACACTATTCTACTTACAGAAATTTTCCTCTGGAAGATATAAATAAAGAAGCACAAAGATTCAGGTCCTCTAATAAATATGTTGGTAACTCCAGTAACTTCTATGAAGGAATGGTAATTTACATTAGCTTAGGATCCAACCCAAAGAATCGCTTAGGGCATATGTTTATAGAAATGTGACTGACACTACGAATTTCCTTGCATTTTAGTAGGCATGCAAAAATCAATGCAGAATAGATATGAAAAGATATAGAGTTTAGGAATGGGGAGGGGGATGAATGGCTTTATCTGCAAACAAAAGGAAAGGGAAAGATTGGAAACTACCGAACTTGGCCAACCTGGGACTTGCGGTATGGATGACAACCTGGCTGGTTTCAAACCCTCTTCTTTGTTAATTTACTACTACTGTTTGTTTTTCTGATTATCTCATCCCTAACCCTGGTGCACGAGGATCTGCCTCTCACTGTGGTCAATCTACTGCCAGCAGTCAACCCTGTCTTCTCCATCACATCCATTTCCTGCCCATGGATCCTTCTTTGAAAGTGAAAATCTCTTTGGTAGTAATTCTGTATTAAGGGTGACTTCTCTCCTGACTCCTCTCTTTTCTTTCACTTCATCTCCCATATGAAGCAGTTTGTCTCCTCCAGCTTCACTAGTTCTATCTCAGAGAAGCCCAACCATCTCCTCATTTGCTTCACTGTGCCCGTCTTCACTCATTCCTCTGCACATCAACTGCCCCATCTTTGTGCAAACAAAATGATAAAGTAGCACTCCTTTCTTCAGCTTGACAGCCTTTTTCACTCCTTTTACTGTTTGTTTCCCTGTCTCTCTTAACTACAGTCACAAGAATTTTGTTTCATAAAACTTCTGCTTGTCCCAGTGACACACTCTTGATCTTTTTTTTTCCTTTTTGCATTTCCTTCCCAATAAAAATACATGTAAATTCTTTTTATAAAAAATAATTTAAAAATTGACTTCATCCTTATCCCTGCTTGTCCCAGCCTTCCCCCTCCAACCCCTATTGATGATTTCAGGCAGTTTCTGGAGCTACTTTTCTCTCCTTCTTCAGAAATTTTTCTTCCATCTTGTATTCTGTCCTTTGCATGCAGCTGGAACCTCAGTCAGATCACCTCTTCCTATACAAATTTAGGCCCATAGATGCTCTCCGTGCCCATCCAGCCACCTTTCATGCATTTACTGCTCTCTTTTTCCTGAAACTTGCCTTGCTGCACTCCTTTTTCTCTTCTGCTGGTGCTCACCTTCCTCCTGTCATCATTCATCTCCTTTCTTGGGGGCTCTCTCTCCATCATGCTTCTGGCGTCCAGTGAGCAGTAACCTCTGCATTTTACTTTTCTTCCCCTCCTGGTCTGGGTAATTGCACTCAAAAACACAAATTCTGCTGTCATCGGCTGTCTGAGGTGTCACAGATTACCTGGCTCAGGCTCAGTCTGCTCCTCCTATACAAATTTAAATCCCAGCTTCTCTCTGTGATATTTACCCATGGATAATTAAACATCAGTTCCAGTTCTGCATGGCTAAAACCAGAACTCTTAGCTGCTCCTCCCTAACCTTCTCTGCTGTCTCTCAGAGTGAACTTGTGTCCTCAAAACTTGTGTTTTTCACTTGAGGATGTAAGTTTGATGTCAACTTTGGTGTGGGCTGTGCAGGATTTAATTTCTGAAGATTATTTTTGCATAGTGAAGACGAAGACTCTTCTACCTGTTGACACAGCTGTAACATTTACCCAGGGCTCCCAGTGTTAAACATGACAATTGTTCCTTTTTTATTCTTGAACTCACCAGATGTGGAGATAAGCTGCAGGACTCACCTTTATGTTTAGGTTACTCTTCTCTGCATCCTTCTACTGATTTAACCTTCTATATTACATCAAGTATGAACTAAATTTTCGTACATTTAAAGCCTTTTGTCAAGACTCGACATCAATCTCTCCTCCTTTCAGGACTAAAAGCTAAATTCTGCTCTCATGCCACCAGCTTGACCTCCATACTTGTCAAATTTCCAAACACTTCTCTCTCCTTGTGAGAACGTCTTTACAAACAGTTCTCTCATTCTTTTCCCTAAAATTCTTCTTTGCTCTGTTGACAATAATTAGGTTGCCTGTGCCCTTGCGTTCCTGTCTACTTCAATGAATAATATTTGCTCACAGTATCTTTGTGCTCACTTTCTGTCTGTACCCACCAGTTGCCTGTTGTCTAACATGCAGATTGCTAGCTCCAAGAAACTGGACTGGTGTTCACATTTGTACAGTGCTTGGCATTATGGTAGTCCTTAAATATATTCATGAATCTAAGGCACTAAAATAATATAAAAAAATTTAAAATCACCCATGACAAAGATAAAAAAAGAGCTAATAACCAGGGAAGTGTATGTGCATGTGCTCATGGATGCTCCTTGCACTTGCATTCATGACTGGACGTATTTCCTGTGTGGTATAGCAGAGAGACAACACATGGTGTTCATATGCTACATCTGACCTGTGAGGTCTTAAATTTATATGCACTCTCTCCAGACGCCAAACACTTGGTTCCCTGTACTCAGGCTATTGAAGTGCTGCAATTAAGCTTCACTGCCACAGCAAGACACTTCACTGCAGGTGTAGCTGGAAGGAAGGAGAGATGGCAAACAAACTACAGCTAATAACATTACTGAAAGCACTGCTGGTGCAGAAGTGAGTATGTGAGGCAAGAGAGAGCTGTGCACAAAAAGCAGTAGCTAAAAACAGGCCAGATTGAGAAAAAAAAAATAAATGGAAGGGAGTAAAATTAAGTTTGGTTTTAAGGACTTTGAAAATTACATATGGGGAAAAAAGATAAAAGAACATATGGGGACACTTTTGCTCTTGCAGCTTTGCCAATATCCTGCTACCCAGCTCTCTGTTTGGTGAAGACACTTCCAAACAATCCACTTCTGCTGCCTTTTTATGCTGTGAGCATGGCCTGGTGGCTGTTCCACAATATAGCACACAGGAGGAGGTTTGCTTGAATGTGATCTCCATAAAGTTTGTTTACAATGGTAATCAAACATTATTAGTCTTTGTGCTGAGTACACAGTGATTTAGGCTCTCAAACCACAATAGAGCCAAACACCAGGGAAGCATGGGGAAAGAGACATCTGCCAGCACATGAGGCTGTGCCCTTCCTGCTGTCACAGGAGGATTCAGAAATGGCATAAGGACTTGGACATGAGGTCCAGTTCTTGTGGTGCAATGAGCAGCATTTCTGCCAAGCAGCCAGTAATGAAGGGCCTGTGAGTGCTCTCAGCTCAACCATTTGCAAGGTGAATATAAAATCTTAGATTTTTAAGCTGTAACCTCATGGCATTTCTGAGCTCTACAATGGCCACTGGAGCTGCAAAGGGAAACTCTTACACAAATTTTGATGGAGTTTCTCAGCTCAGATTATGCCCAACTGCCACTATTTTCATGCTGTTTACTCGTATAATAATCAAAATTACTCAGTAATTTTTTGCTTCACGGGGCCTTGTCCTCCACTTTCTTCTCTTATTGTGTTTCTTTTTGGTATAAGGCAGCACCTTCTTCTGTCTCTGTTTCTGCTGATCCCCTGGCTGAGTTTTTGATCAGCCCTTCTGAGACAAGATGTAGGATTGGGAAGGTACTCAGGTTTGTGAAGCCTAACAAACATGACCTGATGTTTCTGCCCTCACAGAAATATAGGCAAGGATTTCTGCCTGTTGCTCCCTATAATTAGGACCAAGCAGGCATGCAGATACTGCATTCCAGGTGAATCCAGCTCATGGTTGTACCCAGCAGAAAATATCAGGATGAATGCTGTTGTGGGCTGGGAAATCAGACAAGCCACAATTTGTCTCAGATTCTGAGGTGGAGAAGGTGTCTGGTCAGTAGCAGACCCTTGGAGTGTGACATAAGGAATACCATGCTCTGGAGCAAGGCCTCTGCAAGGCAGGGCTAGCCAACGGTGGGAACCACATTGAGAGGATGGGAACCAAGGTCCTTGGAGCAGAAAGGAGCCAGGACGAAAATAGCCAGGAATAACCAAGCAAGGGCTGGGAGGCATGAGCAAATCTTCAGTAGCTGAAGGCAGAAACTGGGACCAGGGATAAGGCAGGCAGGAACAAGGACCAGAGGCCAGGAGGAAACAGCTGGAGCATAGCTGCAGACATGAGAAATACTGGACTGAAATGGCCAGCACTGCCTTTTATATATATTGACAAATACAGCAAGCCACCTGTCAGCCTGTGCATCTGGAAATAGGGTTGCTGCCTGACCTCTGCAAGGCTTTGCAAGGTTTTTCTCCAAACTTGCAATGAGGCTTGTCTGATGCTCAGTAACAAAAAACCTGTGAAAGACCTCCACTCAGCTAAGAGAACGAGAGAACGATAACAAGCTAAGAGAACAATAATAGTCTGAATAATATATTATTTTTCTAAACTGGACAGACCTGAGTATTGCTGGATAATAGCCATTTGCTTTCAAATTTTCATCCCAAGTGCTGAGCAAAAAAAATATAGCCCTGCAATATAGTTTTTGACTGACAAATCATTCTAAGAATTAAATGTGTGGTAGACTGAATTATTGTAGAAGTTATCAAATGAGTCATTAGTAAAAATTGTTCTTAGCCAGATCACTGCTAGGGGCAAGCAATAAAGAGAAGAAAAAGAAAAAAAGGAGGAAAAAGAAAATGCCTGGGGCAGTGGCCTCCAAGTGTGACTGCCACACTAATAAATTAGAAAAAGAGTCATTAGTAGGTGCAACAAAGTGGAGAATTAAGGCCCAAATCTATGAAAGTTAACAATCCAAAGCTAATGAAGACCTATCTAGATATTTGAAAGGAAAAGTAATAAGGAAAACTTTAACAGGAGTCATGCTGATAAAAATAATTTAGTACAAAGCTATGTTCATGACATGTAGGAAACTGCAAGGAGCTCACACTGACTATCTCAGCAGGAAGGACACTAAGGCTGTGGGCAGGTGTCCTTCTCAGGGCCACTGGAAATAATTAATTAGTCTGGTCCACCCGCAGCAGCTCATCACCATTCCTCTCGAAGACTCCGCTATCTGTCAGCCTGGAGTGAGCTTGGATGGCCAGGACCTGCCATGCTCCACCAACTAATTTTGGCTGAAACCCTAAGAAGGCAGACAGCTGCCCTTCAAGGGTGGAACACCAGGGTGGGGAAGGGGGCCGGCAGCCCCACATGGCCACCTGCAGGCTGTTCCTCTGCGGGATCCAAGCTGCCTCTCCTCTCCCTTGGGGGATGAAGGAGGAGATGCTCCCCATTGAGGACCTCCTTTCAAAGCCAGCCCTCCATGGTCAGTGCAAAGTAGCACGAAAGGACTGGTGTTGAAATGAAGTCTTTCACCAGCACCAAAAAAAACATGCCTGAAAGTATTTTCATGCAATTTTCAGCTTGTGGAGAGTTTCAGATTTTGCTTTTTTTTTTTTTCCTGATTTTGAATATGAGCTTTGTCTATTTTTCAATGTCAAAACATTTCCATGTCCAGGAAGACCACGCCCTATTCAGCTACATTGACAACCCGAGCATCTCTTTAAAAGATCTGTCGCTTTTTTTGTCAGAACCATGGCTAGTTACTACCTTATTTCTGCTACTGGATTGACACAACCACCTGGGACATGGTTTCATGGTCTGAATGTCTTTGTGTTCCTCTCCTGAAACAAATAATTAATGATGAGTAATATTTTCACAGTGGTTTGGGATGAAATGTATCTTTCTTCAAAAAGCCAGATGTTAGTGGCTCATTCCTTTTTGACATGTGCAGATCTTTTCCAACACTTATGAAATGTCATTCTTGAAGAGATACAAATTGTGTGGTCTGTAGGTAAAAAGAATTATGTAAGGTAAGTATATTTCCCTGGATGTTGCAATGCACTGATTTTATTAAGCAGTATTGCATTGTGATGAGCTGCTGGAATGGAAATGTTACTTCCTTCAAGCTTTACGTTATGTTATTTAGACATTTTTAAACTTGGGCCTGACAATCCCCACCGGAGGCAGTGATGGATGCAAGGGGAGTGGCAGGGAAGACAAGCGAGGGAGAAAAGAAATTATCATAGATGAAGCCAGCAATGCCACCATTTTCTCTTGTGTGATTTTATTTATATATTTGTCTCACACCACAACCCTGTCTCCTAGGGATTCCTTGAACATCAACTTCATTAGTTACGAAGGCAGCAATCCATAACCAATTTTCTTTTCATGTCAAGCTTGTTCATGTATAAACCCAGCCCTTTTGTTGGAAACATTTGCAATTAATCCCACAAACAAAGAAAATGCAAATCATACAGTCTACCCTAAGCAACCCTTCTGACTCAAGGCCCTGACCACCATCTATTATACACTAAAATGAATTGAAATTCCCACTTTGAGTCTAGCCTAATTTTCTAGTGATAATAGGCATGGATTCCCAGAAGCATTCTATGCATCTAGATAGTAACATCCTAATTTCCCTTCCTGGTAAATGTTTTAAATAAGATTTTAGCACCAAAGGAAATTAACCTTTAAATTAATTGTAATTATAAAATGCCATCACTGATTTTGTCTTCAGACTAATTACTTGCTATTATTTAAACAAACTGCACCTCCTCAGAGCTTTTAAGTTTGTTTCTCTTCGCAGTGCTGTGCCAAATGATCACAGAGCAGGCTGTGTAATGTCTGCCAAGCCCTGTGACACCTTGGACTGCTTAGACCCATTTGCATCTCAAATGCAGCCGGTTTCACTTGTCATATCTTCCTGCCATAAACTTGTTCCCCTGTGCTTCAGCCTTGCGCTCTGCAGCTCAGACGTTTTCAGCCTGTGCCTTGGAAGCAGCGAGCACACCTTAGGGGATGAAGATTGCCTGTGCTCTGTGCCGAGGAGAGTGAGACGCTCAACACCAGCCTTCTGCTCTGTGAGGGGCCCCCTCCAAGACAGGACATGACTGGAAATAATAACACAGGAACCAGCTATTGATATGTGCAAAAGATTGATGTTGTACAGGCATCTCTGGGAGTTTCCTGAATGTTCCTGGTGGTACCGTGGCTCTCCAAGGCAGCTCTCCTTAGGAAGACAAACATGAAATAGCACCATGGAATTTCAAAGGCTTCTCTTCCTCCACACTTCTATCAGCATCCTGACAGCCAAAGGCATCCCATTTTCCTCCCCCTGGTTTACTTAGTTCATGTAGCAGTCACCACACTAAATGAGACAAGTAGATGGAAAAAGCTTCTAATTGAGCTGCGGGCTGTAAATTGAAGAGCGCAGCTGAGCAAAAACAAGCTGAAGCTTCAAATCTGTAGTGTTTTCATTGCATTCCCATTCACAATGACCTGTTCAACAGCTTGGAGAATAACAGTGTTTTAAACATTGGCTTTTATTTTTTCCTATTATTACTTGTTGCTGCACTGCCTCTGCAGACAGCCTAGGCTGTCCCTAGCCCTAACCAAACAAGTTAGACCAGTGATTCACTCTGTTGTGAGAGAGGTGTTTGACACAGGGCAGATTGCTCTTTGGGGTTACATCCCTGCCTCCACTAACTGTGGTGGAAATCTCGACTGTTAGTTTAAGCTGCAGGCCTACTTACATGTGGCTGTAGGAGTGTGAGATGGATGCTGTGACAGCATGGAAAAGGTGAAGATGGAATCACTGGTGTTTTCCAGAGAAAGACTCAGGACACACTACACAAATGGTAGGTGCAAAACTAACAAAGTGTATAGCTGAGGTGTTGGATCTCCTTTTCTCAGGAGGCTGTTTTATAAAACCTTTCTTGGTTCACACATAGTTGGACACTTTCAAGAAGAAAAAACCACGGTGGGAAACTAAATACAGCAAGACCTCTCTTGTGGTTAAGGAAGTCCATGAACAGCAAATGACTGTCAAGAATTTCTGGGAACCACAAACTTGGAATGGGAAACAAAGAAGTAGAATTAATACTCAGATGTTTGCTACCAGTTTCTCTTTCTCTTTGTTTTAGAGATGCTTTAAGCAGGAATGGAAGCTGAGATATTATTTCTCTGTAATGTCTCACTAAGCAGATTGTGAAAAGCATTTGGCACAGAAATAAAGCGATACCTGAGCATATTCTGCACTTCAATAGTGCCTTTCATCCCAGAAGCTCAGAGTTATGAAGCAACACGCCTGTGAGTTTGTCCCCTGTCATTATTTCCCATTTTAAATATGGGAAACAGAAGTATGGAGAGGTTAAATAACCTGCCCAAAGGTGAAAGGCTGCCTGTGACAGAGATAAAATGAAAATTTTTTTCGATCTATTCCATATGCATGTCAAAATTTCACATCTCTCATGTAAAATGAATTTAATATTGTCTTTTAAAAGAAAATCTTTGTCATCACCCTTGTACTTCCCAGGTCAGGCCTAGGATCCCAGAATGGATTATTTTTTTTGTCACCAAGTTTATTGGCACATTACTGCACATAATACTGTATTACTCACCAGAAGATATTTCCTATCTAGGGTATTACTGTCTTCCTGAACCTTTTCAGTAATTCAAGTGGGATCTTGAATTCAAATTTTTATTGGAGGGGGAGGAATGAGATAATTTTAAAGGATTATATAGAGGTTTACTTCTGTGCCAGACATCCCCAGTAGCAGGGTTCCAGGGAATATGCAGCAAAAATCTTTTTGACACAGTTGCAATTTCTTTTGCTTTGCAGTTTAACTGGAAACAATGCCAGAAGAAAAGAAGAAAGTGTATGTGGAAGTCGGATCCCTGCTAGCATTAGAAGGTGAAAAGGTTGTACACAAGGGAACGGTCAGAGGGGCCATATTTGTTCTCTGCCTTGCCATCGTGTAATAGTAGGCAAATGTTATTTCTGCTCCCTCTCTGGGTCAGCAAGAGAGCCTTCTAGATTAGGATTTTACTGTGGGACACAGACTAAATTAGAGATTTTCTCTTAGCTGGGGTTCATTCCCAGTCAGAACTGTCCCTCTAATAACAAACCAGTCTCCTTATCCTCAACAGAACCTAAGGTGAGTGCAGAATTCCCATTTCAGTAACCTAGGTTCCTTTCTTAATTGCTTAGAGACAAAAAGCCCTGGGAGGATGCTGTTTGATTGCTTACATTCCAGTGTTTTCCACAAAATGTCTATATAGTTAATAAAGTTTTCAAAAATACATTGAATTTTCTTTTAGTAAGGCAGTAGCAGCTTATAGCAGGGAGCCAAATTGCTAGTGAGCAAATGCACATTAAATGAACATTTTGATGTTATTAAAAATAATGGGCAGCCTTTGAAAAATGCATGCCTAATATGATTTTGGAAGACAAATGAGGAGCTCCAATAGGTTCACAGCCACTGAATGCCTCCAAGTAATGGCTGTTGCTGACATTTTCATGTTTTATTTTTAATTGCTGCAGCTAATAATGCTAATGAGGCAAGAACGGCAATGGCTTAGGCATTCCAATGGCAGTGATGAAGAGGAGGGTGTGGAGTTGGCAACAGTGCTGCTGGCGACCCATCCTCCCTCATTGTTCCCAGAAAAAGACCTGAGGCACTCCAACCCTCAGAGTTCCTCCTTCTTATGCAGCCATAGGGAAAATGATGCAGAAGGAGCACTTGGGAGCGGCAAACCTCCACTGAGAGAAGCAGCCATGGAAAAGCCACTCTTGTCTGCCCCTTGGACATGGGTGCCGCAGTTTGACTCTGGTGCACCCAGTGTTAGAGCACTTCTGGGACTGTACCAGGAGGGGAAGAAACTTCCTCTTTAATCCTTGGTGCAGAATTAACCCAAAGCAGATTGTTCTCATGAAAGGTACCACAGACTTGTGCTTTGATTTAGGGGGCCTGCAGCTGGATTTATTTGGTGTGTGAGTAATTAAAACCTCTAGACTTGCTGATTCAGTCCTAGTTATGACCATGATTTGATCACTGTATTGCTCCATTCCTAATCCTTTAGTGAGGTTAGAGCAGGTTAATCTTAGTGAAATGTTTGCTTAATTCTACCCTAGCTCATTTGTTCTCTTAATAAAATCTGCATAAAGAATGGAGAAATAGTAATTCTTTCAGCTTGTTCCAATTACTCTGCGAGCAAAGCTAATTCAGCTGAAGCAGCTTAAGAGCAACTTGACTGTGTTTCTACAGCTGAGGCTCTGTGCCAGCAGAAGACGAGACACCTTCTATACTCCAGAGCAGTGTCAATATCTTCCTCTGTTTAAAATCTGGAACATGCCCATGTTTGGCTCTTGGAGGTTGCATGGCTTTTTCTCCAGTCTTATGCCTGCTGCTCAGTACTGCCAGGTTGAGTGTTTCTGCCTCTTTTGCTCCTCTTTTGGACTGCTGTTGTTCCCATGGCCCATTAGTTGTTGCTTTCTGGTGACTGTTTTTACCAAAGGATCTTTTGCAGCTGACGCATTGCTAGCACACAGAGGGAACACCAGCTGCCAAATTTCATGGAAACACAAGCCTGGCCTCACTCCTTATCAGGTGTGGATGCTAAACAGGGGTTGGGGGTAGCACAGTAAAGCTTTTTTCTCCTATGCTAGATGCCCAGCAGCTTTGGAGAAGGGATTACACCATGAGTAGGAGAGGGACCTTCATCCGTCTGTCACAGAGTTTGCCTCATAGCAATAGGCAGGAGTGAAGATTTGGAAAAGTGGAAGAAGAGCCTATGGAAAGAGAAACACATCTAGGGGAACTGGAGCTATCTCATATCAAAGACTCTATGCAAGAAGCTCTAGCAATGAATCTGGGACATATTCCACTTTTCTTGAAAGCCTTTCTCCTTAGCATTCACTTGGTCTGCATGAGATGACCCCACCTGTGAATATATGGAGAGATTCAAGCTTAGGCATCTTCCTCTGGAGTACAAATACTAAATAACATGACATCCATAAGGGATACACTTCTCAGAAGAACACAATAGATGGATGACTTGCCAAAGGGGATGGAAAAGGTGAGAAAATATATCTAAGAAAATGAAAGAATTTTAAATTAAACCTGAGCGGGGGGTATTTGTACAGACTGCAAACCCTGGCTGTCACAAGGAACACTTGGTACATGGCAGAGTGGATGTCTGAGCAGAGAGAGAACTAGAATCATTCCTGCTGCTTCATGAGGCCTCCCAGTAGAAACTAAGGCTGTTTTAATTTTATGATACCTTGAGGGGCCAAATCCAATCTGAGCATTATTACACTGTTGGCACAACTCAGCCACAGAAGTTCCCTTTTCCTTTTTTCCCAGCCAAGCTTCCAAACCTCACCAGAGGGGAAGCTGCAGCACCTGAGCTTGTGCTGGCTGTATTGCACTGGGAGGGGATTCACCCTGGTACTTCAGGGAGGTGATTGCAGATGGATGAGATGCTCTTTGACTGGACGAGGAGATCTAGTTGGGGTGTATGAACAAAGTAATAACAAAATCTAAATGACAAAAGTAATGACAAAATAGTCAAGGTGATGGCAAGAAAATGTTCAAAGAAGCATGACAATCTGTGGCTTCTGAACAACAGGGAGCTCCTGCTGCAGTGAGAAGAAAACAATACCATATTGGCTGTGGCACTTTGCTGCCAGGAATGTTGCTTTATGGACCATGGGAGAAATCTCTCAAGCGTGCTCTGACTTCTGCACTTGATTGGTCAGCCAAGTCTCAAATCCTTTCTTGCTTTTTCCTTATATCATGCTCTAAAGCATCACAGAATAGTGAAAAAAAAGATTTAAGCCCTTAGAAGAGAGGGCAGAACAGTGTTAAATGGGATTGCATTTTGGGGGACAAGGAATAACTCTCCTCCAGCCCTGTGGATAGTGAATGCACTTAACGGCAAAGCAGGAGAAAGTACATATGACTGGGTATTTCCCTAAACAAACAGGTCTATTTGTGACACACCCCCGCTCCACGAAGCTGTACCAAACCCTTTGTACTCTTTATACCTTCCTCACCTCCACGGAAACACAAAGACAACTGAAATGAGCATAGTCAAAACGACCTCCAAAGTGTGGTTTGATTTCAGCATTAAATCTCCCCTTGATGGTTCACAGTGACACTGTATTGCCAATAGATTATAGGGTTGTAGCTGTTTTCCACGCAGGAGAACACACAAAGGAACCCCTGCCAGCCCTAGCAGTGCTCTCAATCAAATAAAAACCCTTCAGTTTCCTGTCGCAGAGCTCTCTCTAGGATTCATGTATATTTTATCAAAGTTACATGCAGTTCTGATACTTGTTTCTAAAGTGCTTTAGTATGAATCCCAAGATGTACTGAAATGCTTCATTGGCCCTTTTTAAAAAAAATCAAGGTTAGAGGAGAGAAAAAAATGAAATGGCTTGACTCTACAGCATGCAATAAGAGAAAATTCTGCTCAACAGGCTTCTATTGATATAAATAAGCAGAAGAAACACAAACATACATCTATATGAAATCATTTCACTCCATGTAATTGCACCCTGGGAGCAGCAGGAACAGAGAGGAGCTCCACTGTTTCACCTCTCATAAAGGAAGGTCCTGCAATGATCTAAAGCTATTTTTTTGCCAGAAGTGCTTTTACAAGCCAACATATACGCCAACACAAAAGAGCTATAACCTCAGTGGTAACCAATTACTCTGAAGATGGCTAATAACAGTCTGGAGTAAGGAAAAAAAAAGCTTGTATTTACTAATTGGGATTTTTTCTTTGTTCTTTTTTTTCCCTTTTTTAATTTTTAATTTTTTTTTTTAAAGCTAAGCTGTGAGATAAATAATTGCAATGACCTTTCCAGAAGAAAGGTGTATGTAATTTTTAACCAGAATTTCATGACTCCTTTGTCTCTTAGATATTTCCCAATTTTAGACCAAGAAGGATGCATGGAAAACATGATCTAGCTATGGTATAATAAGGCATTTAGGTTAAAGTCAGCAAGAACCAGCATAGTGGAGAGGTGATTTAGAAAAAAAGAAAAAAAGAATTAATTTTGTATGAAATAAAGCTTTAGTACTTACAGCTGTCCTCTTCTTCGGTAATACACTTCACAACATAACAGGCATAGATGAAGCCTGCCAGCTGAAACAAAATGTAATAGTGTTAGCTGTAAGATGGATACCATAGAGAAACAAGAGATGGCTTTAGAAGAGCAATGACAGAAGCAGAAACAACACATTTCAACAGACTTTCTTTGATAAGGTAAAGATAATTCTCCACAATAGTTTAATAATTGTTATTAGAAATAGTCAAGGGAATTCTGCATCTTTCTTGAAAAACACATCCTTCAATAAAACATCCAAAAAATGATCCAAATCTTTCCAATACCTAGTTGACTTCTTTTTAATTATTGAAAAAATAGAAAAGTGAATGGGTGTTTGGATGGATGAGCTTTTAGCCACTGAAAATGTAAATATTTCTGTCAAAATCAGATTTGCTGTCCAACAAAACCTGGCCCTCTAGCAGAACTTTTTTAAAAATCAGAACCATGCCAAATAAACCAAGGACAAATTCAGTGCACTTGTAAACCAGCTTTATAATGATATTTTATCAGTTGAAATTTGGGCTATGAATTAATGGAACTTGTTCCCATATCTGCAATAGTCCCCAAGCCTCATGACATATCACTTTGGATAGTCCTGGATGTGTGGATCTCACACGGCAGCTGGCAAATTTGTATCTTGCTCCCTTCAATCCTCTCTGCAGAGCATGACCAGAATTGAATTGTAAACAGAAGCAATGGGATGTAAAGAAAATGAAAATCTGGAATCGTTATTGAAGTACCACCTGAAAAAAATTATAATAAAAAAGGAATAAATGGCCAATATCACACATGCAACAGGCCAAGTATCATGTCAGTCAGCTGCTGGTCCCTCCAACAAGTTCTGTTGTTGCTAAGAAGTTACACCAGAAGTAAAAGAACAAATACCACAGCAGCAACACGTGTCACGTGCTGCGTGCTTTATACAACTTCCCTTATGTGTAGCTCTGGAGAGTTTTTTCTACTAAATCACAGTAAACCATATTTCATCTTTTAGCTCATCACTGAATTTTGCATGGTAGGACGTCAAAAGAATTCCAGTTGTTTGATCTCTGTGTAGTGAAAGTGAGCCGTGGTACTGAAATGTGTTACTCTGCACAGCTCACCTCACAGAGATATTTTCATGAGCTGTGAACCCATCTGTACACTTTGAGAATTTGTTCTTTGCACAGTTAATAAAAATGCCTGGAGGCTTCAGCCAGGACTGAGCTCTTTGTGAATGGTGCAAAACCCATAATCTCCGGCTGAGGGAGATGATGATCTTAACTTCAGTTTGAGTAATCAGTGGGTTGGACAGCAGAAAAAGTGAAACTTGAGAGACCATGTATTATGAATGCTGGTTAGTGAAAACGGATTTTTTTTCATTAATCCAAGGCACATGTACAATCACTGCAATACTGTGGGTTCTTAGAGCCCTTAATATTACCCATATATAAATTATATGCAAACAAATCCATTCTATTTCCTAGTGCCTTCATACCTGAGGCAGTGACTATGCCTAGTTTATTCCAGCTCTTACACTAATATTCCTGGAATTTCTGTCAGTTTTCTATGTAGAAAGCTACCCATACCCACAAATGCTATCTTCTAACATCTGTATGGCTAAGAGATGGCAAAAAGGGAAAAAAAAAAGGTCAGACTCAAGGCTTTCGTAAAGAGATCAAGATCTGATTTGGAGATCACACTGAAGCTAGCATAGGTGTTTTCTGCTATCTGCTTAAATTCCTGTTGGGAGCCCAGAAGCTGCATTACAACAGAACTATACCATTAGTTTTGTCATTTATTATAAATATGCCTTATAGTGCTGCTGGGAAGATTTTACATCTGGGAAGGATGAAATATTCACTGCCGGACACAAAGAACGTACTGTACCAAGAAGTGGCATTCAGCTAATATCAGCATTTCATCTCTCCTTTATTGGATCACTCTTCCCTTTCGTTTCTTGGCTTCAAGACAGAGGGCTAATTTGCTCCACTGACTTATGCCCCGCATAACCCCATTGACTTCAATGACATTACTTGAGGTTTAATTCAGCAACGAATTAGGCCCAGAAAGGTTGTTCATAAATGATTCCATTCTTGGATGTGAACCTTGGCTTAATAGTTTCCCTGTTCTCTTTTTACAGACCATCAGATCCAAGATAGCTGAATAGTTGCATCTCTAGCAGGCTCCTATGGTAATCCTTTTCTTGCACTACAGTTCAATACTTTACTGTCTTCTAAACCACCACAAGTTCATGTGTTATTAACTGAACTTATCTTACAAAGCACAGCAAACAAACTGTATCACAAATGGTGTTTATAACTGATCTTTTAATTGTACTCAGTTACATCGCTTAAATCTCCAGGGAACTCCTTTGATATATAAGCAAATCGTACAGCATTTCATCGGATGAGCTTGTTGATTAAAAGAATGCCTTAAAGCTCAAATTGTTCTGATCTAAGTATGAATGTCAGGTTTTTTTTCCCATGAGATAATCAGAGTTCATAAAAGAAGCCTCCCCTTCTCCCACATTTATCCAACCCTTTGCTTAGTAAACAACATTATTTTCTTTTTATTTGAATCTCACATTAGTTTTTTCTTCTTTCTCTTTTTTTTTAAACCCAGCAATTTATCAGTTCTGATACAGCGGCAGCCATTTAAGATTTATCTTCTAACTGCATCAGCAGCAGTGGGCACATGCTGCGAGCTGAGGCTCAGAAATAAAAAGTGGCAGTTTTCACTTTGATGATGCTCAAGGACCTGAGCCCATGGTGGCTGCAGAGATCTCTGGGATAGAGATAAGGAACATGTTTCCTCCCCTGTGGACTAGGACTTCTCGTAAGAAGGGTACAGCTTGTCTATGCACATAGCAGAGATTTCTTGGGCACTTCAGTCAACTAAAATTGTTAATGAATTCCCACATGGATGGAGGGATCTCCCAAAATTTGCCACCTTTGTTATAGTGCAAGATGCACTTCTTTGACCTTTTCTCTCTAAGAAAAGCACACCGCAATGTACCTTTGTATCACAAAAAATATCCAAAACCCCCCAACAAATCCAAACAAAATACTGAATACACTCCTCACCCTGGAGAAGAATACGAGAGAAGAAACCAAACCAAAGAAAATGATAGAAGTTAGTCACATTGCTTAATAAATTCCTGGGAAATCCTCAAACACAGCAGTGTTTGAGTGCTCAGTGCAGTATGAGAATTACACAGAGCAGAGTCTTCCTGATTCAGTATCTCTAAAAGATTTTTTTCTTATACGAGAAGGAAGGAAATGAGTCCTCAGAGATAAGGAAGAGAAGAGACCTGACTGTCTCAGAAATCCAGTTTAAAACTAGGAAAGTTAGCTGGAAAAATCTTGTTGCTTTGCATCCCTACCTATTTTTTTTTTTTAATTAACTGAGCTTTGTTTTTTATAAAGTGATAAAAAGAAATAGGTGCAATGAGCAGAAGGTCATTTCTGGATCCCAGACCCATCAAGATTAGGTGTCTACATCTGTCCCATTCACATTTTAATGCTGTAGTATGGGCCTCTAGAGGAGAAGGAACCATTAACATCCCTGCTCATTTATACATATAGTGATTAGTGAACGCATGTTTTCATGAACCTCATTTTCTGCAGCTTGAAAAAATCTGCTCTTTATAACTCTCCCTGATATGTCCATATGAGAGTATAAATGAATACTGCTCTTTCTAAAAGTGACACATTATCCATGCCTGCACCAGCTCCCTGGGTGTACTTTGATGGCATCTGATGACCTTGATTTTATAAACAATGATCTCAAGCATTTAATAATTTTATTTGGTTTTGTTTTTTTTTAATCTATAAGCATGTTGATAAAGCAATGTTTCCTTCTGCCAAGAAAAAAAAAGAAGACAGGCAAAGCCCAAAATAAGTCACCAATAAACAGCACTACTGAAGCTTTGGTAATAAGATTAATTACAAAATGAAGTTAATGTATTTTACTGCCTTATTCTGGCCATATAAAGCAAATGAAAAAGTAGATAGAATATTCCCCACCTAAGTCAACAATGTCCTGTTACACTGCTAAAGACTCTAAGCATATCCTGAGTCTCTGCGAGTGTACTTCCAGACTTGCTCAAAATGTCAGGTGCTGTGATCAAACTTAATCAGAATCAGTATTGATCAAAATCCTGTCTTGCTATTTTTTTCTCATTTCTTTTATGGAGATGAATGTTTTTATACACTGCAAATAGCACCAGATTTGGGTAAAAGGCTATCATATAAAAAACCATTAATGCTGGTCAAGGCCCCCACACTGCCCTCTTCTAAAGCAATATATATATATATAGGTAATTACTACAAGTTATGTTTATTAAGCTGGGAACTTGAAACAAAAGAGTAACAGCAAGGAGGAAACAACTAAAAGTGGGTTAGATCTGATTGGGATAAGGCGGTGAGGAGAGGGCTTGAGATGAGCAGAGGGCTTGAGATGAGGATCAATGAGTTAAGGGTTGTGGAAATAATACATAGCCTCGGTTTCATTGAATGAATACGTTTTATTCTATAACCATACTTGATCTAGAGAAATGAACCTTGGACTTAAAAAACACAAACCGATTGGGTTTTCCTATGGGCAAATGTTTCAGTATCTTCTGAAACAGCTGAGGCTTGTGCTTTTATTTTTCATTATTAAGTTTTTGCATGTTTCTATAAACACTCTGGTTTTAAGAACTAAGCAAAATATGAGCTAGTTCAAGCAATAATGCAGCAGAAATACATGGGTGTAATTCTGGCCCTGGGAATGCTGTATTGCAAAGCTGCGATATTACATGGCCAGCCATGTGCAAATTAATTGTATTTCTTAAGCTTACAGTGGTCTGCACACATAAAACCTTTGTAATGGTGTGCATTTAAGGGACAATGTTTCTTTAAAATGGATTTTTGGAGTCTTGAGATATATTGCTATATATATATGTGTATATATATATATATATACGCACACACACACACATTATGAGCAACTGAAGGACTGGAGAATTACTGTCTAGAAAGCTTCCAGTGTATTGATTCTCAGGAGAATCATACTCATTATTTAGCAGGAAAGGTGAGGCAGAGACCTTTCTCTCAATATCTGTAGATTTAAGTCGGTGCCATGGGGGTTCTAAAGCTGCCCCCTGCAAAAACCCTTTCAAGAATGATTTCACTGCCTTCAGCAGTGCTGCATCAGTGAGTGAACATCATTGCTGGAGTTTAATATAAAACTCAAGCTGCGTTCCATGGAAACTACTCTGTTGAGGTATGCTTTTATTTGTGCTTACGTTTAACATTAGGAGAATCCTGTCATTCCTCCAAGTTTAACTATCTTTCATCATAAAAGGAGCAAATAGGAAAACTATTGGTATAAGGGCAGATTCCTGATAGGGAAGGTAGACTGTGTGGCCTTGCTGTCATTCTTTTACAGAATTAACTATCTATGTGCTGTCTGGAAATTATTATGGCCAAGTAGCTTTATTTTGTGCAATAAAATAATTACTTTTAAGAGTCAATGTCAAGTTGACATGTCCACAATAATATCTAATGGGCAATTATGAAATTTAAAAGCAAGCCAAAATGACAATTTCTTAGCCTGTATAGTCATCAAGTTATTTTTCTTTCCTTTCTTGAGCTGAAAACTGCCCCAAAGCTTTTGGGGTTTTTTTTTGGCAGACACAGTAAAACCATGAATCATAAACACAGATAAGTCTAGGTACATTGGAAAAGAGAAGTGTGATAAAAATTGCATTTATTTCAACTAGTACATCATAATCTTTTTTATATCAGCTGTCTGGAAGGTGCTTAGCATAAAATATTTCCTTATTTCTCAGTGGACTCTTCAATTTTCTGGAGATTTCCTTTTTGTATAAGCATTTGAAGATCCCCGTGAAGACCTGCTAGAAAGCTTTTGTTTGAAATTCTGTTTTGTTCAGGGTTCCCTGAGTGTCTTCCCTGGCAAGCTTCTGCACCTGATGAATTGAAGAGACTACAGGGGCATGGAAAATCACAGCATTGTGGCTCGTCAGAAAAGAGCAGTGCAAACCTTTAACAACAGGAGAAAGCAAGAGATACTTACCTGTTTTGTAGTTGTATTACAGACAGTTGGCTTGACCCAAATTTCCAGAAAGTTTAAACTTTAGTGAGTGCAATTTTGACCTAAAACTTTCTACAAATCTTCACTTTTCCTAGGTATTTCAGAGTGATTTATGCTTTTGATAACCACATATATTTGGCACTTTTCCATGATTTCATCTCACAGCTAAAGAGTAGCATGTCTTTTTTTCCTGCCTCAGACTTGAAAGGTAACCTAAAATACAGGGGCTACCAGCTCCCATGAGGTAGAACTGGCTGACCTCTGTGTTAACTGAACGGTGGAGCATCTTGTAGATTCAGGCTTAGCACTGAACTTCAGATTCCTGCTCCCACAGGCGAAATGCTCCAGCCAGGAATCTGCTGGATTCCCTCAGGAAGCTGAGGCAGGCATGTCTCACTGGACAGAGGGGAGGTGACAGTAGGCTGACCTGTGCAGACCCCCAGATGACAGCTTAGAGCAAGGATGGGGCTGAGACACCAGGAACAAATTTGCCACCAGCTGTATTCAGCAGGTACTGGGTGCAGCTCAGGTGTGCATTGCTCAGTGGAGGCTGAAAGCATTAGTGATGCCAAAAAAATGTTAAACCTGGAGAAATTCTAATTTTCTCTTTTCTGCTTTTGTGGAATTGTCTCCACTTTGCATTTTCTGACTTCATTGGGGTCAGAGGAGATATTTGGTTACATAATTTTGTTAATTCCATCCAATCCAAGTGTCTGGAAAGTCCTGAGGATGGAAAAGTCTATTGCTCTGTTTCCTCTCACGGTGTAGCTCTGTAACCCAACTTGTCATTGATAGAACACAGTTTTGATTGTACAGGGGTCAATAGTGTGTGGTGCCTGCTATTCACATAACAATTATTTAGCCATTAGAGCTGTGTAGATTGCGAAGAACAATCCCATTTATTTTTAAACAAGGAAAACTGCCTCTGTCCACTTGGCAGCAGAAAAAAAAAACCAACAAAGAATGAAGCTTAAACAAACAAAAAACTAAAGTGAAAGGCTTTAAAGCACATATCACCCTATTTTTTCTCTAAATAGTAGGAATGGGTTATTAAAGCAAAAGTGTATAGCATGTCTGTATGTGGGCTTTGCTCTGAAGGTTTTATAGCATGATAACTTCTATGAAAAAAACTTTGGACCTTTGCCTCCTCTTGTCTTCTGGGAAAGCTTTGGAATGGTTTAATCATCTGGCTTTGGTATCTTACTGCCTTTGGCAGCAGTAGCTTTTCTTATCATTATGTGTAACTGTGTGTCACCTTTTCCAGACAGCCATAGGATTAGGATAAGAAAAATTGGTTCTTTATGCTGCAGATCTAACAAAGCAACAGACTCCTCGCAGCCCACCAAATGAATGCCCAGCATTTTAAATTGAACTCTGTTAGAAGAAACAGTTGATTATCAATGCTACTCACTCTTTTGAGGAGCAGTAGGAAAAAAAATATTTGAAATTTGTGCAGATTGTATAGGGGAAAATATTTTGATGGTACAAGAGAGCTCTGAATTTCTGATAAACAAACACATATGAGTGTTTCTGTTCAATGCAAATTCATCCCTCCACGTTGAGGTATCCATATGGCAAATAAACCTCAATGCTTTGAGTGTGAACACTGGGCCCTTGGATCTGGGAAACAGAAACATTCAGAAGAGAGTGAGTAGAACATGAGAAAGAGAATAATATGTTGTGCCTGCCAGTTTCTCGGGACTGTGGCCAACCACAAACACCATATAAAATAAAAGTTCAGAAGGAAAGCATAGGTAATTTGCTCTTCTCATCATCACATATTAGATTAAATTAGATCATTGCTGTCACATAAATGACAAAAGACAGAACATTTCATCAGAGGTAAGATGCTTTTCAGTAGCAGCTGACTCTTTCTCTGTGATGATATTTATTTTCCCTGTGATGAATTGCTGTATATTTGAAGACTCTGATGATGGTCACAGGGTCAGGAAACTTCTTGGAACATGGCAGCTTTTGCACTGCACTGACTTCGTGGTGCTGGTCATGTTGGAACAGCCTAATAACTCTCTGATCAAAGTGTTCCTACAACAGCTGGTGATGGCGGTGCTGACAAGGCAGATGGATGCACGGTATGCAAAGTGCACAGCTCAGCTGAAGCAGCCCTTCACCAGCCTGAATACTCAGGCTCATTACTTTAACACACAGAAAGAAAAACAAATAAGGCATTCATAGGAACAGCTCTAGAGAGTGCGATCAAGATGAATAGGGCTTGAACTTATGAAACCTGAATGCTGATGGATTATCAAAATACAATAATGGTTATTCAGAAGCTCAGTGGGATTGTGGACTAACAGCAGAGGAATTGACAGATCTCTTTGACAGTGCCATCAGCAGCAGAGCTGCCAGGAAGGTGACTGTCAGGTGGAGGCTCTGCCTGAGCCCTCTGGCTGCTCGTGCCTGTGCACAATATGGAAAGGTGGGATACCTGACAGGAGAGCCTCTGTCTCTGGCAATGCATGCAAGGAAGATGAGGAAGAATGAACTTATCTTAACCAAATGACTCCCTTAAGCCTCATGCTCTGGAGTAAAGAAAGAGAGGTATCTCAGTGAAAGTACAAAGCAGGATGCATAGGGTGCTCCACATCATTCCATCTCCTTAGGATCCATACACCTAGCAAATGCATTCCTTAGAACAAACATTTTGCTCCAGGAATACAATATAACAGCATCAAGTGTCTGGGAGGTTTCAAGGTCAATAAAACTTCTTCCTGTGGTGTCTAATGTTTAAAGTAACTGAATTCAGCTAATGTCTCAATGCTATTTTTCCTCTCAGCATTAGCCTACTGCAGGCTTTTTCCACCTTTGTAAACTATAATAAAAGATTTGTTCAGGGCTACCTTTTCCATTCAGCAAAATCAGCTAAGCAGGCTTCAAAAAGCAAATGCCAAAGTGCTTTGTGAAAACCTTTCCTGCAAAAGGAGAACCACTGGAGACTTTAAATGAATATCACACCATGCAGGCTAGGCTGGTACAAAGAGAGATTACGCTCTAGAGGCTCCAAGCAGAAGGACAGTTTGAATTCTGTGGTCAAAGGCACCTTTCCCCTTACAGACCTTCTGCTGAAGGGCAGGGGATCACTCTCTTGTTTATTCAGCATGAAAAATAGTGATCTCCTTGTGCCGAATGGAAATAGTTTGGCGGCAGAGATCCCAGTCAGATCCTGCCTGGGGTGGCAGAATACATATGAATAAATTCTGCAATATGTGTGACCAAAAGAAAAATTGAAACTTTTAGCTGAAGATTCCAGTAACATCATATCACACGAGGCATTTCGGGGGAATGACGAATTACAAAGAGAGAACATTCTCGGAAAGGCCATGTCCTCAGAGTCTGTGCCTCATTGCAGAGAGTTAAGTGGATGAGTTATATCTCTGACAGTTTATGAACCTTGTTAATATAATGCAGTACCTGGGAGTGTGCCAGCCACGGTGATCAAGGAAGTCTGAATTAGACCTCTGCCATCGACAGACATCAGATGCCCATTTAAAAATAAATGTTTCGTCTGAACTGGGCACATTTCTCTCTAAAGCAGTGATCACCAGCTTGAAGCTCTGAAGCCCCGTGTGGCTCTCAGTAACACAGCACACATCTCTTCCCTAGGTCTCAGTAACAGGCTATTTAACATGCTGATGCAGAAGCTGCTCTGGTAGGAAGAACACAAGTGACAGCAGTACTTTGACATGTTAGTCTTTATGAAAAATGTGAGGTTTGTGTTTTCTTTAACCCACATGTGGTGAAGGTTGCAGCTCTGTCACCTGTTCCAGGCACGGGTCACTCAGGGCAACCCATCCAGTGGCAGATTAGGCTGCCTTGGCCCCAGCAGGAGAGGTGAGGGAAAGCTTCTGCACCAGCAGAGAAGGCCAGTCTCCATTCAGCCTGCACACCGGCAATGGACTGCGTGAAGTGAGAGCAAAAGCCACAGACCTTTTCCTTCTGCTCTGACAACTGCACACAAGAAGCCACCATGCTGGTATAGCAGCTGTGTTCCTTCTTTGTCCCTGAAAATGCTCTGCTCTTCTTGCCTCCAGAAAGTCCCACTTCCGTGATGCAGATCCCTAACACGAATATCAAAACAATGCAATCCAGTCATGTTTTATTCTTTTTTTTTCTCACAAAATCTGTAATATTGACATAAAGGTGTCTGTTTTGCCAGGGCACTGCAAGGTTTCAGTAAACATTATGACTTTTGGTTTCAGTTTTTGCCTGGAAGGCATGAAAAGTGCTACAGCTACATATACTATTCTACATTGTTATTAATCCATTATATTACTCTGTGCAGAATATCAGCAACATGTTAATGCTTTATTTTTAATACTTTTGTATTTAACTTGTGTATTCCAACTGTTTACAGTGTCACTGCTTCGCAATTCTCTGTCAAAAAATATATATTTAGGAGATAGAAATTTGGTGTTGACTTGAACAGATTCACCAAGTCTTTGAAAAATGAAAAACAATACTCTTTCCTACTGAGGGTTTGTCATGTATGACATGTTAAAAACTAGCTTTTTGCACTAATTTGTTCATCAACATACCAACTCCAATTACCAAAGTTATTAAAATAAAGTTATTATTGTTTCTTGATGTTAATCTAAATGTTAAAAACAATTAAAAGTCATTCCAGGCTGCCACAAGCTGATCCCGAGCATTCCTCTGGAGTGACCAGTTTCCCCTTCTTAAAGATTTAAATATTTTGTTCATTAAGGCCACTCCATACGCCAGAAGCTGATCCCGAGCACCCCTTTGGAGTGGCCATTCTCTCCATTTGTAAGATTTTTAGTGTTTATGAAGTTCTGAAAAGTTATATATGATATATGCTGTTTGGAGAGTTTGTGAATGTTAAAAGTTGTAAGATTTATATATTTCTAGACATGTGACTGTTATGGGAAAAACAAAGATTAATATAGGTTGTATAACTTATGTTTTATTTAATGATTTAGTTCTGTAAAATCCAAGGCTAAGCCAGCTCCACTGGGCTTCCCAACTGCCACTTTCTAAAAATAGCTCCTCCCTGACCCCCCTGTAACTGGGCTCCATGGCAACCCGAATTTTAATGAGGGACTTTCCCGCCTTTGAGCCAAGAATAACATCATCCCCTAGACACAGTAACTGATTGGCTGGGAAAGATGACCTCATGGGACAATACCACCAATCCCGCTGGACCATGGAGGCTGGACAGGGGCGGGCAGGGGAGGAGCCAACACCCTTTATAAGCACCCCCAGTAGGAGATGCATTGCTTTTTTGCTCTTGTTCTCGAGCAGGTTAGCAGTGGGGAAGTCTGGTGCTGGGTGGTTGGCCTCTTACTCTCAAACTGAGAGCTTTTAGGATTTCTTTTGAATCTTAATCCCTAAGGTTCACCTCAGCGCCGTACAGCTCCGCACTTCGGGCAGCCGTGTGGCTGCCTGGGTGTTCAATTCCTGTGCCTGGACTTATTTTATTTTTATTTTTACCTTTTTATTTTTAAGAGTTTTAATTTCGGCTTTTGTTGTTAATAAACGCTTTTACTTTCTTGCACAAAAGCGAGTTTTCTCGTTTTTATTACAGGTTAGAGAAAAAATTGCTTTTAGATGTTTGGTTCCTCTACAT
Organism: Dicrurus megarhynchus; assembly: GCA_013399195.1. NCBI lineage: Eukaryota > Metazoa > Chordata > Aves > Passeriformes > Dicruridae > Dicrurus > Dicrurus megarhynchus. The sequence goes on from VXAD01006098.1 coordinate 209,626, forward strand.
CACCAGTCCATTGCCAGAATTGAGAAGTATTTCATCTGGTTGTATTGACTTGGCAGAATAAAGAGTAGAAGGATAATTTGATTGAAGAAACATGAGAGAACACAGCATTGTGCAATGAGATCCAACTTGCACAGCCATCTTTGAAGACTGCTGAGCTGTGTAGCTGCATAGCAGCAATAAACATAGGGTAAAGACAAAATGTCATATTTAGTGATGGCTTTTCAGCCTCTTGTCTCTTATATGTCCACAGTTAGTGGAAAAACTTCTATTGAAACCTTTAGAAGTTAATGAAAGAGTTTTAGGGAAAGTGTGCATAGAGTTAGACGTCTCAAAAGAAGGAAAGAAAAATTCTGTTGTCACAGGTCAGTTCTAGTTGCATTTCCAATTCAAAGCTTTAATCTCAAATGTTTTTTATGATCTAGCCTATTTTGAAATATCAAGATACGTGATGGTAGTCAACAGCAAAGTTGTATCTACTAGGGAAGATCAGGAGAATGTTCCAAAGGAAGAAGAAAAAAAACATTATTTGCAGTATAATACATTGGAGAATGGCTTGGAGTGTGCTGTCAGAGGGGAAAGAAGAGTGCCAGCACAGATGGAAAAAGGGACCAGGTACTCAAGTGCACACAGGCATGCTGACCTGCCCTTCATTCTTCACTGGTGCCCTAATTGATAGAGTATATTGGCCAATGTGAGCAAGAGAGCATTGCGAATTAGGAGATATGTCCACACTGTCTAGTGGCTCCCAGCTTCATCTCACGGAATCATGGATGCCTTAAACCATCTAGTGACACGCAAGAGACACTCTCAGTTTGCCCCTCTCTTTAGCTATGTAGTTTGCTAGTGCATGAAAACATTCTACTTCATCAAAACGCATAGGTTAGGAAGTTACTTGGTTAGAGAGATTATGTGATTATCAGGTCCACAGCTAGGGAATTACTACATTATTTAGCTAGGATATTAATTTGTGAAACCATCCTGCTTTACAGAACACACAAAACTAAGTGTCTTCACTGACTATTTACTCTCAGCATTCTTTTGGGCAAAGTGGAGAAATAATTTACATAAAGTAAATCTGATACAGAAATCTAATTTGACCAAGGGACCTAGGAGCTCAGTGAGGACCTCTCGGCAAAGTACGTAAATGATTTTTGAAAGTGGGATTTGAGAACTTTTGATAAAAATTTTTATAAACATCTTATTAGGCAAGTTTTTTATCCTACTTGGTAGCAGTAAATGAAAAGTGATAGTTTTATTTTATCCACACAAAAAATCTTAAGACTATTTCAATTAAAATTAACAACTATCAATAACATTTATTGATAAACCTATCTAATAGGTGAATAAACCCTGGCACATTTCACTGTGGAGGCAAAAAACTGTTTTTCACTAGATCCATCCCCATATTATTCTTTATTGATTTGTTAAATGCTGTGTACATCACTAAGATGGTTATTGAAATTCTGAAGATATACATTAATATATTGTTTGATCTAAGAGTTAAAACCACCATATGTTTTTCAAGGTTCTTATTACAGATGACATACATTTAATAAAATCAGATTTATTTGGTTTTTCACATTTAGGGCAATAAAACACTAATACTATCTTTTGAATACTCAAGAAGATACTTGGAAATTCTTGGAAAATGAATAACAGCATTAGTGGGCAAGAAATCATGAACCTGTAGGAACATAAGATTGCAGCTTTAGCACAGAAATGTACAGGTATAACACTTTAGGTCTGCAAGTCCAGTGGAAGGCCAGAGACATTGCAGAATAAATTCCGAGTTATAGAAAATGGGGAAAAAAGAGAGTCTGAAGGAACCCCAAATACTTTATGCCAAGACAAAAGAGACAGCAGCCAAAAATTCAGTGAACAGGATTTGGAGTGGCAGCAGGCCTTATTAGAGATAAAAGATTTGCAAGGTTTGACATATGAATGTGCTACCCAAATAAAACAGATCCTTTGCTCGGTTGTCTATGAACCAGAGCAGGTAAGTCCAACAAGCAGGTCTCTGTTTCCCAAAAAACTGGAGGGTATAGAATACATTAATAATACTAAACAAACAGGTTAAAATTAAATTGAAAATGCCAGCAGACTTCACACACAAAATTCATTAGGGCAGAAACATCCAGTTTCCAAAAGTGTTGCAAGTAGTGTCTAAATGACCAGTTTAGCTAACGAGCTTTAATCTGATGATCTTGGTCCCTTCTTTTGAATTACTGGGGGCCTGGTTGGGACAAGCACAGCTCCTGCTTGGCATGTGTATCCAGATATTTTTTTTTATGTGGAAACTTAGGCATCAGGAAGGATAAGTGTGTGCTGAGGTCTGAGCTCAGTTTTAGCTTGTGAGAGTGGAGATCTTTCTTTTACAACCTTCACTGTCCTTTGTTCAGATTTTCAGAGGCCTGCTGTTCCTCTGCAATGGAAATGACGCTTGCAGAGACAGGTGGCTGCTTATGTGCCCAGAAAGTCTGTGTGCTCACAAGTTTCTCATGAAAACTCTGCAAAATTGTCAGCGAAGACATAATTCCACAACAAGGTGTTAAACTTCATGCTTCATACGTGCCTAATTACTAGGTGCTTGCCTCTGAATTTCATGGTCATCTTCAGCATGCAGCAATGTAGACACGAAGGAACACTTTATAGAAGTGGGCAGCAAACAGATGTGCAGCCCTACTGGTATTCAGAGACACGTTAGTTGCATAATTCATGAAGAAATCTATTTTATCTGGAGGATGGCATGTAGCACAAAAGCCTGCCTTGGGATCCTTTTGCTTCTCACACTGATCATTCGACCAAGCCATCCATTTCAACTTCAACACAAAATCTAGATAATGACCCCTCATCCACCTGACTTGAATCTGAGAGAGTCATCCTAAAATTCTTCTGTGTTCTTTTGGAGAGATCTTTCCAAATTCTTTTTAGGTCATTACATTTCTGTACCAAATATAAAGGATTTGATGACGGCACCTTTTTTTCATCATTCTTATTGATTTACTTGATCTTGAGCTCTTACTGAGCCCACTAAGTACTGCAGTTGTCTTCATTGTCCTTGCTGCTGCCTCAGTCAGGCAGATTTTCATTACTGATAACAATATTTTTTCAATCAATTTAGAGTCATCTTTTGCATCTTTCACATGCACCCTTTTGCGTGCTTTCATTATTTGTGGCTTCTTCACACTGATTCCATGTGTATCATGGGGAGATCCTATATTCTAATAAAATGTCTTTTGTCTTCCATATGTCAACTAGTCTGTTTCCTGCTGTCAAGAAACAGAAATTGTGGCCATATAGTTTTTATTAACCATCTACTGACTTCTTGTGCTATTTCCACCAACTCTGTTTTTCCCCTAGTCAGCCACTGTATCATGGAAAGACATAAACAAGCATACTTGTATGTGGGTATACAAATAAAGATGGAAAGGTGTCACAAGTACCATGTAACGTTGAATCAGCAGTGATACCTTTTCCTGGTCTTAAAATCAAGAGTCACACACGGTTAGAAGGGGAAAAGGGATTTTACCTTGGTACTTCTTTTAAGGATCCTTAGGTGCACTACGTCCAGGTGGAATGCACCTTGATACAGCACCAAATCTCTCCCCAAAAGATCTGGTATCTCATTATAGGTTTTACTAATTAGCACATCTATCAAAGATTCCCCAATGAGAAGCTCGAGTGAGCCCCTCTCCCTAAGGAACTTTCCCCTGGGTGGTTCTGTCTTTGTTTACAATATGTGTTCTGGAGAGGACCTTGGGGTCTGGGGCATATTGATCCCTAAGAAACCTCTAAAATGTTTAGTCTCCTAGCTTAACAAACAAGTCCAAGAATGTAGGCAAAAGCACTAAGGAATACAGAAGTTGTAAAAAGGTATAAAAGGGGGTTAAAAGAAAAGGCAAAAAATCATAGTGGCATCAGCAGCAGCATTTACAGCTAACCTTAGAATAATATTGTTTGAATGTAATGACTGTGGTATGCATATCAACTTTGAAATACTTTCCACTTAGACCATATTTGTCAGGAATTATTCACTTCCAAAGTGAACAAGGGAATATCAAGGCAATCCCTGTGCTTAGTGAGAGATTAGTGGAATACCAATATTTCTTCTAAGAGCCACATATTCTTGCTTGGTGCTTCACTCTTTGTGACATAGGGTAGTGGCCATGATAAAAATGTCACACCTAGTGTTTTACCTTCATGTTTTACTTGCCCAGCAGCTTCTGAAGTTTTCACCTCAAGAATCATAGACATATTTAGTGACAATTTTAAGTATCTTCCTTTTTCCCATTTTTAAATGAGAAAACAAATGCTAACTAGCTTTCTTTGTAGTCACTGGAGAAAGGCAGCTACAGAATGAACAAAACTTCCCACCTATTTCAGGCACCTAAAGTATCCAGAGTAGGTTTGGATGAATCTCTCCAGGGGTGCCTGTTTTGTTTCATATCTGGGAAAGAAACCCCATTGCTGTCTAGCTTCAGCTAGATACCAGCTTTTAGAAGACTGAAGCCTGATGATTTAAGTCTACTCTAGTAGAACACAGTAAGAGGTTCAGAGTTTCCATACGCCTACAACAATCTTAAAAATCGACTGAATTTAGCATATGCAGACTGGAGGACTGACACTCTTTCAGAGCAATCTGGACATCTTGATACTGCAAGTACAAGCAAATAAAGTGTTTGAACACATAGAAGCAGGAAAGCCTGTCTCACAGATGGGTTGTCTGTGGAGTAGTGACTCCAGACCTGTGGTTCATAGTGTATAATTAGCACTAGAAATAGAATGTGGATTCCCAGTTTAACGCAGCTGTTAGGGAATTCATTTAGTGCCTTTAGCTTGGTGTGGAGCTGCAGTCTAAGCTGCATGCTGAGCTCTGCGGGGCCAGAGTCTGAGACCACAGAGTGGCTCCTGGATAGACAGGGATGTTTCCTTATCAAGGTGGCTAAACAGATTGTGTGCTCTGTGGTTATTTAAAAGGGAACTCTGAGTCTAAACAAGGATGCTATATTTTGTCTGTACTTAACAGTGGTACCAGTCATGCTAGTTTTCAAATTATTCTTCTATGTCCACACTCCAGGAAGGATTTGGAAACAATGGAGAAGGTTCAGAGAAGAGCCGTGAGAGTGATTAGAGGGCTGGGGGGAGGAGATAAAGCAGTTTGGCTTAGCAAAGGAAATTAACTGTCATCATAAAAACCAGCTAGTGAAATATTGCTGATGACAGGATGATGTACTTTTTCAGATAACTGCATTGTAAGCATCTGGACCAAAAGCTAGATATTTAGACAAGTTAAAGGTGAATTTTAACAAGAATTGTGGTGACCTTTCTATTGGGGGACACTTTAAGATCAATATTAAATGTTTTTTAACTTGAGACAGGAATTATTTCAGGGAAGCTCTATGCCCTGTGTTACATAGGTGGTCAAACTACATAATTGCAGCATTTTCCTCTTTCTTCATGGTTTTCTACTATACTATGGTGTGTGCAATATTGGTATGTAAGGATTTTAATGTATAGGTGTATTTGTAAAAGAAATTAATTCTGAAAATTGGGAAAAATGAGCACCGCTTTAGCGGAAGAATAACAGAGAAGCTTGTAGCAATAGTAAAATAATTGTAATTAGTATCTGGCTCTCTATGGTACAGTGGAGTACAATTGCCCTCAACTGTATTACGATTTCTTTTACTTTTTTCTTCTTGAGTAAATTAACTTCAATTTACTTTGCAGATTCAGTAATATGTAGCACGGTGCATATTACACCATTATTACAACACCTAATTCATTGGATATGTAATTTACATTGCTACTTATATAAGTGCTGAATTAAATCTAAAGAATCTCAGGAGAGGGGTAACCAGCTTGTTCCAGATCTCAACTTAATATTTAATATGGAAATATGGGGAAAGAAGGCACACCTCAAAAGCTTCAACCCTTACGTCTGGAACTGCATGTGAGTTTTCAGAAAGGAAGAAAGTAATACATTAAAATATCCATCCAAAACAAAATGCAGAGGATTTAAAGAAGGTAAGGAGTACTTGGGAATATGGCAAAGAGAAAACTGAGGAAACATGTCACCTTGACTCACTCTTTCACTTCCCTTTTTTTAATTTTTCATTTTTTATGGAGCATGTTATTTCTGACTTGTGTATTCTACAGACGGCTGTGGATTATTATGAAATGTGCAGAGGGACAAAATTTCAAAATAGACATTGTACCGCTGGCAGGAGGTTGCCTGAGGCAAACACAGCTCCTCTGCTGATCACCGTATAACCACAGTGCTAGACATTTCCTCTTATGAAATGATCAGGTGCACAAACTTCAAGGCTATGAGAACACTGGGGCAGCACATGGCTGGTGGAGCCCTCCCTCATCAGCAAGTAGCCTTTATGAAACACATTAAAAGAAGTGAACGTAGAGCCAGCAATGACAAGAAGCTGTTCAGTTGTGTAAATCAAGTGTCTTATGGAATAGGGCCACACTCAAGATGCAGAGACACTGCAGAACTGGAAATATTTTATCTTAATAAAGCAGACTACATTCTTGGGACCTGGACAATTAATGATGCAGGGAGAGGTACTCTGGATATGGCTATGCTGATGAATAGGAAAGGGCCACGGGTGAATCTCTGTCTTCAAGGTCAAATTTCGTAGACTGGCTTTTGTCAACACTGCTTTGGTGCAGCTCCAGCTAAAGCACAAGGGCCATGCACAGAGTGCACAGCACTTAATTGAGACTCCTCTGAGTCCAGTGGGATAGCGACTTACAGCTCTGAGGCAACGCCATCTTCTCTGAGGTGTTTTTTTCCCATTCAATGTGTCTGAAACAATGAGGGCTGTGTCACAGCCCAACAGAGCGAGGTTTTGCACTCAGTTTACTGTTCCTGTACTGTAAAATGGCTGTCTCATATCAGTCCATCCAAATTTTTCTTATAATGAAAGTGGCAATGCAGAGGAGAGACAGCAGAAAATATTCTTGCTTGATATTGATGTCTGCATTGAGATGGTTCCTCGATTTTGTCTTGTCTTTAACTCTGTAAACTACTCCTGGATGCAAAACTGAGGATTGTGCCATGCCTCTTGAATGTAACAGGAGGGTATATGGGGGTGCTTGGGGTTTCAAAAGATCTGGGATAACACTAGGAAACTGTGTAAGCTTGAAGGAACAAAGGATGGTCCTGTCTTATCCATCCTGCCTTCTGGGAGAATTCTCTGAAAGGAGAATTCTCATGTATTCATGTACTGTCATAGAAAATGTTCGTGGGAGTACTCAAAACAGAGGCAGGGTGTAAGCAGAAAAATAAGTAATGCCATCTATGAGGAGTCCAGTGCTTGAGTTCTCTCTCTGGCCCTCCGTCATTACCAACACAGATGTCCCCTTTGAGGACACTCACATTTTAAGCATTTCAACATCTATGATCCAAAGGGTTGCCAAAATACTTGAAACACATATTATTAGTGTGATCATTATTCTATAAATCTTCACAGTTACAGCAGTATTTAGGCCCTCAGACAGCCTTGCTGAGATTAATGGTCTCCTGAATATTAATGCAAAGTAGTGCAAGTAATAGCTTCACAACTGGAACCAGTCAGACTGATTAAGAATTGAGTTTCCCTTCACATTTTTCCACTGACCACATTTGGGATCTTCCTTGTATCTGTGTGGGGATGTACCAACTCTCTGAGTTGGAAGTTAGGCCTCCAGCATTTGCATTCACCTTACTCTGTGAGCAGTTTGCTTATTTGTACAGTGCATAAAATTGTGTATCTTGTTAATTGTAATGTTTTCTTTGGTTTTTTTTTTCGAGATGCTTAGATTTGCTTTTAGACATGACTGCCCTTCCTCTCCTCTACCATCTTTTAATAAAAGATGTAAAAGTGATGAAAGTACTTGCTAGACACTAGCTGGTTTAAAATACTTTTCTGCAATGGGTATGTGCATGTGCTTGTATGAGGACATGCATGACAGAGAGGGAGGAGAGATTTTGGTGCAAAGGGACAGGCTGTACTTGTTGCTCCATTCTAGCTACGTCCAGTTTATGAGTTTCTACATGCAGGGAATGTATTTTACTCCTCAGACTAACCAAAGCAAAAAAGATGTTATGTGAAACACAGTCTGGCAGCCTCCCAGTATCACTCTTCAAAGGCTTTGATATCATGGCACACCAGCACTGAGCATTAATGTCATCTGGGTGTTGAGTCCAGCTTTAGTTTAGTAACTGCTTAAGTAAATATTAAAGCACAGAGTCAAGGAAAGCTCAGAGTTGAGACTAGCATAAAAAATAATGTTTTCTGCCGTGTCTGCTTTACTTTTCTGTCCTATGAGAAAAATGGATGAGACGTGGTATTTTATGGCAGCGAAAGAGTGCACTAGCAGAAATCAGAGCACTCAAAATAATAATGCAGCTTTTTGAGCCATTTTTGAGATTTAGATTAAATACAGTAAAACCTGCCCAGCAGAAGCTTTCTGCATGTAGCACCACTTATCCATCTCTTCACCAGAATTGATGAATCTGAACAGTCTTTCCCACATACACCTTAAAGCCAACAAAAAAAAGTAATTCCAATGAAGTTCTATTTTCCCCCTCCACATAAGCCAAGGAATTTACAAGGTTATAGCAAAATAGCAGGCAACTTAATACCTCTGTTTTTAAGTGCAGAATGGGAGATAACAATGAAATGGTTTACCAGGAGGTCACTGTATATTTATATTCTGAGCAGAATTTAAGAGCACAGGCTCCAATCCTGACTCAGAGGCTGAATTTCTGTGCAATTTCAGGTAAGGATAAAAGTTCTCTACGAGCAGACTCTGAACTCCTTAGTACTTGGCTCCTGGCCAATATTTAATTCATCAGACCTGAAGGAAAATAATGTTTTCTTAGGGAAAACTTGGAATATTTTAGAAATAATTTGGCAGTTGATCCCACTGCTTGGCCAAGTTTTCTACTGCACATGTGCACACAGAGTTTGCAGCAGCTTTTTCTCATTCAGGTTTGAGCTTCGTGTGTTCACCCCCACCTGTGTTTTTACCCTCTAACACCCAGTTCTGCCGATAGCATCATGTGGCAGAGCCCTCTGCATCACACCTCCTGTGCCTCTGTGCTCACTGTATTCTGTAACAGGCATTTCCAGAAGGAATGAGAAACAAAAAAGCAAGGCACATCTCTGGCCTGTTAACCACTGCATTTTACACTCCCTATCCTTTCCACATTCTGATATTATTTCCTGATAAATCTTTTATCTCACAGACATTCCCTCCTCATTTCTACTCTTACTTTTAAAGGTTTTACATTAGATCTATGCACTAAAAGGAAAGCATTTTGAAAACACTTGGCCTATTTTCATAACACCTACACAGCAGCCTGCTGTAACACCTAAATTTTTCTTTCACCTTGTCTCAAAGCATCACAAGTTTTTTCTTGGCAGTCTTGGATGTTTTGGTTTCTTCCTTATTTTGTGCTAAGCTGTTTTTTGATAAGGTTCAGCTGGAAAAATTCATCTCTCTCAGGACCCAGTCAGGGTTTTACATCAATTAGGCTAATTGACAGAAGGTTTAACATATTTCTTAATTATGACAGCAAATACGTTCTTGGAAGAAAGCCCAAAGCACAGGAATTAAAATAAAAAATAATAATGAAAAAGACACTAACCTCTTTACTAGTAAAATAATTTTGGAAATATTTAGAGGTAAAACACCAGGAAGGAAGTTTCCTAAGGGATGGCTATTTCACCATGGCTAAAACTGCTTTCAGCCAGAGAGTTTATGCCACTCCAAAACAATCACCCTATGTCTGACTGTGAAAATGTAAATAATCTCATAAATAATCACAGAGAAAGAGACAGTAAAAATGTATATAAGGGACATATATGAAGACAGAAAACGCATAACTAGCCACCAAACTACCAAAAAGCCTCCAAAACTAAAAAAAAACCCTTCTAACTCTTCAAAAATCTACTGGATTTTTTTTTCTGAATTTGTAACAGGACATCTGAAATAATTTGTGCTTATTCACATTAGCTGTCTTGATCTTTTTTTTAATGTAGGCTAAACCTCATTAAGCTGAACCTCATAACTGAGGCATCAAGCTTAGGAGACAGTTTACATAATAATTCAAGAGTGTGTGTTAAACTAATTTTTATCTTCTGTTTCAGATTCTAGTCTTTTATATTAATAGAAGTGACATGGTGTTTCTGAAACGAAAAGCACTGCACATTCTTGATATTTCAGTTTCTGTGGTTGTTATTCTGCCTCTTTCCCCTGTGCTCTATGTGATGCTGTGGGAAGGCAACAGAAAAAGGCAATTCAATATTTTTCAGAAGAACTTACAGTCATAAAATATTCTCAGAAGAGGAACCCCTGAGGGAGGTATTTAACCTTAGTCTTTGATGGTGTTTTTGAACATTTGGCCACCCTATTTCATAAACATGCTAGCAGTGTTGGGGTTTTCTGACTGTTTGTGCTGCACAAACCCCAAACAAGCAGTTTAGTGAATAAGAGCCTTTAGAGAAGAGTTTTTAAAGGAGTACAGAGGAGTTATATACATAAATCCCGTGGACATATTTTCTGTGTAGTACATTACAACCCAACACTCTATTACTTAACATTGCTTCACTGCAGTTGGAATCAGTGTCAGCTGCAGCAGTGTTTTAAAATAAATGGGCTGTGTTGCAGTTCTTGTGTGTACGTGTGAACACGGAGGAAGAAGGTCATGACGACTTTAAGTGCACATGCTACACAGTGAAACCAATTGCCAAAATGCCATTTCCTTTTCTAGCTACACTGCAGCACCATCATATCTTCTCTGCAGCATGGGACGTGTCCCACATCCATAGTCTTGAAAGCTTTTTCCTAGAACCTCCTTCAAAGGTATCATAGCAAGCACATCTTTCCTTTCAAGCCCGTAATTTTGAATAATGGGAAAGATGAAATTTTTCCCTTCAGAAAGTACCCTCAACAGATTAGTAACTAATTTATGCCAGAATATAATCATACAATTTTTCTCATTTTTTTTCTAGCTCTCAGGTGAGGGTTCACTAGCCATGAAGATGGAAAGGACAGAAAGATGTCATGGTGCCTTATTTCCTTTTAGCTGGTTTGGGGCTTGTCAGGACTGGAGTTGGTGGTTGGGGCATGCAGCAAGCGTCTAGGATCCTAGGCTTTTCACCACAGGCACTACTTCATGTACGATTTGCTCTAGATTACTTCAGTGCAATTTAAATTTTAGGGACCTCCAGCCCCCCTTTTAATATATGTGAGGGCTACTCCATCCCTGTGGTATTAGGCAGGCTGCTCTGTGAAGATCCTGGTGAATGACAACATATTCCATTGAAAGGTGAGAACTCCTCTTCCCTTCTTTAGTTCCAGCCTAGATACTTGTCTCATTTTCCCTTAACATCTCTAAACATTTCTTCTCCTTGCTCTACATTGTCCTCAGCAGAAAGGCAGTTTTTTTTTTTTCTAGAACAGGTTTGTCAACTCCTGAGGTTTGGCAACATGGAAGTAGGGAGAGGTGTTAGTAGCAAATTTGTCTCTTTTGTGACTGCCAATGCTTTTCTTCATGTTTTCTTTAATGCAAGTCAACACTGCAGGTCAAAGGGGAGTGCTGCAAAGTGGATTTTGCTCCATTCAGTAGCCCTTCAATTCTACGTCTGTCTCTTCAACTCAAGTAAGATTCTGTTTATGAAATGAGTACAGCCATGGTGCACAATCTGTCTTGCAGGCAGCCTCCCTCCAAATCCACCCCATGAATCCCCTCTACTGTCTTGGTCTCCCTTGGTTTGCTATCCCACATCCCAGCTCCTGATTAATAGTGAATTAATGGGAGAGAGAAACCAGGCAAAAGAAGGCTCAGAACGATTATGCTCCATTGTGTGTCTTCACCTATTCACTGCCCAGATGCCAGTGCTGACCTGAAGGTAACATGCTGTGTCCAAAGATGCTATGGAAGGGAAACCCAACATCATAAGATTGGAGAAAGTGTCCAGTGAAGCAATAATAGGAACTCAGGGCCAGTCTTAGAAAAAGGATGGAAACCACTGCATTAAACCCTTCTCTGTCCCCTCTGATGGGGTGATATAAGATTTTTCCTTGTCTAATCATATACATTTCCTTCTCTTTCACCTGGGGGTGTGTGTGTGCAGAATTACTTCTTGGATCACACCTCTTAGGTTCATAATCCATTTTTAAAGAACACTTGGGACCATATAAGAGAAGGGAGGAAAGCACATCTACTGACTTTTCCAGCTTCAAGGCAGAGTTAGCTCTACCTATACTGTTCCTGACAGATGTTTTGCTGGATGAGTGAAAAATACCTTAGAAACCCCTTCTGGAAAAATATCTTTGATTAGCCCAGATGATCCATGTCAGTAACTCCCTACTTCTATGCTCAGCACAGAACTATGCTGCTTCTTTATTTTCCTCATTGCAATTTAAACCCAAGGTGTGCTGCCCTAGTAAAACTAGATGATGATAAGTTTATTCCCATTTTCCTTCCTAGTATTCATTTCTGAATCAAGAATTTTCTAAGCAGGTGGGAGAGGGAAGAGTCCTGGCTTCTGGTCCTTGATCTGAAAGCAGCTGCTTTCAGGGACCCTAATGCAGGGTCTGCTCCTGGGCTCTCACTGGATCTGGGTTCACACCCTCAGGCTCTAGCATGACTGCTGTCAAGCTTGTTGCAGCCTTCTTGCCTCCAGCTTTAGCAAGCACTGAAATTGTGAAGTCAGAAACAAACACACCAGCATTTTCTCTTTGCAGGATCAGTCTTCAGCCCTTATATTTGTTTCTCAGTGTGGCTCTTAGGTGCCCAGGATGGGCACTGTGGGGTCAGTAGATCATCAGAGCCATGTTTTACATCCAGGCATCACCTGCAGTTAACTGTAAAATCAGAACAACTGCAAAATCAGAGACCAGGGGCACAGACTAAATACAATTACCTAATGCTCAGTGACAAGGAAGACTGATCCTTCTGAGCCAACCCAAAACATTAGATGTTAAAGGAAGTCTACTGGTGAAAGTTCAGTCAAATGTAGGTTTCAGGCACTCACAGGGTGAGATGTCTTTGCACCTCAGCTGAACAAAGGCAGCAAATAGTTAATTGTGCTGTCTAGCAATGGACATCTGACTGATGCTCTGAATCACCTCTGAGACTTCTTTACACTGCAAAAAGGATTTTACATTTCATTTGATGTAGTCTGAATCTCACTAATCAAACGTGAATAGCCCTACTCTGCCAGAACCCTCTTTCAGATGATTAGGCTCTTTGTAGATCTTAACTGACAGAGCTGGTCCTATGAAAACAGCAGTAATAGTGAAAGCAGCAATAACAGAAATTCATGTTTCTTTTTGTTGTTGTTTGCTTGTTGTTGAATGCAGAATTCATATTTGTACTTCAAAATGGTTTCGTGGAATAAATTGCATAATAATTCATTGAGTAGCTGATTGTTGTAATTTATCAGACTTGCTGATGGCAACTACAAATCTACTCTGTTAGGCAAAAAGAAAACTGATTGGTTTAGAGGTTTTTATAGACTTATTGAAATGCTTCATCTCTAATGCATACTGTTCCCCAGCACAGCAAAGTATGTACAGCATTACCTTTACATCAGGATTTGAGCCTGGCACAGATAGAATATCAGCATTTGAATCTGTTTACTGATAAACAGTATGCTGTAATATGTGGCTTGAGAATATGCAATTCTTCCTTTTTTTTTTTGTTTTTTTGTTGCTTGCCGCTGGTGCCCAAGAACTGGTGTCAATTAAATTGTAGATGAGTGAGCCTGCAATCATCCTGATATGCTTCAGCAGTTGTAATTTGGTTAAGGCTCAAATCAATGTTCTGGTCCTTAACGTTTCTTGAATGTGTTGAAAATGTAAATTAATTGTGAGAGGCAGTTGTCCTGTCTCTGGGAAGTAAACACAAGTCTTCATTTAGCCTTGAATGGTACTGGACTCAACTGAAATTTACTATCTTTGATCTCAACTTTTATATTTTTTCTTATATATGTTTTGTATACATCATCTAATTTTTTCATTATATCTGTAATTAGATAGTGACTATGCCTTTTTTCTGTTTTCAGCTCTACCTGATAAACAGATGAAAATGAAATTGTTAAACAACTGAGGATGAAGATACAAAGCTAAGTTCAGAGGGAAGAAACTGAATGTGAATACAAAAATGAAGCAGATATTGATATTATCCTACAGTATTGTCTAAGATGTTGAACTACATTTAAAGAGTACTTAAGTACCCTTGTGAACACAAGATTTTACAAAGGCAATATATGTCTTTCTGTCCCTGATATTTGGCATGTCTTCCCTTGTTTTCCGCCACTATAAACCGGCTATTGCTGATTTAAGTGCTGATATGATGACTTGTTTCCTTGATCAACAGCTGTTCACAATTTGTTAGTGCAGATTATTTCCTCTCCGAACTTCTATTGAGAGAGGGTCTAGAGTGCCTTAGACCTTTTTGGCTGTAATGACAAAAATAATAATTTATCAACATAATTCATATTCATTTATCTCTAAGACTGCAGCATTCTAACACACTGAAGGAAGAGGAGTGAAGCCTGACAGTGATTTTTCTGAGTGTTATATTTGCAGGCTGTAAATGGAAAATTGTGGTAGGCACCTCTACTGCCTATTAGAAAAAGTGACAGAAGGAATATTTTTAGCCATGATAATCATACTATATTTAAAAACACAAGAACTAGAACAAAATCATGGATAGCAGTCAAACTTTCCTGCAATTATTTTTCAATTTGCAGATAAATTTCCTTATGGGTTAATGAAAATCAAAGCAAAGTGCAGATGATAGGGAAACAATAAAGATTATCTCACAAAGCCGTTGGATTTCTAAGCTGTTGAGTGCTAAGAAGTTTATTCATGTCAGGAAAGCCTTTCTTAGAAGAAAACAAATGCAAAATACAAACTATGCTGTCATGAGGCCAGATGCTGGACCAGATAAATATTCTTTGTTCTTTCCAGTCATCACAGAAGGTGACTATATGCACACTCAAGATAAAACCAAAGAAGAAAAAATCCTCTTACCTTTATGCTACTTACTCTGCTTCCTTTTGCCTTTTTTTTTT
>VXAD01006098.1:224743-263105 GCA_013399195.1 Dicrurus megarhynchus
TTTTTTTTGACTTATGCTAGAGGACAGCTAACCTGGGAATAAGTGCAATTGATGTACATCCTGATTGTACTTGATAGTCTAGAAGCAGAAAAATGCAGCTGTTCCAGGAGGATAGCTTGTTCAAAGATCAAAAGAACTACTACTTTAAACTGAGCCCAGCTACAGACGTAGTGAGAATCACAACCTATGGTGTCTGTGCTATCAAAAATCTCTTCTTATACCAGAAAATAAGATTTCAGTTTTTTACTTCATAAACTAAGAGTAAATGAAAGAAAAAAAATCTTTTGTTGAAGATGATGAGGAATTACAAGGCCTCCAACTGAAGGCTCTTGTAGAGTGCCCAGATGATTTATCAGCTCATTGAGAAACTCTTTGATATAACACAGAAACTTCAGTGTTTGTTTTTTTTTACATTGTAGGTGAAATGGGAGCAACTAACAGTGCTTTATTGGCAATGGGCAAAGCAGATATAACTTTATTTGTCTTTAATATCACTGAAAGATGGCATATTTACATAGACATAAGCTGAGAACCCATTAGCCACCATTTGTTTCCTTGAAATAAGAGCAGGCATTGGGGATAAGAAAATTTCCCATATTATTTATCAGTGCTCCAAAAGACAGACCTCCTAAAAGAGTATAATTTTTCAAGACTCACTTTCCCATGGTTAGAAAAGCATTTTAAATCCAGGGAGGTAAAACTCACAAACTGCAGTTTCTTGAGGCTGCTTTGCCAAAGGCCTTGGTTTATCAGCACATTAGGAAGAGTCTCTAGCTTCCTTGAGGATTTAAATACCCAGATCATATGACTGGATATGCAGATACTAATGACCTATGCCAGACATCAGGTAATATGTCTCCATGCATGGGCTGGACTAAGTTGTCAAAAAATGAATGACTTTGACTTGAAATAAATGAATAGTTGCTTACCACAAATTGCATAAGCCAATAATAAAATTAGTTTAGGAACTGTTTTCTCCCACCAAATGTGTGCCTGGCATCCTTTGTGCTCATATAGATTTCAGTATAATTTTTCAGACTCCTTGTCTTTTCTTTCCTAACTTACACAAAAGAATCCACTCACATGGATGGCATCCATTTTCTGGTCTTGTCTTGCAAGTGCCTTTCAGAGTAGATGCAACCCAGGAAAAACCTCCTGGATTGCAGGATGTGACAAGTTATAATATTCCAGTCTGCCCTATGGAGAATAAGTGAACAGTGGCAATACAAAAGCAAGTCAGGGCAAATCAGACCACAATTTTTTTTTCAAAAGCTGAATGAAACCTGGAAAACAATGCCAATACACAGTGTACCACTGTGTGGTATATGTCTCATTAAAAAGAAAACACAGAAATAAGACACATTAAATTACCTGTGGTAAAGTGAAAATTGGCATCAGACAGAAATCACACCAGTGTGAATTCGGATTTTCAAAGAACAAAGCAAATTGGCTAATTTGGAACTGTAATGCTATGTATACCTCATCAGTGCATAAAAGAACTGTGAACATCAAGAATGGAGGTAGATGCGATCCTATCAGAGCATTGCATGTAGGGCTTATTGTAGCACTCCCAGCATCCCCTGATGCACTTCCATTCTTGTAATTCCAATTATTTACCTATCATTTAGGACTCTCCATAATTCATACTGTCATGTGTTGTAGCCTGTTATGTCACTGTGATACCATAAGGATTTGATCAGTGGCTGAGCTGCTTTAGCTCAATTAAGTATACTTGACAAACTGTGTGATACTCTAAGTTTCACAGAATTATTTTTAACCATGACAAGATGACACATCCTTGTCTCTTCACTGCTAACCTAGGTTGGATGATGCCAGCTGATAGCAGAGGCTATCTTGGATGACATGTGTACACAGCAGTAATCAAGAATGCATCATGCTATTAAGCTCCAACAATTGCTTTAATAAATGTCAGTTCCAACCTACGATAACAAAATTTTCACACCAGGGCTCCTACTCACACTTCTTTAGGCATTAAGACTCATTTTTCTAGCAGTCTGAGTATTCTAAAATATGTACAGAGATGAGAGAGTCTGGGTGTCTCCTCAGTAGGTCTTACTCAGCCAGGTTTAGATATGAGCTGAGACCTATCTTGCAGTCCTGAAAAGTGCACATTTACATTGCTTCTTTAGAAATTGCATTTAGATGTTGCCTGTACAACTCAATGAACATAAACACCAGGTTGTTTTCCTTGGTTTTATTTTGTTTTTCTTTTTTTTTTAAATGGAGATTAGTATGTAAGTATCTTGTAGCTCAAGTTTCAATGCTTGAGTTCCACGGACAAGACCTGTTTTCTGGCTCTACACCTCACATCCACGCTTGCAGTGATGCTTACAGCCTTTGAGTGCACAGGTGTTTACTTATCCAACAAGCAAATCAGGTGGCATATTTTCTGACTGGAAGGTGTGTGATGGTTTGAAAATGGTATGTCCAAAGGAGCTCCCAGTCCTGCAGTGTGGGGGCAGGTCTTGTAAGCAGCAACACTCGCTGAGGTGAGTGCAAAAACCTTTACCATGATGTGAAGATGTGCACCTGTTAGCTCTCAGGTGGTGTCAGTGAGGACAGCCAGAGCAGAGCACTGAGAAGAAGCTTGTAATGCAGATGTTCTAGTACAAGCAAATCTAAGGGGAGATTAGATATATGAGCAACCTACATCTTTGATAACTCTCTCTGATATTTGAGTTACCGAGTTCTGATACAGTTTACATTTTCAGATGTCTTTCCCAGTACCAGATCTATATTTGTTAATGGTAGAGATGAATGGGAGGGCAAACATCTTTGTTTAATTTTAAAGAATGTCAAATTTTCTTGGTATATATTATCACATAACATATTTTACTCTTGAACTTTTTTCCTCAGCTTTCTTCATTCTTGCCTTTTCTATCTTTTCATTCTTCAGAGGAAAATAGGATAAGAGGAAATCTTTTTCCCTCTAGTAGGCTGTGAAAAAGGCTGTGAGAAATGGGTATCTCTGAAAAAAACCCATTATATTGGGAATAAGCATAACTCTTTCTATCATCTTTCAGTATTTCCTAGGTATTTAATTATAAAGCCTGTCTTTTCAACAGCAGGATAGCCCAGGAGAAGGCATGCTGCATTTCAGTTACCCATCTTTCAGACTGTGATACCACACAAGTAAAACTGACATCACAACCTTAAGCCCAGAAGACTGAAAGGATGAATGTGACACCAGAGAAAAGGGTACATACTGGAAAGTTTTTGCATAGAAATTTTAACTGCATGGTTATTCAGGCCTTCCTCTAATAATTGGATAAACTAGACTATTAGTATCACTGTAATTTGGCTAATAATAATTGTGTTTTGATAGGATTGTTAAGTCTTTAATTGGTTTCAGTAAATTCTTAGCTGCACATATCAAGCATGTAACACTTTGAGTTTGACAACTGTGCAATTTAAAGGGCACTGTAACTGGGCTAAAACAAATGGTTGTCTCACAGGCAGATAATTTCAGACAGAGCACAGTGTTTCTAGCCTATAAATTAGGCTGCTCAGGATATTTTCTGGGTATTTGTGGGTGGGTTCTGTTGTGTGAGGTAGATGTACTTTTTCTCTAAATTTCCTCATTTCCTTCTTACAGCTCCTTAACACTGGACTGATGACCACTGTATTATTATAAGGGAGAATAAAAAGAGATGCGGGTACATTAATCTAACTTAAGCATCATCAGTTGTTTTTTGTTCACCCTGTTAAGAAGTCTTGTGAGGTTCACTAAAAATAAGAAACACTCTGATGATGAAGGAAGAATCATTGTCATCTTCCAAATTCTCAGTGGAGGCTGCAATACAACAGGAGTCAGAATTACAGAATCACAGAATAAGCTGAGTTAGAAGGGATCCTCAAGGATCATTGAGTCCAGCTCTTGGCCTTGTGCAAGACCATCCCCAAGAGACACACCATGTGCCTGAGAGCATTGTCCGGACCCTTTTTGAACTCTGTCAGGCTGGTGCTGTGACCACTTCCCTGGGGAGCCTGTTCCAGTGCCCAACCACCCTCTGGGTGAAGAACCTTTTCCTGATACCCAACCTAAACTTCCCCTGACACAACTTCAGTCCATTCTCTGGGGTCCTATCACTGGTCACCACAGAGAAGAGATCAGTGCCTGCCTCCTCCCTGCCCCCCAAAAGTGCCACAGAGAGGAATGAAAGAATGATTTTAAGGGCAATGGGAGCAATATTAATTTTGTCATATCTGGTGCATGTGTTGGGACTGCTGGAGCAGACTAGAATGGCTGTCAAGCCCTATCAGCCCATCCAGGAGGATTCAGCCTTTCGTTGTGGGATGACCAGCTGACCCTGTGCTCAGTTGTTGCTGCAGCTACACTGGTGGCCAGGCTCTCCAGTCTGCTCTTAGTTATGGCTGGGAACAGACTGGTTCTGGACCACATAAGAGTTGCACTGATACTTGTGTACATGGGATGACTTTAGTCTCAAATGCATTTGATCAGTTATTTTTCTTTTCTGTGTCCAATGAACGCTTTTCTTCCTGAGCAGAAATTCTGACATGGGAACAAGTTTAAAATGTGTCTCTACAAGATTTACTGATACCAGCTCAAATTTGATGTTGGTATCTGCTCCAGCCACAGTTAAAGATACCAGCTATTTCCCTGAGGATTTACAGTGGCAGTGGACACCGGTGGACATTTGATTGGAGATGGTCATTATAAATTTTGGTTTGTTTGGACACATTAGCCTGTACTAATACTCTACTCTGTTAGTGAGGGTGTGTGGGCAAATGAATATGGGAACAACCTGAGATACGAGACATGTCATTCTGCATAATAAAAATAAATGAAGCTCTAACCTCTGGTGTGGTCATGTAATCTCAGCTGTGGGGCTCCCTCCACTTCCCTTATAACTCATGTAAAGCTATGTTTGTCAGTAGTCAGATGGCTGATAAACCCATTTCCAACCCAGCTGTAACACTTGTCTGCTTAAATTCCTGCCTTGGCATGGCACGAAGTGAGTGTATCCACACTAAAACAAAAGGGATGCATTCTGTACAGCTGACTGTGATAGTGTGCACCCACAGCTCAGTAAGCAGCACCAGTGCAATGTGAAAGACTGTCACAAAGAGGCTCGTGCTATTTCAAAGCTACAAATGAAGAGAAATTGAGTTCACTGCTGCAGTGAAGCAAATCAAACCTGGTAATGTTTGTATTAATTGCCAAAAGCAGATAGTGCCTGGGAAGCAGAATAGAGGGTGGAAATGCAATAAATCTTCAAGCTTAAATTTGGAAATGAGCCCAGGTTTTGGGGACTTAGAATCTAGCAGAACTTCCTTTTAAAAGTATAAATCTATCAGGAAAAAAAAAATCAATCCGAGAAGTATATTTTAGATATTTGTTATTTTTTCTTTGGCTTTTAGCCAAATATTAATTGAAATTCTAAGAAAGAAATAGTCTTTTTTAGAACAACCAAATGCTCTCAGACCCTTCATTATATCTAATATACTCATTGTATATTCTATTTAAGATAAAAATATACATAGACAGTTAAATTAAGAGTACAATGATTTCAAACTATTCTAGGCTTTTACCAGTGGAAAGAAGTGTTGAAATGGGATGTATAGCATCACTGCAATGATGCTGTAATATTGTAATGAAATTATTCCTTTTCTGCAGAAGAAGCAGCATCAGAATTCCTGAGTTCCTGACAATGCTGAGTCAGGTGAGGTAGCCCACAAACACAACCATGAGCGCAGAGGAGAGAGCCTTGACCAGCAATTGTTTATCAATACAGTACAGGTGATGCACTCCAGAATCAAATGTATATTGGAGACCTGAGAGTTTGTGCTCCGGGAGGTAATCTTACAGCTCTGAAGCTGATGAAAGGTTGAACATTTTCTCACATAAATGGAGTGCATTTGACTGCACATGTGTTAGGCAGCTGTTGTTTTCTTTTGTTAAATTGGCAATAGGAGGAAACTGAAGAAGAAGTGACAAGATTTGGGTTATGCTAACAGCAATGGAATAAAACAAAGAAAGAGAACTAAGAGCAGTAGAAAGAAATCTTGCCCATTTCACTGCCAGCATCTGACCTTTCCTTTTCCAGTTCTTTTTTTCCTCATCTAGGGCTCACTGCCTATTGTCTCAAGTAACACCCTGCTGTCTACAGGTCATCAGCTGGATGGCTTTATTGGCTGTCCAGAAAAGCTGCTAAGAAAGGACTTCAGAGAGTTAATAGTAATTATATCAATGAAGCCACAACATGTAATTTGGAAGACATTCTATTGCTGCTAAAATTTATTTATTTTATGCTCTAAAAATAATGTTTCTTTTATTGACTGGAAAGGAAAAGGATTATGTTGTTTGCACTGAAGCATTTACTCAACATTTTTGCCCACAAGCCAGCAAAGTAAGGAAAAAGCAGAGGTATAATATTAAAATGGAAGCATATTTCTGCACTGAGAATCAATACAGCCACACAAGCAAAGGTTTCTAAAAGAGATGTAGAATATACTGACAAAACCAATTTTCTGCTGCTACAGCTTAAGTAATTTTCACTACTCTATTATTTTAATACAATAACATAAACATCTACGTTTTTGCTGGTAAAGTTATACAGTTGGGGGCAGGAAAATAAAGTAATACTGTGGACATTCATAATGGCATTCCATCAATTTTCAAATCCTTATTTTCCAAGAAAATCCACGTATTCTTTCCTCCTATTTCACACACCCCCTATCCTTGGAAATGTTTCATCTATGGAGATGAAACATTATTTGCTTGCCATACTTTTCAAATAATTTCTAACACAAATCCATGCAAATCTGATGGAAGGTATAATTCAAACAAATCAGGGCTTAAAACAAAGCAACTTTCTGGTATAGTCACTAGTTCTGATAGCTGTCAGTCCCACCTAATTTACTTGGATTTCTTTCTGGTAGTTTATGCATAGCTTTTTTAGCCCAAGAGAGAGAGAGAATGGGGGAAAAATATTTTCTGGGTGACAGCACACACATAAACAGAGACTTGTCAAATGCTAGACCAGGTAAGATATCCCTGGTGAGTCCACAGCACTCTAGTAAGGAGAAAGAGTTGTGCTGTTGTTTTCACTGAGATACTGTTGGGATTTTCCTTTCCTGCCTCTTTCCGTGAAGGCATTTGACATATGGTTCTAGTGCTGTTCAATTACACATCTCTTTTCTACCTCAGATAGTATTTTTCATTTATTTGTCATTTCCCATTCTTAAGTAGAATTACACTTTATTCATCCTTCCACAGAGTCCTATGTTATTAATTTTTATCTGGGATTGGAAAAATTTAGTCTGGAGAAGAAGTTTAATCAGCACAGAGCCTGGCTTAGAATGAGTTTCCCATTTTAAATGGGTTGGTTGGTCACTGACATAGTTTTTCCCATGCACAGAAAATGTGTTTAAAACTATGCCATTTGATTAACTTGTAAAGTCTGAGAGTAGCTAGCAGATTCAATTATGGATTCAAATTATGCAACTAAATTGGTCTAATTTTTAAAAGTGATGAATGAAGTGCATTAAAAGAAAGGGATAATAAAGGTCTAGAGAGGAATTGGCAGGGATTCTATTAATTAAAACTCAATGAACAAATGCATACCCTTGTGTGAATGGGTGCACAGCTATAAATACATTCATTAGCATCAAAAATTCAACTTGACATAATGTTTACATTACACTGGGTTTAATTTCCTACATATTTGAAATCCATTTAAATACATGTTAATGATGACAGGAGATATTAGAAATCTGCTCCTAATATTGCAACAAGCAATAACTCTATTAACTGTATTAGGGTGAAGTGTCTTTCCTGGAAGACAGAAAGCTGCTTATAAACATATTGAAAGCCTGTACAAGATATAATATTGTCTGACAAGATATCATATTGTCTGACAAGATATAAAGCTGTCTGACCCTAATTATGACTTTTGGTTGTGTCAGGAATAGCTCTGCAAGGCACAATGATAAAGTTGCTTTTTAAGAATCCTCAAGAGAGGGTGTGGCACAGAGTTGCAAGTGCTGTGCCCATAGACCAGCTCCCAGAGGCATCCACGGCATCAGCAGTGATTCCATGGGGGTCACATCTGACCCTGCCACAGCCCAGGAGCAGGGACACAGGAGGACACAAAGCTGTGGAATCACTTCATGGGCTCCACTATAACTTTCACTTCTTGGGATCAAGCCATATTTCGATCTACCTGTGTTGGTGAGGTTTTAATCCCACCTCCCTTTTTTCAAGGATGGAAAGCACCTGCTCCAAGACAATTGTTTGAAATGACCACCAGTTCCAATGTGGATTTTCACACCCCCCTTTTAGATAAGACCTCAGTCTCTGCAGGTCCTTTCCTGCACTGAGAAGGAGCCTGAACACACTGTCTTGCACACAAGCCATGGCCCACACCTATATCTGCATTTTCAGTACATTTCTGTTTTAAGTAGGAGTATCTAAGAGCTGAGTGGCCCTCTGGAGTAGCCATCTTTCTACTTTTCTCCAATAACTACAAGCTTGACAGATTGTTCAGCAAACTAGATCAGGACCTGCATATCGGCCCTTTTCATCCAGCCTTGATTTTTTTATTTTTAACTGATGAGCTTATTCTCATCAGTAGCTAAAAATCTGGCACACTTTCCTGCAGCTGGTGAAGAGAAGTACCTGCTTGCATGCCTGCAAAGCAGAGAGCTAGCTCCTCAGGGACAGCCTTTTTCTGGCAGATGTAATGTGCGTCTTCTGCAAACACTCAATACATTTTCGAGATGAGAGATTTGAATTTCAAAGGTTCTCACAAGTAAATCTCCAACTGTTTAAATTTAAAGTATTTTCAGAAAATAACTTCTTTTTAGTTTAAAGGATTTGTAGGAAATAAGAAAAAGTGGGATGCTTCAAGTCCCTTGTGTGTGAAACTTGAGTGTCAGCTCAGGACGAGGAGGTTATGATGTGATCGGTGAGGTGGGGCTGCAGGCTGAGGGAGGGGCACCCACTGACAAGGCAAAACAAATGGTTCTTGTCAAAATCAAGTAGAGACAGCTTGTGTTGCAGAGGTCGAACATTACCCTAACCAAATAATTCGCAATTCATAGCCCAACCTTTGACTGGTAAGACTCACATAACAAAGAGCACAGTTGGTAGCCTGTGAAAGGATGCTGCCTCCTGTCAAAAGAGTCCTTGATTCATCCAGTTTAAAAGCAGGAGCTTTCCCCATAGTCGTTCAGGCATCCCTGCTTCCTGCTTCAGAGACTCCATCTCTTGGAAATAGCTTGTCAGGTCCCATCTGGTTTTTTTTGTGAAGCTGCCAGCCCCCTGAGAGAGGGTCCACCATTCCCATCTCCTGTCTGATGCTGGAAAACCAAAGGGGAATAACCTCTGCAATCTGCCAGAAATTGGTTTTTTGAAAGCAAGGACTCTGCTTCAGAGAGCTGCAATCTACCATACTTAGAGGAAAATTAGTTTTCTAAGTACAGTGCTTTCTTCTGTCGACTGCTTCAGCCCTCTGTGTCTGCCTGTGCTCCTTCTCCTCACAGTACAGCTTGTGGGAGCTTAAACCTAAATAACTCATTAACAAGCAAAATACACTGTATTTCTTATTCCAGTAGGTATTGTGAAGGGAAGGAAACAATGACAAAGTAACTTTCAGAAAATGCTTGCTATTTTAATGATAATAAAACTGCTTGAGCACTAAGCAGGCTACAGCTGGTATAATTAACAGCTGTTACATTTGTCAGTACCTCAAAAATGATTAGCAGGTGTCCTGGTTGATATGACAAGTTCATTAATCATTGGAGGTTTTCCTTGAAATTGACTTATCAGTCTTAATGTGCCTTCACTATTGCTTTACAGAGGGCTATAATATCACACTGAGTATTATAAACATAAACAAACTGACATCATGTACCCCAATGGACTCAGCATCTAAATAACAAGACAAACATTCACAGTAAAGACAGCATGGAGCAAAAGCTGAGAAGAAATATTTGCCATGAGAATGAGACAACAGAGAGTTTCAAAGTGGATTTTGGAGCAGAGAGTAGTTTCTAAATGGAGTGGAATGGTTAGAAAACAAATGGAAGTTGTATGACAAGGAAAAAGATTAAGGCAGTTGTAGTCAGAATCCTTTAAATAAATTTGAATTTTTCAAAAGCTTTAAGGCAAAACATAAGGTTTTAGGGTGATTCAGCAAAGATGGTGAAAGGTGAAAGAAAAAGAGCACCATTTTGCATAAAGAACAAAGAAGACAAGAGAAAGGCTAACAAAATACAGTTTTGGAAGTGTAAAACTGAACTCCTGGGAAATGATAGAGGACATACAATTTAATGAGCTAGAGCATCCCCAGTGAGCAAAGGGAAAAGGAGAAGTAGCCTAGGGTGCATAGAAAAGTTTCAGAGGTGAGAAGAGGACTTTCAAGTGATTAAAAGGCACAGGATGGATGGATTTTCTTGTGGCTTTTAGTTGTTCTGCTTAGTTTTGTTTTGTTTTCTTTCTCCTGGAAAATGAATCAATTTGATACTTTTTAAAAGGATGGCCCATCCTCTAGCAAAAATTATTTCTCATGTGTCATCATTCATCAACCAGAGTTCAGAATTGACCCAATAAAGTCATTAGGGAACTGAGTTAACTTCCAGCTTATTCTGATGCATTGTTCATTGGCAGTGTCAGAGATTGGGTTTTGAAGCTGTGGGACCCCTGAGTTATTCTGATGTCTATATCATGTCTATATAACAATGTCTTTGCTGATTTTGTACAATCCAGACAGCAGAGAACGGATTTTCAAAGCGAATCTGGTCTGAAGCTGAATGCAGAAAAATGAGTGGCACAAGGCATAAATCTTGACAATTTCTTTACACGTTATATTAATGTTCTACAGCACATCAGCTAAAGATCTCCTCTATACAGACTGCAGTGAGTTCTGCTTCATTCATTTCATACACACACACAGAGATGTGTATGTATGTTGTATAGATGCCTATTCTTGTTTCCTACATTTCCTCTTCTCTGCACTGCCTCCACCTCGCTGCAAGAGAGGATCATCCTGTAGGGATAGTGCATACTAGTTCATAGGTAGGAACAGATGTCAGCTTCAAGAATCTTAGCTGACCTCATGCCACTTCCAAGCAGGGCTAAAGGTGCTGTCATGTCCTCTTGCTGTCTAAACAGTAGAGATGCGAGTGAAACTTGCTACTAAATTTTAGAGCAAAATACTGCAGTACCGTTCTAAAACTATGCCAGCTTCTGCCAGATATTCCTAAAGCTTAGCATCTATTTGTACTTTAAATCTTGAGTACTCTTGCAGTACTGAAACTTTCCTACTTGATAGATCCCAGAGGTGGAGGGAAAATGTCACTGTTGCTGGCAATAGTTTTACTCGAGTTGCCTGGGCAAAAGAGGTATTTCTTTGCCTATCCTGAATGTCAACACCACTTGAAAGTCTCTGTTACATGAAAATGGTGCAAAATTTTGTTAAAAGTGTATTACCAAGACAGGCACTGGTACTAAAAAAGCAGAACAAACTCTGAAACATCAGGATAATTTGTGCATGGTTATTCAAAGGTATCAGCAAGCAGACACTATTTGTATGGAAAAGCAATTATTACAGGAAAAATGTGAGTCTGTAAATGTAGCACGTATTGCTTTCCTATGCTTTTTATGTAATTGGTATAATTATGCTACATAATGACACCAATTATTTAAAAATTAAGCACACAATAATGCATACTTCATATTTATTATATTCAGATGGAGTTCCTATCTGCAGCACTTCAGGGCCAGACATCCTTTAATAAATTCTACATGTGCCTTCAGTATTTTCTCTGGGGTTGTATTTTTTAATGCTTACTCTTTTAGTGGGGAATCTCAGGCATAAAAAATTAAAAAAGGTCAATTTTATGATGAAACACACGAGCCTGGATATTCTAAGTGGCACCCTAGACTGCAGAAGCTAATTGCTTTTTGACAGAAGAACTCTCTTAAGTGCTCACGCTGGAAACAGGTTCGTGTGAAAAGCAGGATGTATCTCTACCCTGCCTCCAAGCCTGCTGGGATTTGTTGAGATGAGTGACGCTGTGAAAAATAGAAATCACCTGGAGCCTGTTAATATTATAATCAAGTGAAAGCACAATTACTGCTGTCTTAATCCATCTGTCTGTACGCATCCGCTCCACTTCCAATCACCTGCTTTAGTCACTGGTGTATTATTATTGAGATGGCATTGAAAAAAATCCAAGCCATGCATGTTCCAAATTGCTGTATGCTCTTCCACGTCAGTCTGTCTGTCTCTGTAGCTTTAGTGTGGCCATTTGTCGAGAAGGAGAGCAAACAAAAGTCCCAGATTGCATGAAGTAAAGCCAAAGTACCTTTGTGTGTGGAGGCTGGCTGAATGATGCCCAAATTTAAGTTAGCAGGTTGCTATTTTGACAAGTGCCATTTATGTTAAATGAAGGGGAAAAAAAATCAAACAAATGTGCTGTATTCTAACAACTCATGTAAAGCTCAGTAATGCTCAATAGATGCCATGTCACGTATCTGGACCTCTAAGGTAGCTTTGGTAAACAAACATCAATTTGTAGAATACAATGGCAATTCTGCAAAAACAATCTGACACGATAATATACTTAGTTTTTGATTTCACCCTGAATGATGTTTGATAGCCTAAATGATCAAAATGAGTGACAAGAATTCTACCTGATAAAACCAAATTACAACAACAACAGCATCAACAATCAAGCAATAACAAGTGCAACAAACAACACGAGTAGTAACTTTTAATTTAGAATAAGAAAATGCTACCTGAACTAAGGGTATATTTTCAAATTTCAGTAGGCAATCTATAGGGAGGAACGTTGAATAGTTTAACAATTCAGACATTTGCTATTTCCAGCTACTAGGTCTTTTTCATGTAAAACTTCAGTCTTTCAGACATTCTTTACAAAAAATTTGAATATGACTCACCATGTGAGTCTATGATTTGTTAACTGTTTTGTATAGAAAAATACTAGATTCTAGGATTTTTGTAAAAAAAATTCTTCATATATAATCAAAGAGACTCTTAGAAGCTGTTTTGAAGCTCATCAGAAGAATGGTTTTTGAAGGTAATTGTAGATATTGGAAAAGAATGGCAGGTTCTTGTACACCTCCTTAAGATACTAAAAATAAAATTTTAAAAAGAGCAAGCTTTCCAGAAGTGATAAATTCACTTCTGTTTTTATGTGCACAAACCAGGAGTTAATCTGTAATCTCTCAGCAGTTTAAAATTGCTTGTACTTTTCCAGTCGGCAATCTGTTTGGGAGAGAAAAAACCTTTTAACAGTCTTTCAGAAGAATGCTACTTTTTAATTTTGGTGAAGTTTTGTTTAAACACTTGAAATTAGAGGAAGAATTATAAACCTCCTGAATGATGTATGCAGCTGCATATGCTGACTCCAAAATGCCACCAAACCCCTCTAGGAGGCAGCTAATGGCCTAAATGATTTTCACATTGCCTTCAAAATTCCCCTTGAGACTTGTTCAAAGCTTCATGCACTGAGTCGAGCTCTCTAAGGAGCTATGGATCAAATGGAGCCTGTTACTCCTAAGTTTGTTAGAGCTGACAAAGACACCTTTGCAAAGTTCAGCTCCAAGCTGAGACCTGTTCTGAGATCCAACTCCCCAGATCAAACCTTGCCCAAGTGCACGGTGCTTGTTCCGTCCACCAAAGTCAGCTGTCATCTGTGGCTGCCCTTGTCTAGAAGTCCCTTGTGTGGAAATAGGTGGGATTAATTTTGTTTATCTGGAAGTTCATGAATTCTTCTTAGTATCTGAGTTGATACGGATCTCACCATCCAAGGCAATTCCCAGTAAGTGTACAAAAGGATAATACCTCCATATGGCTTTGGAAACAAACCTGTTGGATTTTTTTGTTTGTGTTTTTGGGTTGTTGTTTGTTTTTTGTTTATTAGTTTTGTTGTTGTTGTTTGTTTTCTGCTGGATTTTTTTCTTACATAAAATTACATGACCAAGAAACAAAAAAACCCTCCCTCATTCCTTTTTCTTTCGCATGTTCTTTTTGACTGTTTTAATTAAAATAATTCAGAAAGTTTAAGGAAGCTAAACAGATACACAAAAGAAGTTTTTCAGGATAGAGAATACAATGTACCATGAAGGGATTTGGTTCATCCCCATATTTAAAAATCATAGGATTAAATGACTACTACTTCTGGTAATTTTTAGGATCTTCATCATGAACTTTGCATAGCAGTATTATTTCCAGGATCAAAAAGAGACTGGAAATGCAGCATGTATTGCTTACATATGTAAAACACAGGTTTTAGATAAAATCAGTATAATAATTTTTAATGTGACTAACCTCTTCCACTCAGTCAGAGCTTCATAACTCATGAAGGTGTAAATAGGCAGAAAACATTTGGAAAGATCTGATACTTTAAAAATGACAAGTTCTTTAGTTCACATAATTCACATTTCTGTAAATTTTGCTGCGTCATTATATTCTGATGGTTGCAGCAGAAAGCAATAATCATGGCAAAGAAGAGCTAACAGCCCAGGAAAAAATCCTTTTCTTATGATACACAGTGATTTTAGAAGGATCTTTACAAAAAACAAAGCCACTGAAACCTAGAATGTAGATTCAGACAGAGTACAAAACAATGATCTGGCAGATTAATGCTTTTGAAGATGAGATCAATTCATGCAGTTTGTAACAGAAGATGTTTGCAAAAGTCCACTGCAATCTTTGAAATGTATCCGGGTTATGTATTTTGTACCGTTGCTACCTAGACACAGCAAATTTTCTGCAGGCATCTCTAACAGAGAATCAGGAGGCTGCCATCTGAAAAGGAGGCAAACACCACCAGCTGATACAGCAAATACCAAGTGGCTCTTTAGCAGTGCCAGCTCACGATAGACTCACACAGAAAAACTACCTGCCCCCCTTCTCCCTTTTGTACCTAAATCTTCAGGAAACTAAATCACTTCCTAAAAGCAGGGATGGAGAAAGCAGTCTATTATTCCCTGGCAGACCACAAAGTATTGCCCATATTGGCAATCTGTTTTGTGTTGGCCGGCTGCAGAAGCAATAAATCCTATTAACCTGTTCAAAGTCAAATGAAGACATTTAGAAAACAGAACTGCTGTTACATGCAGTGGTGGAAGAGGAGCATATCAAAGAAAGGTTAAGTGGATGCACCAGTATTGGATTATGCACAGTTACAACTGTAAAATCCACCCAAACTTTTCTACCACCTGCTCTTGCCCTTCAGGTTATTAATTATATCCCCTTCAGGCTGACTAGATGACCACTCAAATATTATCTTCTGTTCTGCCAATGATAATTTTCAAGATTAAAAAATCAACAGCAAGCTAACAGGACTTCTGTTGGAAAATGCTTTTGTTATACTATGGTTTTGCTAATGCACACTTCCTCTGTCCAAAACATAAGGCATTTTGTGTGTACAGACCATTCTGGAGATTTACTGTAATTATGTCATGATGTGCTTATTGTTATGGATTCGGCAGCCTTTCTGCCTCTCTACCTTTTTTGTTTGAGAGCAGCTGCTAGCTTCAAGCTGTTGCCTGCTTCCAGTGGCAGAAGCTGAATGAAGGAGTGCTTTCCAGGGAAGACATGTTCTGAAACAGACATACTGATAATAAACCAGTTCGCTAGGGAGGCATAACATTGACTGGATAAAAGTTGAGTAATCATTCTATGATAATTTACTGAAACTGGGTGCAATTTGCTTTAAAATAGAAATTCCCTCTGCTGCTGATGTTGGACTTGGAGGACTTTTACTGATAAAAGCATGGCATTTGCTTTTATGAAGTAGCTGATCTTTGGAGATTCATTAAACCTCATTATTTTTTTCTTATGCATAAGTGACTGTTAATACTTATTCACTGAATGAGAGGAATGGGAAGAATGGAGTTGTCTAAAGCAAGGTTTGACAGTGCTTCTCTTCCTCCAGCTCTCTCTGCTTGTCGTGACTGAATACACTGAATTGAATTACTAAGGAAAGCCTTGATAATCTCTTGGTAAAATGGTGAGTGCTTCAGATGAGGCTGTGCAGCATTGCCTTGATTTCTGTGCCTGGTTTTAATTGTGAGTCAGATGTGTGCAGTCAGTCCTCCGGGAGCTGCTCTTCAGTGGGAGCGAGGAGGAGGAGCTGAGGATCCAGCCCCTTGTCAGTAGCCACTTCCCAAGAGAGCACTCGCAGAAAACAGGGCTATCTGAACAGCAGTTTGCCTAAATGGAAGGTAGGAAATCGCATCCTAGTCCCAGATTTATTTTTCCTAATCTTTAAGAAAAGAGTATGTAGAAGAGGAAACAGTTAACTAATTAAGTGCAAAACAATAGTGCAAAAATGTCAGAGATTGCTCTTCTATGTTCTTGTTACAACCTCCTTGCTGGAAATAGCAGCTATTAATATTATATTGACTTGAACCTCTGGGGTAGATTCCAGATGTCACTACTTGATCACTGTAGTATTGTATGTATTATAAGGAAAAATAAATTCTGCCATGGCAATGTTGAATTCCCATCTATGGCAACAATTGTTACCAGAAGACAAATGCTCCTGTGGCTTTATAGATGCTTTTCTTTTCCTCAGGTTGTGATTATGCACACATGACTGATCTGTTTGAAGAAAACATGGACATACAGAAGTAAAATAAAGCAGAGGAAAAGCCACAACATTTAATTATTAAATTGTATACATTAAGAAATAGCTATTTCCCTTACTGTGCTCAGACCAGAATGGAGGTTGAGAGAGCTCAAAGGTGGAGTTAAAAGCATGCTGCCTGCTGGGAAAAAAACCCGCTCTAATGGTTTTGAAAACATGAATCACTTTATGCCAGTCAGTTTCAAGCAGTTGGGTACTGCAAAACTGATGTCTCAATAGTGCTGCAGATTAGGTGAATGGTGTTGCTCAGGGGCATGCCTTGAAAGCCCCCCAAACACATCAGAGGTACATGTATGTGCTCCGTACTTGCCCAGCCAGTGCTGAAGATAACATCTATTAAAGAAGTGGTGAGAGTTGGCTGATGTCTACTGAGAATATGAGCAAAGAACAGATAACCTCTGATTTCAAAGGAAAGCAATTTTCTTCAGTTGGATGGAACAATGACTTTTTCACTAATGAATATTACCTGTCACTTAAAATTGAGGCTTCAGGTGGAAATTTCAGAAAATTTACAGTAATAAGTTATCTCAGACTCCATTCTCCTTAGAATTTCAGCACTGCAGAAGTCAGCCAAGAATCCTTAGGGCATGTCTACAGAAGATCTTTATTGCATACATTGTTTTGCATGCTATATAAGCAGTAAAAAATTAAGATTTTTCCTACATATGACAAACTTTCGTCTCCCGGTACTAGGTTACAATTCATGCTCCTACCTGAACTCCCAGCTGAGGGTCCAAACACTAGCTGGAGATCTAGCTGTCACTGGTATTGTTAATTGTCCAGGGAACATGGACTCTAAATGTTCAATTGCCATGACACTGAGAAAGCACAGAAGTGTATCTAGACATAGTATCAACTGGAATAACCTACAGGCTGTCTTCTGACCTAGAGGCCAAATGGTATAGTGCAGCTTATGTTCACACAAATAAGCACTTTTTCTGCCTCAGAACAAGATGAGCAGATCCAAACTGGCTGTCACAGATACTGCTTGGTTTGTGCTACCTCTGTACCCATGGCCCAACAGTGTCTGGGACAGTGATACTGGTCTGAGCTGAATGCATGACAGAGACTGTAGCAAAAATCAAACATTGTGAATAATCATGATGCAGTTTTTAGGATGAGCCCTGTCCAAGTATAAATGTACTACGAAACTCCAGAGCCCAAGCAACCAGCCAAAAATCTACCAGAAAACCAGGTACTATGTTAAAGATCACTTGCCTACACTTTTAATGAAGTTCATGACACTGTTAACACAAAACATTTCAGGGCTGCTGCATTTTTCAAAAGAATCATGTTCCTTCAGAAAATTCCCAATCAGCTCTGATTCTGAGATTGCAAGAGAAACTTACCAAAAATACTGGGATCAGTTTTCTGACCACATTACCCTGGCCTGGATCTGACACTTATTCCAAAGGTTCTAAGGTACACAGTTGCATGAAAGCAAGGTACTTTTTTTTTCTTTTTTTTTTTCTGGAAGGCAAAAGCCTTGTTATACTGCCTGTGCTAGAAAATGGGGAAAAAAATTTGCAGAATTCATAATGTCGTATAATTATTTTTATTGCACACACTCTAAAGAGCAGGGACATCTAAATACTTCCTAGATTTTTGTTTTCCTTAGACATGGTTATTGTTTTTTAGTGGGGTAGTTAGCTGTACCAGAAGCACTCGAGTTGTTTTATAGAATTTCATGGATCTATCATTGATCAGTGCCTTCACTGGTCAACATTTCGTATGGGTTCAGTTACAGTTGCTGACATTGTTTATCTTTGGTGAATTTTACAGACCAGACTTTCAGAACCATGATATTGTGACCAGAATAGTCATGACTAAAGCTGCAAAAGAGTTCATTCTATCTTTTCATAACACTATACTTTTATGTGCTCAGTTTGTCTTTTGCACAGGAAACTGTGCTAAAAGCACACAAAAATGAAACATGAAGCACTTATTATATTCAGGAAAAAATTACCTTTGCTCATGAACTGAGTCCTTGTACTTCCACAACTAGAGGGTTTTTTTCTGGGATATGAGGCAAAATGGGAAAATGGCTTTGTATAGGGCAGAACAAGGCAGCACTGTAATATCAACAAGAATACTGAACACGGTGACACAAGTTTATCCACATCCACACAAGTGGATGGGGTTTTTAATATTTCCAAGGAGCAGCCCTCATTTTTATTGTACTTTCAGAATCATCTCAGGAATGGGGTTGGTGAACCTGGTACTTGACTATGAGTTTTCAGTGTGAAGAAGTACTGCTTTTTGTTTAACTACATGTTGTAAAGGAATACTTATGATTACAGAAGCTTATGCTACTTACTGTTATTGCTGTTCTTCTTAGTATTACTCTTACGTCTAAAATAAGTGTAATAAGCTTTCTCTACTTTTTATAAATTCTTTTGTATAGACAGAAAAAATTTTGTATAGGCAGAAACTCAAATTTGGCTTTTTATCCAGAATCTCTTCAAAGAGAGAGGCTCACCAAGACTGGGTAAATAGGCCCCAGTCCAAGTAATCTGACATGTGTATAGCTGGAACATGTTCACATGCAGCTCTCATGCTATGACAGTGTCATAAAAACAGGACCATGCCAATACCAGAACTGAGGAAGAACTTAAGGAGGAAGCAAGTCAGCAAGCAAGCATCACCAGTCAGCACAGCAGCACCAGCATCACATAGCCCCAGGACAGCCATGAGGGAACCTGGGGATCCATAACCTCATAGCTGTGTCGTATCACTACAGGGTCAGCCACAATCAGAGTCCCCTGCGTGAAGGCATTCATGTGAGATGGTCAAAACAAATTCTCAGGAAACTTCCCTCAGGCCTCAAAGTAATGAGTCCAATGTTCAGCTCTTTGTTTTCATAATTCCAACCTTGCTCAAAAAACAATCACATACGCTATTTGCCTTTGCAGGAACATTTGTGAGAAGCAGAACTGCTTCTTCCAGTCTCAGCTCATGCTGGTGCTGTTGTATTTCTCTCCATAAGGGACATAAACCTTCCAGAGACAGTCTTGTGTGCCTTGATCAGGTAAGACTGTTTAAAGCTGACTTCTCTTTTCTGAGTTGTAGAAAACTTGTTTTCAGACAATTATATAGCTTAGCTTTGTACAAACACAGCTCATTAAGAAGGGAAATTTTTAGGGAAATGAATGAGTACAATTCTACTGACAAAGCTCGCTACTCATTATGAAAAACATTTATGCTTTGATGTGTACAATTCAGTTTTCTGCAAGAAGTAATGAAGAAACGCAGGTAAAATTTGATAGAAGCACTAACAGATAATACATATAGACATAAAAAAATCTATTCTAGCAATCCTTCAAAATACTAATGACATATGCTTTAGCATTACTGTTAAACAGAGAAACAGAAATATACTGTGTTCTGAGCCAATGTCAAACATGCCTGAACCGGATGCCTCTCTGCTAACATGGCAAGACAGTGTTATTAAATTAACACTTTACAATGATTCATACCCTCTTCAAATTGTGCTGATTTTGCCCAGTCCCACAGTGAAAAAACAGTCTTTCTAAAGTACCAATCTATATCATTAAAAATCAATTTTCTTTCAACCATTGTATTGCCCTAGAAAAGAACTTCGCCTTAATTAAATAATGTTATTTTTCTCCATTAGGTTCAAAGAGTCAAAACTTAATTACATGAGCTCTTGTCTCCTTTCTCACACATAAATATTCTCACCACTCTATAAGCACAGGAAGAGACAGCTGATGTGCAAGGTATGTGTATAAGTGTGTAGAAGGCATAGAGGCTTCTGTCAGAAGGGAACGTGGGAGAAAAATTAGCAAGGACAAATCTAAGAAAGGGCTTTCATGTGCAAGATGTGCTTCCTGCACGAGTGAAGACCTTTATGTTGGGTAAAAAGGACTGAAAAAAGAAGAACACAGCATTAGGTTTACTGCTGCATTTGATGTTTTGCAACAGCTTTGCTGCATTTTGTTTTTTCTCAGCACATCACATTGTACGTATTTTGAGCACAGGAATGGAATATGCTGGTTTATTAGCAGAACCCAAGGGCTACATCAATAGATGACTCTTCCCAAAAGATGAGTATTATCCATCTGAGCACAGTGAAGACCTTCACTACAGTACAAGCTCTTAGACTGCTCCTTTGCAGCTCTGTCAAAAGGACTTGCCTGTTTAATTTTAGCATTTCAACATGGACTAGGCAGAGCCAACCTATGGGTTTTTTTATTCCACTCATGAATATTTTGGGACCCACAGAAACACTCTTTTACTGTTTGCCTCATCCTAGTGACATTATTAGTTAGGCAACCTTTATTTTCCATGCATTCCTGTGACTCTCTCCCTCATCTCCCCTGCCTTTGCTGTTTTGCCTCTCCTCATATCATGCAGTAGTACATCCTGCTGATGTACCCGCTGCCCGATTCTTTTAATCTTGCTCTATCATTTGCTGGTGTATCTGGAAGAACTTCTGGCCTTTTTCTCTG
The DNA here is from genome assembly GCA_013399195.1 of Dicrurus megarhynchus. Classification (NCBI taxonomy): domain Eukaryota; kingdom Metazoa; phylum Chordata; class Aves; order Passeriformes; family Dicruridae; genus Dicrurus; species Dicrurus megarhynchus. The sequence continues at coordinate 245,881 of VXAD01006098.1, forward strand.
CTCGAGTCTTATCATATTTTCCCAAATAAAAATAAAATTAAAACCACAATGAAAAAAAAAGAGATCAAATGTACTTCCCTTGCAGAAGACCTGTTTCCCTTTCCTGCTCCAAATGCAGGAACTTTACAAGCGCTCTGTTTCTTTAACCTTTGCTGTCCTGCTGATACCCTCCTGATCTCTCACTTTGTGAGTCTCAGCTTCTGAGGAGCATCCTGCCTCTCCTTCTGTGCCATGCCTTCTCCTTGTTCCTGACAATGCCTACTGCTGAGATTATTTTCCACATCTTGCTTTAAACCCTCCATTTCTTCTCCTTAGTTTCTTCCAGTGACATTCAACTAGTTCTTTCTCTTGCAAAACTCTCTGTGGCCTGTCCCACCTGGCTTGTCCCCTCCTGTCAGTGTGAGAGTGCACTGCTGATGAGACACCAGCTTCTCCTCAGTTACTTCCTAAATTTCAAATTTTCACACACTTCTGTCTTTTGCTGCCTTTTAGGACAGTTTTCCAGCAGATAAAGTTTATCAGAAGTTTACTCATTCTGAATCATAGGACTTTTTTATCATGCGTGCAAGAAAGCTGACAATGGGCAAACAGGAGATGTAATGGAACTTCAAACTAGTATTCCCTCTCTGTTTTCCTGTCTTTTCCTCCTTTCCTTTCCATATGGGCTGGCTGGCTCGTTTTATACTTCGAAGGTTAGTTCTTTTGGATGGGAACTACTGCTATTTTTTTTCCAATCACATTTCCACAGCAATGTTGAGGACCTTTAAGTGGTAGACTTTGAGTAACATATTTGAGCATGGAGGTCTAAAACACAGGTAGACAGTTCAGTAAATATATTCTTGTAAAAGTACACTTTTACTGAGTTCTCCTATCTCTCCACCAGGGCATGAGAGTATTTAATGCCACCTGTGTTATGCTAACATTAAGGATTTTAAGACTATCCTATTCTAATTATTAATCCTTAAGAGAAGTAGGAAACATTAATGCTATTCTACTGTTCTAAGTTCTTAAATACAGACCACCTTTCCACAATATTGGATTACCTGCAATGTTTAATGGAATTATCCTGGCAGTATCTTTCTGAAATATTTAAGAACCACTGTTTGTATAGTACAGACAATAATTGGCATGAATTAAGCGCCCTGCCAAAGGTCTTATGGTAAGTCTGCAACAGAGCAGAGATTTTGATGCTGGCGTCCTAACATCGTAGCTGTATTATTGCTCCTTAGTAACACAGTTATGCTTCACGATGTTTTAAATCAATCCGACAGCATCAGGGCTTGAAAGGTATTGTGCATGATGCAGACTTTGCAGAAATCCAAACAGTATACATTTACCGTAAATACCATGGATGGGTAATTATATATTGCAAATTTTAAAGCATGAAATAATAATTTTAATGATTGCATGAAGCATATACTCAAGTACAAATACAGGAAGGAACAAAAAGAAATTAAGACTAATATACAGCACATAAAAGTCAGTGGACAGGATCACTCTGAAAATGGTCAATACTTTTATGTAACTGCTTACTTATGGTTTTATTTATCTGGTATGTAAATTACCATCAATAATGCAGATACAGTACATAAGAAATGCTTTTCCTCCACTTGTTTTACTGGAATAATATTACACAGTTCATCTTTTCGAGGGCTATATAACTAAAACCCGAACTGGCTAAGGTGATGCCTTCACATTAGTCTTATTCCCATAACTCGGGCACTTATCTCCACTAAAATCAATAGATTTTTGAGTGTGTGAGAAGTGAAAGACAAGCATACTAAATACTTTTAATCCTGTGTTGGCAAATAGATATGTAATTCTGTTACACTTATCTCCAAGGCTGATCTTTAATTTGCATATTTTCAGAGTTTTGATCTACAAATGGGTTTTAATTTGTTGACTTTTTCAAGAACAGACTTGTGGGAGTGAGGGCAGGTCATGCATAATCAAAGAGTAAAACAGAGACAGAATGAAGATGCAGAGAATCTGAGCTCCATTTCTGTATGAAATGCAATTACCATTATAATTTCCTTGTACCACACAAAGGCCTTACTGTACTGGGTGTCCCCCACATTTAGGGGCTTTTTGAAAGATTCAAGAGATCTCTATCTATGCAAATGGTACAGAGTCTTATGAACTGAACATGAAAAATTTAGGCATGCTTTTCTCTCTCTTCAACACTTGGGAAGAGGCACAGAGAGATGAAATGACTTTCAAAACAACATTGCGATAGACCTGGAAGCAGAACCCTCTGACCTGAACCACAGCTCAGGGCCTGAACTGAAAATATTTTCACTTTCTCTTATAAGACAAGAATTCAATAAAAAGTGGAAATGAAGAAAATTGTATGTAGGCTTTGTAAGTAGAATTAGACATTTTTGTGTGTGGGTGCTTGAGAAACTGCCAGCTTATAACTCTTTCAGCTGTATGACCAGAAGGCTGGGATGCAAATGCTGTTTATGCATAGAGCCAATGTCTACCTTAAGCCCTGACACTACACACCAAGATTAGCAGTGGTGTATAACTGCACTGCATCCCTCCCAAGCACTGCCCTCCCCATGGTGAAGTTGAAGGTATACCTCCTATTTTATAGAGGTGGCAACTTTCATTCAGCCTCCACTCTGTAAATGCTATACAGAATGCAGCTCAAATAGTTGCAAATCAAAGCCCCATGAGGTCAGTACCACTGACCTCATTCTTTACCTGGAACAACTCTCTCCAGAGACCAGTCATTTAAGTATATCTATCCTTGATAACCCAGTAGGCCTGAAAATGAAATAGCTTCTCTAATGCAAGCAACAAGAATCAATAACCTTTAAACACGTAAGGACACTTTATTGTCTGAAGCATATGAGTATACGAGTCATGCCATCACTAGACCAGTTCATTTTGGTAATTTGTAGACACAAGGACAGGCAGAGCTGTGGTCCTTGCAGAGCATGTTGCATGGGCCAGATGCTCAAGACATTGGAGCTCTGTAAATGAGACTTCCCTGGGAGAGAAGTGTTGAGTGGAGAGTAGCACATGCTACATTAAGGGTTAGCTTTGTCCAACAAAATCATTGAATTAGCTATGGCCAAAATGATGCATTTTTTCTGCATGTACCAGCAAACCCTTAAATAGCTGTTGCTGTCAAAGTGTGATGAAGCGAAGATCTCACCTTTGCAGATTCAGCTATGATATTGATCAAGAACTGGGGAGGGCAGGAAATGAGGGAGTTGTTCTGTGGGTATACAGAGTCACAGATTCACAGAATTGTTAGAGTAGGAAGGGACCTCTGGAGATCATGTAGTCCAACTCCACTACCAATGCAAGGTCACCTAGAGCAGGCTACACAGGAACACATCCAGGTGGGTTTTTCACGTCCCCAGAGAGGGAGAATCCACAACCTCCCTTGGGCAGCTTGTTCCAGTGCTCTGCCACCCTCAGTGTGAAGAAGTTCTTCCTCAATGTTGAGGTGGAATTTCTTGTGTTTTAGTTTATGTCTGTTGGTCCTTGTCCTGTTGCTGGGTACCACTGAAAAGAGTCTGGCACCATCCTCTTGGCCCACCCCTTTGAGATATTTATATATATTCCAGACCCCAGATTTCACAGAAAGCAGAGCAAATCCCACCCTTAGGAGTTCTGTTCAGCTCCATACAGCTGCATACTGCAGGGCATGCCCACAAAATATGTTTTCTTTTATTTTGCAGCCCTGCAAGCCTGCAAAGCTGAACTTATGAATGGAAGAGATTCCCCTCCCTTGCATTCTCTGTTTTTCACTCTGAACTCCTCTCTCTTTCTAACTTGTTGGTAAGTAATATGTAGAGATAAAGTGCTAGCAATGAGGCTCAGTCTCAAAAGAGACAAGTGGGAGGGATGGATATGGAGACTAGAGTAAAAACTGACTTAACATGGTGTGTGGCACTGAGATTTTGGTGGTGTACCACTTCAGAGAGGCAACTACCACAATAACTGAGTAAAAAAATCAGTGTAAGGTTTTCAAAATAAATTTCCATAAGCATGAAAAAAACATCAGACAGTGACTTAGCAAGATGTAATGTGCTGACATGGGAATGGCTAGAGGACAGACATAAATATGCATTATATGGTCTTTTTTTTTACATCTGTGATACAAGGATTGATTTACTGATAGGCTCTACAGAGGCTTTAGTCTTCTACCACCATCACCCAATGCAGTGAGTGCTCTGTGACATGCGACCAAGGAATGGTTGTGGCTGCTGTGCTCTCTTTATTATCACTGTGGTTTATTCCAGCCATGCTTTGCATACAAACAAGCTAAATACACAAACTGGGGCAATCCTTTATTTATCAAAGCCTTTTCTTCTACACATTTGTTCTCAAATAATTTTTGCCCATTTTGAAGCTTTTCTAAACTGTGAGCATTCTGCTGGTTGAAGTATAGAGACCACCAAACTGAATTTTCTGTTACTTCAGTGTGAGCTAAACTAGTAATTTTGTCCAATTATTAATCCTGAGCAAAATATATGCCTCGGCAGAAAGTGACAAAATATCTGTGCATCATCACATCTATCTATTTCTCTTTTCTGTTCTAAGGCTGGTAGTACACAATGAACACCACCACTATGCACATCGGGAACTCCCCTGACTTTTGGGATTATGTAACCTTCTGGTTGTTTTAATTGCTATTTTGTTTAAGCAGTAGGAGAAATGAAAATTCTCCAAAATTTCACTCTTAAAAACCTAAAATCTGTGTTGACTTACACAAAATTAGCAGCAGCATTTGTATGGCAGACAACCTGGTGCTGTTTGCTTCTAGGACACATTCCTCCATGGAGAAAAGTTCATGGAGACTACAGGTATTCTGCACTCCATCAGCAGAACATCTGTCTCCAATCCGTGAAATATTTTACAGCCTACCATAACACTTGGTTTTTAGGAAATACAAACTGAGGGGGGAGGGAGGGGTGTGTAGTTTTATCCTAGTTTTATAGTTTTTGTCTTGGCTGTCATATTTCTTCCACTTTCCAAGCAAATATCACATCTATGTGAGCCTAACCTTGGGTAGTTCCATTCCTTGTGAGCTTACTGGCAAGCTGTACAAAATACACTCAATATAAAGTTTCCAAAGGCTGATAAAAGTGGTCCTCCATGAAGCTGGATGTCTACCTTTTATCTGTAGGCAGTAGAAAGCATCCTTACAAACGTGCTACAATGCCACCCTTTTCACCAGTCCGTGAAAAAGCCAGGAAAAGCATTAGCATGATCGTTGTCATGAACATACAAAAATGCAAAACGAAAACAAGAAACCAATTTGTAGGTTGCTATTTATAGTTTTGCAGATAAAGTACAAGATCCATTTAAGTGCCCATAAAGGAAAATTGAAGGGAAAGATTAATTTCTTTCTAGTAAGTGGAGATAAATTTGATCTAATGCTTGGTTTTGTTAAAGCTAGTTAGCTGAAAACCAAGCAGTATCTGCTCTTCTTACTTTGTATGCCACTGAGCTGTACCAGTTAATTCCCGTTTTCCATTTAATCCCATTCAATATGGGAGTGAATTTACACTAGCATTTCTATTAAAAAAAATGGCCACAATGGGAAATGTGAAAGGGACGTAAACAGTAGTCAAGCACTAGGTTTGGAAAATTGACCCATACTTACGCTGTGCAGCTCTTTACCTGTGATAATCACATTTAGAGTAACATGAATGGAAATATAACACAGATGTAGTTAGCTACAGCTAGCAAATTACTAATGGCTTGTTATTTTGAACCATTACTCGCACTTGAAATGAATGAGCTTATCTGAAACACAGTTCTATTTAAACACACAGAAAAAACCTTGTTGCATCAGGAACAGAATTGAGCTTGAACTACATATACCTTGAGTTTCTTGTTCATCATTCATTGAAATAAAATTTAAAAAAAAAGGCAGAAAAAATAGCCTGGTTATCTGTTTTTGAAGGCTTGAAGGTATGACAATTCTGCAGAGGGATCTGAGCAGGCTGGATTGATGGGCCAAGGCCAGTTGTACGAGGTTCTACAAGGCCAAGTGCCAGGTCCTGCACTTGGGTCACAATAACCCCAGGCAGTGCCACATGCTGGGGGAAGAGGGGCTAGAAAGCTGCCTGTTGGAAAAGGACCTGAGAGTGCTGGTCAACAGTAGCTGAATGCAAGCCAACATGTGCCCACGTGGCCAAGAAGGCCAATGGCATCCTGGTCTGTATGAAGGGAAATCAAGCTTGCACCAGGGAAACTTTATGTTGGATATCAGGAAAAATTTCTTCACCAAAAGGTTTATCAAGCACTTGAACAGGCTGCCCAGGGCAGCAGTGGAGTCGCCTTCCCTGGAGCTATTTAAAAGATGTGTAGATGTGGCACTTAGGTACAGGCTTTAGTGTTGGACTTGGCAGTGCTGGTTAAGGGTTGGGCTTGATGATCTTAGAGGTCTTTTACAACCAAAATGATTCTATGAAGCTGTAATTACATGAGTCAAGTTTGAGTAATAAAAAATGATGTGGATTAGACAGATGGAAAGCTGATCACTGTTTGGATAGCTGTGAGCTCCATTATACATTTCTTCCCCAAGCAAACAGTTTTCATTCCTTATAATTTTCTGCAGTACAACAGTGGATTCTTTTACTCCTAAAAAAGATTTAAGATCTCTGGTTTTGATTTTCATATAAGTGTAACTTTTTCGGGGAGAGGGGAGGGAAAACCTCTCCCACTGTAGTCTAGTGTCTATTAATTAATATGGTTAAAGACAAATTGATGAGATTTGAGTCCTGTGAACTGATCAGTGAATCTATTTTCACTGTTGGTTTGTCTTTTGTATTCAATTTCATATTTAACTTGCCTTTCACAATAGGTGTAACTTGCTATTATGTCACAGCGTATATATTATAGTATCAGGAAAACAGTGTGTCATGTCAGTAGTTCTTAGCACAATAATAAATACGTGTGTTGAACCTTTTTGCATGCAGGTATCTTGAACTGGCTGAATGACAACTGATTTTCATAACTAAACTAAGACATAAAGCCAGGGTTTGTGAATGAATGCCACAATCATTCCAGTAATGATAAGAAGAAATCCAGAAAAGGTGGTAGAACTGAAGTTATTTGTAAACACTTACTGCAAGGAAGATCTGAAGAGAACTGTGAGCCACTTCTATGTACTGATATTCAAGAAAACACCCCGAAACAGTGATGTAACGATGATCCTCTGGTGCCCAGTCCGGTGCTGGGGTTACTGAGGTCACGGTGCAGCCCGGCCCATTCTCCATCCACCAAGAACGGTGCATTGAGATGTTAAAGGTCAGAATGAGATCTGTTTCCTGCAGAAAAACATGAGAAGAATTAATGCGTGGGGATGGTACTCTGGTATCCAGTGCCTCAGCAGGAGATTTCACAGCATGCATAAAGAAGCAAACAGCTGCAATAAAACTGCACTGTCACATGAAAGTTTGTGGAGCTTGCCTGCTGCAAGGAGAAGTAGCTGTACCTTGTCAGGCAGAAATGCTTTGGAGCAGAAAAATAATCCTGCAAGCCAGGATCTGTTCCTAGACATCATGGCAGCCTAGACTATGGCACTTATTTCTGTTGATGGCCCATTTTCCAGTGGATAACATAAGGATTGATGGCCCATGTTTTGTTGGTCTGATGTACCACACTAGACAAGAATCCCCTGGAACCAAGACTGCATAGACTTTAATATTCACACATCTGTATATTGTGGATACGGAAAGCATGCAGCAGGGAGATATCTCAGCTTTCTGCCAGTGTCTGTGAGAAAGCAGGGCTTTCTCACGGACTGTGGCAGAACAGCTGGGAGAGTTTTGTAAACTATAGAATTGTTATTGATACAGAAAGAGCAAATATCTGGAGTAAGTGTTATTGGGATCCGGCCAATCCCTTTGAGGGGTGGCTGGTCAGTGAACCAATGACTTTATGCCAGTCCAGCGTGCTAAGGTATATAAGTGAACCTGTAAGTGAATAAAGTGTCGGCTTCATATCATAACAAGTCGTCCGTGTCGTTCGTCCGGTCCCTGCTCGTGAGCGACAGTATATCTGCAAGTTTTGTCTCACGGACTCAGTGAAGGAGACATATGGTAGCTCTACTGAAATATTGGAGAAGATTGAAGAAAAGGATCCTGTGCATTTGCTTGCAGGCAAATCTATTTACTATGCCTCTCTCTGATTTCTAATTTCCTAGGAGCCTGTAAGGAAATAGTGTGTTGCCTTGTCTAAAGACTGCTTGGCTAGTTAAAAAGGAGGGGCAGAGGCGTGCAACCTTTAACTCCCACACAGCTAGTGCGATGGAGTAACTAGTCAGCCATGCTTTCCATTAGGATTGCATTTATAAATAGTTCACAAAGGATTAATAAATTATTAATATACATCATAAACAATACTACGGATTTTGCTTTCATAAATTATACGTGGTTGCACATTATTTGAGGGTGTTACACATAGCTATAACAAAACTATGGACTCTGTGGATTCTGTAATAGCCTACAGTGTTTACCAACACTTTATAAATAATTTATAACTGTAACCTCATTGCAAAGTGTGACTATCTAGTCTGTGTGCACATGTGCTCAGTCATGCAAAAAAAATTGCCTTTAAGTAATGTCTTTGCAGAACCAAACTCTCCCCACACCTAACCTACATTTTTTTTCAGCCTGTTGATGTCATTAATAATTAAGATTCTCATAAAGATTTTAAAATGTAACTATTTAATTAGGCTTACCATGCCAAAAAGAATAGAACGCTATTCTGTAGCAGATAAGTTGTATCCACATTTCCCTCCCTTCAAAATAATCCTTTTTTCAGTCCCACTTATTTCCCCTTTTTGCACTAACTCATGAAAAGGTAACTCCATCCAGAGGGGTTCTGGATAATGTCACATGTCAATCGATCTGTGGTTGCACTTGACGCTGAAATGTAGATTAACGTTTTTTCTCTAAGTTGCAGTTCTTGACCAAAAGTATGGAAATTTGCTACATTAAAAAAAAAAAAAAATCAATTGCTACCCTGCATAAGCACACACAGCTATCAGATGGCAGGAAGGACCTTAAATACGCTTGCAATGAATAATTACCCTTCATTCTCACAACAGTCAAATCCAGCAAATAATGAGTTGTATGAGAAAATTTAAAATGCTTCATATGAATCTAATAATGCAACTAACTTCAAGCATTTGAAGGTGATCAAAGCAACAGCAAATATTTCTATAAACGATGTGAATTTTGCCCAAATATATATATTGATGTATGGTTATGTCTTCATCCTTAACGAACATCTCCTTTCATTTTCCTCAATATGGATCCTTCCCTACTAAAGCCATAGACACTGGAAAGTGTCTGCCATGTGTTTCCTGGAAATGGGAATTTTAACCTTTCACCCAAGCCAGAAGATTATTTTTGTTTCTGAAGGCAGGGCTGTTACAACCCCTCGAGTAGAACACTGGTCTTCTCACTTGGTGTAAGAAGTTGAAAAATTGACATCTTTGGAGTAACTTTGCTTAAAGTAATAGATTTATTCCTAAATGATTAAACTGGAATCCATCATGTCATTGTCAAAAGAACTTTCAGCCATTCTAATTACCATAGAAAATTCTAAACCTCTAGTCTCTTATCAGAGATGCAGCACAAATGAATAGGACTCATTGTCTGTCTCTATTTTAGCATTTGCAATAACTTGAGAAGAATCATGATGGACTAAATATATTTTACAAAGTGCAGACTAGGGATGAAAAATGTATTCCTTGAAAAAGAATGGGATAAACTGGCTTGCAGGAACTGAATATTTGTTATGCATCTGCCAGATGAAGTGAAAACAGATCAGGAGGAGCTAAACATAAAAATCAAAACTGGGCTCTGTGGGAAGAATATAATTTCTCTAAAGGCAGCTGTTTTTGCTTGCAAAGGGTAAGTAATCAAAAACTTTACTAGTTAAAAGCACAAGTAAATTTCCAAGTTACATGGGAAATATAATTACACACTAAAATATTTAAAATTACATATGTAAATAAAACTTCACAAAATCTAGCTTTCTTCCATCCCTGAATTTATGCCCAGATGATTTTTTTTAATATTTACAAAATTCCTTTGCCTTCGAATCATCTTTTGGCAGTTAAGTTAAATGCTGTGATTAGGACTTGTTTTGTTCAGGAATAGCCTTTGAGTGCTTACCACTAAAAACATAATATAGATCTTTATCAGATCTATTTTCAATTTCTTTCTCTGAATAAACAGTAAAACGCTATTCTGTTTCCTTTGGTCATAAAATAGACCCTATACCTGGCATAGAAATTTTATATTCCTCAAGTTTTTATAATAATAATAATAATAATAATAATAATAATAATAATTTAAAAATCCTACTGAAAGACCAGTTTCAAATCTTAAAGAACTTTGAATCATGTGATTGAGAAAGCTTTCAAGAAGAAGTTGTTACATATTGAGCCAGTTAAGAAAATAAGGTCAACTTCAGAAAGCAAAACAATAAGATATGAAATCTGGTTCTGGTAAGATTAGACACCATTCACGGCTCAGGTCCAACTTGGATGGATTAAGAATGACAATGAAATAAAATCTTGAGTAGTCAACATGTAAGTCAGACCTTGTAAATTTCTATCCCCAAAACATCTAGGATCAGAATAAGCATAGAAGGAGCCTTTTAACTCAAAGCTGCTGCAGAGTTAAATCTCAGGTATAAATTCTGTGCGCTTTGAACTTGCCTATAACCTTCAAGCCGTGTCCCCTTACACACAACCATATTAGCAGAGCAGTTCCTGTTGCTCAGTAGTGAAGGTCACCCAGCTTATGAAAAAGTTTCTCTAGTGAGAAAACATTTAAGGACTTGAATCCCCTTGTAGGACTGTGGAAGCCAAGAAGGGGATGATGTATCTATCATTAACATCTCTTCTACTGACAGCATTTAGAACTATTTTTGGACAAACTGCTTGCTATTTACTTTGTTCACTGTTTGAATACAGTTTTAGTGGACATAGACAAAGTCTACACTGGGAGCTGGGGATTTATTATACTCTCTAGTGTATTTGCCGTCTGTTTTCTTTCCAACATCTGTGGCTCAAACTTTGTTCAGGGAAATGCAGAGAAATGGTCTGATAAGCCTTGAAGCTATGAAAACTAACAAGAATTGTTGATACACATTGGGCAAGCCAATATGTTGTTGTTCAAAGTCTGTATGTCAAGGAAGATTTCATTATCCTAAATTCAACAGACAGCTGCTTCCTTCGTGGACACAGAAATTCATCTGTAAGGGCTTTACTGCTGATCATTGTGCTTCTTTTGTAAATTCTGCTGGTATTTGTAAAGCCTGTTAGGGAAAATTGGTGCATGAAAGTAGATTTTCATACTCATCAAGGAGAAAAAAAAACAAAGGAAAATATTTTGTAGGATGTCTTTGCTGACATTCTGAAAATGTGCTGGTATTTGTAGTGGTCAGGAAAAGTACTACTAGATTAGACAAATCTTGGAGTTTGGAAGTCTCAGAGACTCAGATTTCTGAGGTTAGTATATGAGACATCTTCAAACTATGTCTGTAATTTTATTTCAGCTTAGTTGGTAAAGAATTTTGAGCTCTGATGGTTTTGTGCCTATGTTTAATACCTTAGATAGCAACATTTTCTGGGGTCAGCTGCCCCGTACATACCATTTCTTGGCAGAGGACAGCTGATGACAGCATATGGCAACAGAAAGCTTTGTAAAAGCTGCCAGAAAAAGAATACAAGCTTCTTTGTAATCAGACACAGCAGGAGGACAGCAGTGCTTAAAAGGAAGACAGCTATTTGTGTGTTGCATTAGTACTAGTACATATCAGTAAGTGCACTATCTCTTAGCAGAAATCACAATACATTAGTGTTTCAATGATTTTTGTTGGTTGCACCTTAGAGAAGCTGATTCCAAACAGTGCCATGAGAAAAAAGAGGCAGGAGGGGTTCAGGGTGATTCTCCATGAAAGTCCAGGAGATCTCACAGACTCAGAGAAGGTGAATTGTACTGATTTCAATGGTTGTGGCTTGCTATGTCATGGGAAATAAGTTTCTTCTATTTTTCTAATTAGGAATTGCTGAAATCTGTGCAAACCTGCCAAGCTTCTGTACAACTTTTGTCGAATACAACCATGTAACCACTTGTTTCATTTCTCAAACTCAAACTAGTAAGAATAGGCTGCTTGGAGAGTGAATGATCACATAAGGTTTCAGTGATAAAAGATCAGGGTCTGAAAGCATTTGTAGTTCTGGATGCCTAGGATGCACAGAGGCCTCTACAGGCATTTTTTTTTCTTCTGTTATCTCACTTTTCCACTAAAACTAACTCCCACCAGGCAGTACCATTTTCTCATGCAAGCAGACTTTTTCCTGTCTAAAGAAAAAATCTCTCCTCACTGAAAATAGAGCCTGTCAGCTATGTTGGGGTTTTTTTGCTTGGTTGTTTGGTTGTTTGTTTTTTGGTTTGTTTTTGGTTTTTATTAACTCAAAGTTGTCATACAGAAAATAATTATTGTACATTTGTGCAGGGAAAATGGATATTTAAAGATAATTTTTTTCTATTTTTTTGCATCTGAATTGTTTTTTGCCTCCCCAGTTTTTGTATGTGTGTGATGCTTTCCCTTTCATTTGAAGTTTTTCTCAGTAACCTGGAATTCTCTTCAATTTCCTCTTATTAAACAATTTTGTACCAGTATAATTGAAAATTGATTGCAGAATCTGACATGTGTCATTAATCAGATAAGGTTTAACCAGTTTGAATCTACACAACTGATATACTTCTGAAGTTCATCAATGAAAACTGGCAAAATTGTCCCACTGATAGCTTTTCTCAGTATTCTGTTAAAAATGCTACTAATGTATTTTAAGCCATTTCCAGTGTACCAGTGTACTGCCGAAGGATTCAATGAATTAGTTATAAAGTTCCCAGCATGATAGAGATGATTCAGATGTCCTGATTTTCTTCTCTAAAATGAAACTAGGATGCCAGATTAATAAAATACTATAAATAATCCTCAAAAAGCATAGGCCTTTCTACACAGAGACTGACATTGTCAATTAATATTCTATGACACCTGTCAATTATCTTTTGAAATTATTAAAGCTACACTTAATGTTATATTAATTTAGATCTTCATATTTTTCTAGTAATTAAATATGCACATTGACAAACCTAAAAATTTTAATCTGCTCTGTTTCTACTCATTAAGAAAAAGATACCTGCTAAGCTCCAGAATATTAATTTAATTAGTTCAGTGGCATCAATATTTTTTATTAACATCTTTCTTCAAAAAGTTTCTATGTATTTAGTTCTTCAATTAAAATATCATAAAAGGGGAGTAGAAACTTCCAGATTATATTGCAAGGTTAACATGATTATCACTACTCCATGAATATTACTCTTCCATGAATATTTTTTCATATTTAAAATGAATATTTTTAGAGTTTTCTGGACTGAGATCCATTGAAACTTTTCTTGTGCAGAACATGAGAATTTAGCCCTTCACAGTAGCCCAATGTCATTTACCACAAGGACTGAGAAGTTGCAGTCAAATAGAAATTTTAATTTAGCTATTGTACATATTTAGTAAAGATCCTGAAAACTATAATTTTTGTAATTTCTTGGAAAATTACTTTCTGGAGGATGTGAGCTTGTGCAGTGATAAAATACACTGAAATGAAAAGCTGACTAGAGGCACTCACATCCCACAGCAGTAGCTAATTCTGTGGATTCTTATTTATTTCTCACTGTGCAGAAATCAAAGATATCATTCCGGAATTGAGAAATTTTGTTTAAGGAAATTGAGTTAAATATATTACCTTGTTTTGACAAATTGCCATTCTTTGACAAAGACATCTTATCTCCAAGCTCTGATAATGAGAGTATGCAGTGGACAGTTTTCCAGGTGATCTACATTGTTCTGTCCCTGGGATTACCAAATCTCATTAAAACCTACAAAAACTAGGTTGTTTTTTTTTTTTTCCACGGGAAAAGACACATCTGTTCTAATTTTTGGATTAAACCTGAAGGTACAAAACCTTATTTATCTGTGTAACTAGAAAATTATGATCTCACAGATACCTTAAAGTTTCTGCTGTGCAGTAGAACTGAATAGCCTGATTTAGGGCATTGATCCAGTATTTTAAGTGATTTCCACAGGATTGTGGCACATGGTCACTACTCCCACACCAAATCTGTGTCTCATGAAACAAAACTAGCAAAGAATTTTATGATTGAACTAAACTCAGTGTGGTTCCAGATCTCTTTCTGAAGTGAAGTGAATGTTCTGATTGGTTTCCAAACCCTGGTGATTGATACCGAGCTGAAAATGCATGATTATACTGCTTTCGCAATATATTACAACCAGTTTTTTATGAGTAAGGCATAATGCTTTTAAAGATGTTTAGTTCATTATTCTCTCGGGACTGTTTATTTCCCCTTATTTTTAAACAGTAAAGGAAGTATGTCTCTTGTCTTGGTTTACCCAGGCAAATACACAGATCAATAGTGCTTAGAATATTCAGGCACAAATATACAGAACCTCTTAGTTCTAAATAAAACCCCTCTAAGCACAAGTGTTGCCTCGAATAAAAGACAAAAGCTTTCCAAACAATATTAATATTGATAGTATAAAAAGCAGATCTTTAGTGAAAGCTTTCAGGTGCACAAGTATGGCTCTGCACATGCATACGATTGATTTACTACAAATTTTATAAGGTTAATAATTGGAATATCTAGCAGGTACATCCAATAAGAGACCAGTTGCCCCAGCAACCCACCCTTAGGTCTGCCCCTTGGAGTTGTTCCAGGGGCTTCTTTGCCCTATTTCTTTTTATGTCTTCTAAGTTCTAGTGCAAAACAGAGTGTCCTTGTTAGAATTCCTCTTCTTGAGAATAAGACTAAACAGAATTTCAGGAATGTGTTAGAAAGGGTTAGTTTATTGTTCTAAAATGTGAGAGAAAGGGCAGGAAAAGTACTAGGAGCTATATAACTATGTATTAACAGTCTACAAATCTTTGACTATATGAAAAATATACAAAAAGCAAAAATCTTTAGGCATCACAAGGACATCTTATACTTGGATTATATCCAAAAGACTATGCAGAGCTTCCAGTTAGTTGGCATCACCATTCTGAAGGCTGCAAAGAGAAAGGTCTAGGCCTTGATTAAAATTGCAACATGAAATTAATATCCTTAAAATTCATTCATTTTCTAGAATAAATGGTTTACCAAGTTACCAAACTACCTCAAAAATACTTTGCTTGATCATCTCTGTCCAAGGAAAAATTTTAGTATGGTCCAACATTTAGTAAGGAAGGATGCCGAAGCATATGACGTAGAACTTAAAGATCAGAAAGTTTATAGAATGTATGCAGAAAGACATTCCAGCTCATGCAGTTTGTTCAGTGTCCCCTGCTGTTGGTTACTACTTAGTGTAATAAAACTGTAAAACAAGATGCATGTGTACAGTGATAAATTTATGTTTTCTGTTTCTTACCTTTTGAAATCTAAATAATTATCTACTGCCTATAATGTGTGCAGGGAACAGTCAGAAGACTTTGAACGGAGTTCTAAAATCACAAAAATGGCATTGCTATCCCAAAAGCAGTCTTAGGAAACCTGGGATCATTGTAGAACAGGAGGGCTTCATGAAATACCAGGCTGAGGTATTTCATGACATTTGTGGACATTGTGCTCTATAGACTAAGCATTCCTATTCAGTGGTGATTTTATAAGCATTAAGATCTCATAATAAATAAAATGAATCCTAGATAAGTGAGAAAATTACTAAAAAAGAATGTGGAGTCATCTTTCTCAGTTTAATCCACATCTATTCCAAAGTGAATATTTTCAAAAGGATTTGCTTCTGTGGGGAGTTGCAATGAGCTAAAGCATCAATTTAAAAGCATAGCTAGTTCTCACAACCCACTTGCATTCCCAGTGCGAAATAAAATATCCAGATTTAAATGGTTTGAATTCCTCTGAAGTCAGTAGAAAGGACCCAGTTGAAACAGAGTGATAAATACTCCTGAAGGACTCTGAAAAGCTTGTTTTGAAACCTAGATAAGATGTTGAGCAGCACACCAGCCACAGTCTGATTATCAGGAAGCACAGAAGGGGAAGTGTGGGCTCTCTCCACATAGCCCTTGAGCCCTCTTCAAGAAATGGCATGGAATAACAGTACTGCATCATCTACTTCAGGCTCTTTCACTGCAACTTATTCCACTACTGAGCAGGCTGATAGATGTCATCATCCACAGTATTAGATTCAGATCTGAAGCTGTACAGCATTCGTGTACCTTGCAAATTTGGGCCAGCAAAAGAAAAGTCAGATAGATCTCTGAAGAAACATTGACACGTGCCCAGCATGATGTGCACGAAGCCTGCATGTACCAGACTTTATTGCAACACTGCTGAATATCTAAGGTTTCTGACCATTAGTTTAACACATTTTACTCCTCAATATGACTTCTACCAATTTTAAGGGATTGTACAGCTGTAATCCATCAGGTGACATAGGAAAACCTGTGTCACGGTTTTCAATGCTTATGTGTTCGGGCGAGAGCTGCTTTTGCCTGAGCTTTACTTACCCTACAGGTTTTAAAAACCACCTTCAGTTCCTGTCTTAAAGATCCTATTTAATTTTTTTAATGAAAAGACATCTGTCACAAGAACATGTTATGTTGAACATGACTCTGATAAACTTCAGTTCATAAAGTGTTTATTCATGTCCTTGAAGGTGATGATGGTTATTATTAGAATACCTAAGGCTATATCAGATTTGATAAATCAAACTCTTTTCACTTTACATGAACTAATTAATTTAGCAGTAGGTGAAATTGCTCTCTCTTTTTGTGGTGCGATATCACGTCACTCAACATGGACCACAGATTAGTTTTATTAAAACTAATTTGATTATCCAATACTGTCATGTAAACACAGAAATAATAAGATCTAACTTATCTTAAACATGGAGTGAATTATGGATGTTTTGTGCATTGGCTGTTTCCTGTGTTTGAAAATTATTTTAACTATTTTTAAGAAACAAGGTATATAGTTTATCCTGTTCTAGAGCTGATAATCTTTTCTTTTCTTTTCTTTTCTTTTCTTTTCTTTTCTTTTCTTTTCTTTTCTTTTCTTTTCTTTTCTTTTCTTTTCTTTTCTTTTCTTTTCTTTTCTTTTCTTTTCTTTTCTTTTCTTTTCTTTTCTCTTCTCTTCTCTTCTCTTCTCTTCTCTTCTCTT